>QLSR01000332.1:722105-779807 GCA_031780015.1 Citrullus colocynthis
GAACAGGAAAGACAAAAAGAAGATTACAAACTAACCCTTATGCAACCTTTTTAATTTTCGTTAATAATTAAACTCGTCTAATTTTATTGAGGTATTAACCAAAATATTTGAATATTTAAATAATTGTCTTTTAATTTCAGACTCTTTACAAGTATAGTAAAAGGAATCAAAATATTTATAGATATAGTAAAATTTCATTGTCTATCTGCGATAGACCGTAAGGAAACAGATAGTAGTATATCGCGATTTATCGTAGATAAACTATGTATTTTGCTATTAGTTGAAAATATTTTCAATTGTTTTTTCATTTAAGATAATTTCTCTTAATTTCAAACCATAGAAATCAAAGACAGGGAAAAAAGTTTACAAATAATGTAGTTTTTTTTTTTTTTTTTTAAAAAAAAAGCATAAAGTAGTTATGAACAAAATAATTTTAAAGTTAAAAAAAAGAAAATTTTGATTTAGGGTTGAAATTGGAAATAAAAACAAATCTAGGGTAGATGGATGGTTGAAGGAACTTGCGAACCCGATACATGATTCCAATCCTCCACCCCATTTCCATGTGGAGCACCACATTAATCTACCTATATAAGACTAATGTACATGGTACACAAGGATACTAAAAAACATGACCATATACACAATTTTAGCTCACAATACTTTTAAACTTTTTATATGATTAATGATCCAAAAAAACTTCTGCAATCCTTATAATTAAACCCTCTCAAAGTTCTATAAATTATTCTAAATCACTCTTAGGCTATAAACTTTTTTTTTTTTTTTTTTCTAATCAAACTTTCAAACCATATGATATAATCAAACTCAAACTATTCCTATCAAATTGATTTCTTAAATTATAAAATTATTAAACTTTTTTTTTTTTAAAGAAGAACGATGCTGCACCTATTTTTATGCTACACATTTTTTTTACTTACAATAATTTTTAATTTTTTTAAAAAAAAATCACATGACACAATTTCATTGGGTGCTAATAGGGTTGTACAAGAGACGAGTGCAGTTGCACCCAATTTTTTTTCTTTTTTTAAAATTGATAATATTGTAATTTTCAAATTTTATAGAGTTAGACAAATTGAGTTAAATGGTCAAAATTCTACCATTTGAGGGATTGATGATAGCAATTATTGTAATTCAATGGTAGCTTATGTATTTACAATATTCATTCAACTAAGAGACATATTACAGAAATATGGTTGAAAATCAGACATAATGGTAACAACTTTTATAATGTTTGAAGTTCAAGTTTTGTCTCAATTACATATGAAATGAAAGCTAACGTTTTTTTTTTTTTTTTTTTTTTTTGTGATAAAAATATTGTATTTGATGTATTGAGTTGACCAAATATGCTTATTATTTATATACACGGAATTTGTGTATTTTCTTCTTTTTGTGATAGTTAAACTATGCTACATACAAATTATTTTTTCAATTAGGCGTCTATTTACATTTTAATTAAATATCATGTCAATTTCTTCAGCATATAATATAAAACTTCAATATATAATTGTCAAAGGAAAAGACTTGGAATATAAAAATCATATGTCTCCAAAAAGACCAAGTTGTAGATTACATATTTAATTAATTTCTATAAACAATTTTCCAAATACCAATATGTTCATTGTTTGACTTTGAATTAAGGCTCTAAAAAAAGACTTCCAATTACAAGAATGGGTTTAAAATATAAAAAGAACAGATTTGATAACATCAATGAGTTTGATAATTTTTAAAGGAGATTAAATGAAGGTAATTTATAAAAGCAAAGTGAGATGACAGTCCATATGATTTAGAGTTTGTATGTTACCTAAGGTTTAAATATTTTACTTTTTACTTTTTCAACAATAAATATATATATATATATATATATATATATATATATATATTACTTTTACTTCTAACTTTGTTTAAACATGTACAGATAATTTTATATTATTTTCTTAAAATTCATAAAGAAATATAGGAACAAAGTAATTTAATTCGTGTCAAATATAATTTAATTTTCATTTCGTCCGATTGAAGTAGAAACTTTAAAATAATAAAGTTAGAAAATTACTTCCAAAGATTAATTTATAATTCATATTTATAACTATTTGATCTTTAGCTTTCGATTTTGAAAAATTATGTTTGTTTTCTTGAAACTTTGTTACTTTAATTTTTATATATCATAATTAAACACTTGAATTCGTAGTCAAGTTTTAAAACAAAATCAACAAATCTTCTTTTAATTTCAAAATTTGACTTGGTATTTTTAACACTCTTAAAATAATAACATAATAAAGAAATATATTGGGGAAAGTTTTGGATTATCATGTATTTATAACCTTAATTTTTAAAAACCAAATGACTATTAAACGATGTTTAAGGTCTCAGGCCTAAGATTCAGAACATGAACTGTTTTTAAGAATAAAGAATATTCCCACAAACTAACACAAAACTTTTCAGATCCTTTATTTTCACTCATATACTTTTTTAAAAAATTCATTTAATTCTAGAATTTCTATGATTGAGCTATCGAAATGAATGGTGCATCTTATTTTGGTATAGATAGTTGCTATCAATTCTTTTAAATTCTTCTTAATTATGTTTTGATATTTCGAAAATCTTTCATTAATATAACTCTCCTAAAATGACCGTTTAATATGATCTAAATTAGTCACTCAAAAAGCCCAAACCAACATCGAAACGATCCTACCTGACCAAAGTGACGCCAAACACAAGATGGTCTCTTTAACAAAAAGAACACTCGAACCTAGCCAGAAATATTCGTAAAATAGTGACTCAACCAACAAAATATATTAACCGTACTACTTATTTCCACTCGAAATTTTAATTAAACTTATATTTTAACACTACATCAACATTTACATTGTAATTTTTTATATACATAAATCAGTTATTGTTCCATCATTTTAGCTAGATTATACAATATATCTCTAAACTTTATATATTGTGTCAAAAATATCTTTAAATTTTCAAAAGTTCTAAAAATACCTTTAAACTTTCAAAATGAGTTCAAAATTTTGTGAGTTTTTTTTTTTTTTTTTATTTTAACTTAAAGTTTTTGTTTTTATTTTGGTTGCTTCAAATTTTAGTTTAAGAATTAGAAAATAAGAAAAAAGTGAGAGCATCTATGCGAAGAAAAAAAAAAGTGACGATCGAATATTTATATAATTTATTTTAAATTTAATTTTTTTTTCAAACTCAAAAAAACTTCAAACAAATTGATTTGAAATTTTTTTTTTTAATAAAATTTTAGAGTTACTTTTCTAACAAGACATTTTTAAATCTTTTGAAAGTTCTTAGATATTTTTTACACTCAAGTTTATGGACATTTTTTATAATTTGGCCTCATCTCCTTGAGGATGGAGTTTTGTGTGAAGTTTTTTCCACAATTTGGAATAAACAATGAAAAAATGATCAAATTTCCTCAAACATCACCGTTCAAATCCTTCCCTTTGTTTGAGCTTTCAAATAAAAACCCAATGGATTCTCTGTGAAAACCCCTCTCATTGTTTCAAACACACACACAAAAACAGAGACCCATGACTTCTTCTTTAGCAACCATCCGATTCCTCCTCCTGGCCACCGTCGCCGCCTTCTTCAGCAGCGCCGTCGTCCCCACACGGTGCCTCCAATTCAACTTCCCACTTTTCACCGACCAAAACCAGTGGGAGCTCATTCTTCACAACAACGCTCGAATTTTTTTTGACGCTATTCAAGTCACGCCGGATGTGAGAGGAGCTCCGATCACCAATGAATCCGGCAGGGCCGTTTACAAAGACCCGTTTCTGATCAGAAACAGGGACAAAGTCGCTTCTTTCAACACTACATTCGAACTCAACATCAGCCCACAGACTCTCCCTGTTGGCGGCGAGGGGTTGGCTTTCATTCTCGCCGCCGATCATTCCGCTCCCGCCGACAGCTACGGCCAATGGCTGGGGATTGTTAACGCTGCCACAAATGGAACCCCAGAGGCCAGAATTATAGCGGTTGAATTCGACACCAGGAAAAATTACCCAGATGATATTGATAGCAACCATGTGGGTTTGGATTTAAACAGCGTTTTTTCGATTGAACAAAAGCCAATGTCGGAATTTGGAGTCAATCTTTCATCTGGGCTATCTGTTTTCGGCATGATTCAATACGACACGGAGAATATCTCTGTTTTTGTTTCCATGTCGAACAAAACAGAGGATCTATTGAAAAACCGCGTCATTTTTCGACCATTAAATCTCTCAATTCTTCCAGATTTAGTTTATGTTGGATTCTCGGCTTCCACCAGCAATTTCACGGAGTTAAACTGTGTGAAATCATGGCAATTCAATGGAACTGATATCGGTGATCATAAAATAAAAACCCGCCTTTGGATTTGGCTGACAGTCGCCGGAGTTGGGGCTCTGCTAATCTGTGGGGCTATTCTTGCAATTATCTTCCATTTCTGTACGAGTAAAAGAAGATTGAATCATGCAGAAGAGGCATACGAAGGCATAGAACATCAGCTTCAAGATTTCTCCTTAGCCCCACGAGCTCAAAAATTCGAATTCAAAGAACTCAAGAAAGCCACAAACAATTTTGACCCGAAGAACAGGCTTGGAAAAGGCGGTTTTGGAACAGTTTACAAAGGAAATTTGATGAACAGAGAAGTAGCTGTGAAGAGAATTTCAGAGGATTCACGTCAAGGAAAGCAAGAATTCATAGCAGAAGTTGCAACAATTGGTAGCCTTCATCACAAAAACCTTGTGAAATTAATTGGATGGTGTTATGAAAAAAGAGATCTTCTTCTTGTTTATGAGTTCATGCCAAATGGAAGCTTGGACAAGCTGATATATGGTAATAAAATTGGTGGAAATGAGATTATTCCTAATTGGGAAACAAGACAGAACATAATCTGTGGAGTAGCTGAAGCATTGGATTATCTTCACAATGGTTGTGAAAAAACAGTACTACATAGAGATGTGAAATCATCAAACATAATGTTGGATTCAAAATTCGAAGCGAAGTTGGGCGATTTCGGATTAGCTCGAACGATGCGTAGAACCGAACAAACGCATCATTCGACGAGGGAGATAGCCGGGACGCCGGGGTATATGGCACCAGAGATATTCTTAACAAGTAGAGCAACAGCAGAAACTGATGTATATGCATTTGGAGTATTGGTTTTGGAGGTAATATGTGGGAGAAAGCCAGGGAATCCATTGGATTTAGGGAGTTATGAAGGGAGTATAGCACATTGGGTATGGGAATTTCATAAGGAAGGGAAGCTTGTTGAAGTTGTTGATGAGAGTATTGAAGGGCAATTTGTTAAAGAAGAAATAGAGTATTTATTGAAATTGGGATTGGGTTGTTGCCATCCAAATCCACTTCAAAGGCCAAGTATGAGAAGTGTTTTGCAAGTGCTTAAAGGAGAAGCAAATCCACCAATTTTGCCTAACGAAAGGCCTTCATTTGTTTGGCCTCCAATGCCCCCATCATTCAAAGTAGAATCAGATAGCTCTCTTAAAGATAGTCAACTTGTTCCATTCTCAGAACTTTCTGGAAGATGAAACATATTTTTCCATGAAAGGGGTAATATATTTTTGATTGATTATTAGTAGAATGTAAAAGTAAATAGTTTCTTAAATGTGTTGTGGTAGAAAGTGTATACTGTTTAGATTCAATAGGTCATATTATGTATGGCAGAGACGTACAAAAGGATATTCATCTCTCTCTCTCTCTCTCTCTCTCTCTCTCTCTCTCTCTTAGATTCAATGGATTGTGTTCTTTTTGGTGTAGTATTCTCTTACAGCTGTTCTCTACCTTTTCAATAAGAAATAGTAATATATTCTTCTTTAGGATATGGATCATGAATTGTAGCCCTATGTTACCTGTTGCCATATGGGTGTAATTCTCAAGAGATTTGTGGAAACAACTTCTCTAGTTGTTTCAAAATATATATATATATATATATATATATAAACCTCCGGAGAAATGGACCCAATTGAGAGATAATTGTACACTTTTTTTTAAAAAAATTATTATTATTTATTATTATTATTATTATTAATCTTTTTCTTGAATTATCATCAAAGGTTGTTGGACTCTTGAGACTCTTCACTCTCACTCCTTGTTTTCACTACTATATATCATCGCTTTCAAACCTTATTTTTGACTCTTGTTCATCACTCTTGATACTCTCAATCTTTGCTCTCGTTACTACTCACTTTTGATCTTTATTCTTGACTCTCATTACTTTTGCAAGAATCAGTAGTGAGAGAAAAGAGAGAGAGTGGTGAGTGAAAAAAACCTAAACCCTGAAGAACAAGAGTGCGATCTCAACCCATCCACACAGTAATTTCATCCTTATACGACCACATATGTTTTGGTTTATTTCTTCATTTTTTTTATAGACATTTTACTTCTCAAACTGATTTTTGGTGCATAATATATATATTTTTATTCTAGTACGGGTTGGGAAGTTGTTTCAATATCCTCTATAATAGTCTATCTTAGGCGGAAATCTAAAACTATCATCAACGGTTTGTGTAGCCATAAATAATATATATTTTTAATTGAGGGCATTGTTTTAATTTTTTTTTAAATAAGGGTATTAATGCAAATTTTGAAAGTTTAAAAATATTATTGAAATGAAGAACAAAGTTCAAGGGTTTAGATAGCAATTTCTGTTCCTTATATTAATGTCAAGAGAATTTTTAACTATTTTCAAGGTTATATTTTAAATCTCAATTTTTCACTAAATACTCATTTTCAGTCTTTAGTGTTTATGTCTATTAATTAATTTAAAAGAACTAAAAGAAGTACAGTTAATTTTTTATTCACTATTAAAATTAATTTTAAAATTTCACTTCATAATATTTTAAATTAATTAATAAACATTAACGTCAAAGATTGGAAGTGAGCATTTAGTGAAAAATCGATGTTAAAAGTGTAAATTTTGAAACATAGAAACCAAACTAAACAAAACTTATAGCTCAAGAATAAAAGTATAATATTTTGAAATGTAGAGTCTAAATTAAAATCAAACTCAATACTTTAAAAACTGAAAGTGTAACATTTTGAAACCTATAAATGAAATAGAAACTTGACCTAAAACTTAGGGACCCAATAAATAAATAAATAAAACATAAATGGATAAAAAGAAAAAAGGGGGAAATATCAAATGTCAAATTAAAAATAATAATAATAATATTTAATAATATAAAAATAAAAAAGAAGGAAACTGTTTGGAGAAAATAATCTTTTCAAGAGAAATGGGTTGCCAACGCAGATTCTTTTATGGTTATGTTTTTTCAAAAAACGCAATCGATAAAAAAATCTATACTAATTTTATAAATAGTCTTGAGAGTGTCAAAACTTGTTTTCTTCGTTATTAGTCTAATTAAATATGTCAAATTACAAAAATATCTTAATTCTACCATTTTTTCCATAAATGACTTAATGGGTTACAATATTATATAAAAATCAAGCCAAAAGTCCATAATACCCCATTAATTTCTAGTCATTCAAAATTTTTCTATTAAAATTTCACATTATTTCACCTTGAAATTGAATTAATATGAATTTTGTTTCTTTTACTATCCATTTTCACATCAATTTACCTCAAAATATTTCCAAACTTAATATTATTCTGATAATTATTTTTCCATTTCGTTTTAAAATTTATGTGCTTGCATCGATATTCACACAGACATTTATAATACACATCTAAATGTTGCCTTACTCTATTAAGCCATAATCAAATTTTAATTACTTGATTAAAACAATTTTCATAAAGTTTTCTAAAATTTCCATCAACTTCAATATTTCCACAAGATCGGTTCTCAATAATTCTATGGACATCGATATTTCGAACCTTAAGTAGGTCCTACAAATATTTTTTTATCCACACCATAAAATAGCTAGTAAGAGCTCCCGGTGATAAATGTGAAGATAAGTATCGTTACTTAAGTATATTACTAATGAAATTAAAACAATAATACTACCACTTGGCATAACATCAAACCTCAGCAATCTCAGGCCCTCCTCCAAAGTCATTTCTCTTTGTTTGACCTTACAAAGGACAGTTCAATGGATTCCCTGTGAAACGCCATTGTTTTTCCTCTAAATGCTCTAAACAGAAAAACAGAGACGATGAGCAGTTGTCAAGCAACAATCAGAATTCTCCTGCTGGCCACAGCCTTCTTCGGCTGCACCATCAACCTCACACTTTCCTTCTATTTTAACTTCCCAATCTTCACTGGCAATAGCAAGACGGAGCTGATTCTGAGTAAGAATGCTCACATCTTCCTCAACACCATCCGAATCACATCGGATGACCAAGGAGATCCGATCGACTATGCGTGTGAAAGAGCCATCTACAAAAGGCAATTCAAGCTGAGAAACAATGGTAAAACTGCATCCTTTAGCACTAACTTTAAGTTCAACATGAGCCCGCAAACGCTGTCAGGCGGAGGCGAAGGGATGGCCTTCATACTCACCGCCAATGCCGATCCTCCGTTCGGCAGCAGTGGACAGTGGCTGGGAACTGTAACTCCCTTCACAAATGGAACGTCAGAGGCGAATATAGTGGCAATCGAATTCGATACTAGGAAGAACTTTTCCCAGAAGATATTGATAGCAACCATGCGAGCTTGAATGTGAACAGTATTGTCTCGATTGCACAACAGCCACTTCCGAGCTTTGGCGTTAATCTTACATCTGGCAGGGATGTTTATGGGATAATAAAATATGATGGGGAAAACATTTACATCTACGTTTCTATGTCCAACAAAACAGAAGACCAACTGAAAAATCTCGTCATTTCACAATCCTTGGACCTCTCCATTCTCCCAGACGTGGTTTACGTGGGATTCTCTGCTTCAACAAGCAATTACACACAGTTGAACGCTCTGAAATCGTGGCAGTTCTACAGCACAGATTTTGGTCGACCTCGAAAGTGGGTTTGGTTCACAATACCCGGAGTCTTGGCCTTTTGTGGAGCTGTCCTTGCCTTCATTTTCTGGGAGAGGAGACGTCAACTGAATCATTCAGAGGAAGCATACGGATGAGGCATAGAAGATCAGCTTCAAGATTTCTCCATAGCCCCTCGAGCCCAAAAGTTCGGATTCAGGGAACTCAAGAAGGCAACAGACAATTTCGATCTGAAGAACAGGCTTGGACAAGGTGGTTTTGGAACCGTTTACAAGGGAATCTTGATGAATAAAGAGGTAGCAGTCAAGAGAATCTGAAAGGATTCACGTCAAGGGAAGCAAGAGTTCATTGCAGAAGTTGCTACTATTGGTAGCTTACATCATAAGAACCTTGTAAAGCTAACTGGATGGTGCTACGAGAAGAGAGATCTTCTGCTCATATACGAGTACATGCCTAATGGCAGCTTGGACAAGTTGTTATTTGGCTACAGTAAGACCAATGAGATGGTTTCCCCACCCAACTGGAAAACTAGACGAAACATAATCTATGGGGTGGCTGAGGCTGTGGATTATCTTCACAATGAATGTGAGAAGACAGTCCTCCATAGAGACATAAAGTCATCCAACGTCATGTTAGATTCGAAATTTGAAGCTAAGTTGGGAGATTTCGGATTGGCACGAACAATATGTCGAGCCGAACAGACCCATCACTCAACAAGAGAGATAGCAGGAACACCAGGATACATGGCTCCAGAGATTTTTCTAACTAGTAGAGCTACGAGAGAAACAGATGTATATGCCTTTGGAGTTCTTATTCTAGAAGTTATATGTGGAAGAAAGCCTGGAAATCCATCTGAACTTGGTGGCTACAACGGCAGTCTCGCGCATTGGGCATGGGAGTTTCACAAGGAAGGGAAAATTGTTGAGGCTGTGGATGAGAGAATTGAAGGACAATTCGTTAGAGAAGAAATGGAGAATCTATTTATCGACACATCTGAGATCGCCAAATGTTCGGGAGTTCCTCTATTCAATCCTTTAATTCTAGGGTTAGCTTGTTGTCAACCTAGCCCCATCTAAAGGCCCACCATGAAAAATGTTCTGCAGGTGCTCAAAGGGGAAGCAAACCCACCAATCATACCCAATGAAAGGCCTTCATTTGTGTGGCCTCCCATACCCCCATCATTCAAAGAAGACACAAACAGCTTACGGAAAGAAAGCCAGCTTAATCTATTCACAGAACTTACTGGAAGATAATATTTTAATGGAAGGTTTGTTCCTATTCATGTCCTGTGTCTTCTCTCCCTCTTTGTCGCCATTTCAATAATTGAGTGTTTAGATCCCACAGAATACTTCTCTGTAGCATTCCAAATTCTTCTAATATGTAATCCATCCCCACCTAGATAGTTTAGGGGTAGCAAGTTAATGGAGACAAGAATTACTATATGTAAAGGAAAGTTGTTTTGCTTCAAATAGTTCATGGTTGATGAGAGGTTTCAAAACATAAAGTGGGGTTGCCTAGAGATTCTAGTCTAGGTTGCAAATGAGGTGATAGAGGACTCTCCCTGGGTTGTTTGACCCACTGACATCATAAGTCGGTGTTAAATAATTCAACATCAATAGTGTTCACTATTAAAGTTTGCACATTTGTAGAGGAACTCCATCTAACAGCTCAACACCCCAAATATAGACTTCCTAACTCCAACATATTAACTTCATACTTCATAACTCAACTCAACACCCCAAACACTTCCTTAATTTTCTTGAAGTTCAGTCAAGAAAAGAGAAATGACATGAGAAGTAATCACCTAGCGCATGAGAGAAATGAAATGAGAAGTAATCACCTAGCGCATGAGGATTTTCCAATATAATTGGTATAAATAAACTCCTCAAAATAACTTTTGACATTACCCTTCCATTGAAGCCTATGAAAGTATTAACAACGTCATACAAGAACCCCTAAACAAAATTGACTTGTGAGATCTCTTAAACGACTTCGTGTTTGGATGAAATACATCGCACATTCAATTTAAATGTATTCTTCTAGTATCTTGTATGTGTAGATGCATAAAACTAGATGACACATGATGACTTGCATGTTCGTAGGATTTGAAGATGTGCATAAATCCATAAACTACCAAACTCAAAATTCAAGAAGTTATATAACTAATCATAATCCTTAAATCAATTTTCGTAATCCTCAACAAAATTTCACTACCATTATCTCTAAAGCTACAGTAACTTTACATTAAAGGGAAAAAGTTGATATAAGAATGATGCAAGATATGGGATGTGCAGGGGGAGAGACGAGGAAGAAGTTTAAAATTAAGACATTTATCAACTATCATCAACACTGAGGAACATGTTGGAGATGATTGGTATATATCATAGACCTAATGTAGATGTTTGAAAAATTGATAGTATGGCTAACCTAAAGATATCATCACCATTAATCATATGGGGGAATGAGGATAAATATGAAGCAGCAGCAACTCAAGCATCTTCAGTTTGCACTGTTAAGTCCTGTATGCCCAATTCATGATACATATCATGCACAAATTCAAGCACTTGGCTATTGTCCGTTCCTTTCCTTGTCTGTAACAATAGAGATTTCATCAATATAAAAACTGAAAAATCAGATGTACACAATGGAACACTGGTTAACATCACAACGGAACAAAAAGGATTGTTAACTATTGCAGATGCATAACAATGTTAGAAATGATAGAAGACAAGTATGGTTAACACTACCGCTAGAGAGAGTGAGCCAACAACTTGACCAGGTACTAATTCCCAAAATCGCGCTTGAGTGATTTCTAATATGTCTTCACGGGATGTAATCTGACAAAATATAAAAATATGAACATTCTTGCAATATCATGTAGAGTAGATGACAAGTGATCATACCAAATAAAAATAGAGTCAATTTCATAATTTCATTTGACCCATTAGTTACATTAAGCTTAAAAGTTGCACCAAACTTCTTATTCCAAACAATCAAACCCACATTTCATCTTTTTGAATGAGAATCTTAGATTCCGTTCATTAAAAGATGTAATATTTTTATTTAATTTCTGTCCACATGGAAAGCCTGTATTCTCCCTTTTTATTTCCTAGTACATATTTGGGTATCGGCTTTAGACATAATATTTGACTAAATGTATTTTTTCTAGGAGAATGAAATGACTTAGTCTACATTTCTCTGGAATGTGCCTTAGCATTCCTATTTTATTGGGATAGTTGCAAGTCAACAATATGGTTTGTCTATTTTACAAATCACACCTATGTTTTGAAAATGGTACCGAATATTAAGTGGTTTATGAAGATGTAAACGTAACTTTTTAGCGTAAGATTTCATGAAATTGACACCCGCAATGCAAATGTTAGTTCAGTTTAAACATTTATTATCTTAAGAAAAGTGGGAAGAAACCTCAATTAAAAAAAGCAATGCCGATGTGTGTTTTTATAGGATAACGTAGTATAAGCATTTCTGTTAAGAGAACCACCATGGGTTGATCTGAGTCCTAGACTCCCAGTGACAATAAGAGAGTGTACAATTGGCGTTTAAATATAGTAAACAATTGAATTTCGACCAACAAAAAGAACTCCTTGTTATCTAAAAACAAAAAAGAAAATAATTATCAAATGGTCCCTTAATTTTTTAAATTTAGAAATGTAAATAACTTTAAGAACAAAAAAAGTAATGGAAGTCACTTCTTGAAGAAAAAATATAAAAATAAGTCCTCGTGATCCAGTTTATTTCATGACTTCCGTTGTGTATGATATAATGCATGCTTATGCACAGACCTGTCTCCAACATTTGCTTAGTGCCGAAGTTGGAATGCTAGGCGGTGCCATTTGAAGTAAAACACCACCGGTTGCTCTAAAGAGAGGCATGACAATCATAAAGACTGCAACTGAAACCAGTCCTAAGCACAAAACTTCAGCATTTTGTACTCTGCAAAGGGGGAAACGCAAGTCCCAAGTGAGATATGAGTTGAAGCAGACAACTAAGGACAAAAGGGTCAGTTTGTGTATTGATGGTTTACCCAAGAGACAAAAACCAGGACGCCAGTATCAGACCTGCACTGAGAACCATTGAAAAAATCTGCTTAAAGACAAACATGTCCACTAAAAGAATATTTATATTCGCAAAGTATGCATATTCACACACGGTTACAAAAAGAGCAAGCATGCATGTAGAAATGAAAGAACAAGAGAGAAGAACATATTTTACCTGCGGATAGAATCTGCAAGAACATGCAAGCAAATCGAATGGTAGTTCATATCTTCAGCTTTTCTGTACACTAAAAGTAATGATCTAGGGATGAGACAATCATCATAATCACAAACCTGACTGCTTGAATGATAAGCCAATAAATATTAAGATCGTCTTGAATGACACAGATGAACTCAAGAAACCATTGACGTGCAAGCAAATACTAAGGGCAATGTTGAATGCAACATCGCTAAAGATGTAATTGAAACTTTTCTTTTTAGAAAAATATAATAATAATAATAATAATAATAATAATAATAATAATATTTAAAAAATAAATAAATAAAGTTAGCAGTATATAGACACAAACCTCAAAAAGCATAGAGACAAAATTCATAATTTTACCATGATTTTACTTTAAATATTTATTTCACAATTAGCATTTAATATTTACTCTTGAAAATAAGGCAAGATGTTAATTTAGAGCTTTATTACAAGCATGAAAACATTATGTTCAGAAAATACGATTACACATTCACACTTAAATAAGTATCTAATTGTTACCATGATTTAACTATAGATATTAATTCTTCACAATTAGCTTTTAATATTCGCGCTTGAAAATGAGGCAATGTGTTAATTTAGGGCTTTATTACAGGTATAAAACATTATGCTCGTAAAATACAATCACATTCGCATTCAAAAAAATATTTTTTAACGAAGACTTAAATGAATATTATAGATATATTTAATTTAAACAATGAAGTAGAGCCCGAAAGGTAATGAAACGATCAGATGATGCAATGACCTATAGGCTATAGTTTCTAGCAATACAATGTCCTACTCCTGGTCTAGACTAGTCTAGTCTAGTCAGTAAAATATCTTTAACAAAACACACGATCCTGTATTGAATTTAAGAATAAACAATCCTTATCCATAAAAATTAAGAATAAACAATCACTTGATCAAGAAACAATGAAGTAGAGCTTGAAAGGTAATGAAACGATCAGATGATCTAACCTATAAAACAAGGGACTCACCTAGATTAATACGAGCATAGTTCCTGAAGAACCAAACACCTATAAGATTGACCATTAAATTTGTTACGGCTGAGACAATTAAGTAGTGCCTGAAAAGGTGAAAATAATTATCAGATATACAAAATACTATCATGACAAAATATAACCACAAAAACACATTCATTAAGTCCACCTTTTTTTTCAAGGGATGTTTCCAAATATAGGAAAATGAACCAAAATATTTACAAATATAGCAAAATTTCACTGTCTATCGTGATTTATCGTAGTCTATCACAAATAGATAGTGGTATGCGATTGTTATATTTTGCTAGTATTTGTAAATATTTTCAACAGTTTTGTCATTTAAAATAATTTCCCTTTTTTCAACTTATAAATCTAGATAGATGATAACCGGTGCATGACACAAACTATCCAAGGTCACAATTACAAAAAGGTCTGGATATATAGATATACTAAAGGTATATTAGTCAAAGAGTCTAAGGAACCAACGGACTGTAACACAAGCATAATAAGCAACAAAAATGCAAGGCATTTTTATAAGCTTGACAGCTATGCATTATAAGTCAATAGATTTATCAAATATATGCTTCCATAAAACTTAAAAGGGTTTAATATTTGTATTGCAACCGTCTCATAGTAGAATCTATCACCATGTCTGTGTCATGTCCTGTGGACATGAATCCTGCCAGCCAAAAATTACAATCAGAGGAAAAGTTCAAAAAGATTTGCAATAACGGAAACACCTATAAATCAGGGGCATCAAGGTCAATGAATATAAGCTACCAAGGGGAAACTAGGAACCTAAGCCATGAAAAGATACGATAAGTGACAAGAACCTGAAAATAGACTACTACCAAGAAATTTAGAGTGGAAAAGTTTATAAATTGTATACTAACGAAGATCCACAGTTATATTACATCTCCAAATTAATGTTTACAGAATTACTTACTTGTGTTCAGATTCATCTTGTATAAATGCATGAAGTGCTTCCACGGCTAACGAGAAAGATAGAAACAGAAGAAATAGCTGTCTACACATGTAAAGGAGTAGTAAATGTCCATATGGCAAAAAAGAATATTAAATAGAAACTTTATTTTCAAAGTAAAATGTATAGACAAATCAAATCACTTCAAGAGGTTAGGAAATTAGAAATATCAGAAGATCAGCAAGAAGCTACATTGACCATGAATGGAAATTAGCAGTTCAGAGTGCATCACTCTGCTCCAAGAGGTGTTATCCATTTTAAAAATCAGGTTCTTGCTTCTTTTCCACTGAAATATCCGAGTATGAATAATTGAAAAGCGAAGTAACTTTTTTGATAAGCTCATAAGAAAGCAAAGAATCCTTATTGAAAAGCAAGGAGATATTTGTTACTTAATAAGACAGAGATAACCATAATGTAATTACCTCATAAGAATAAGACTTAAAGAGTGATACAAATACATAAACTTAAGAGATCAAAAGCACGTGAACCAACCAGTCATCAATCAAAGAAGGATAGCATCAAACAGAAGAGTTCCAGGAACAGTAAATATGCATAAACATGTAAAATTCTGAATACTTACAGCATTAGTAAAGGCAGCTAAAACCTCCAGTCTCTTGTACCTGGTATGACAAATCACTACAATTAATAATCCCTATTAATTATAAAAAAAGAAAAAAAGAAAAAAAATGGCAAACCGGAAAGGATATGTGAGATATTCAAAACGAAACAAATTGTAAAGTTCATATGGTGAAATTGTGACACCCTATTTATGTTTCAATTAATTCATATATACACACATAATATACTTATAATTGTGTCCTCATTGGATCATATTCAATTACATCAATAGATGTGTAAAATAATGATCGTGTAAATTTTAAAATTAGTATGTTCTAATGAGATAGGCAGTTGATAGTATAGTTGCATTTTTCAAGGGTTCCTCTTTCACAGCAACTCATAAGAAGACGTATGGTCGTGGAAGTAGAGTGGGTAGGCTTTTGTTTGATAACCATCACAAAATCAATTGGTAATGGGAGGAGTGACTCATGTATCCTATAAAAATTGTGTGGTCCCTTGATGTTTTGAATGTGGAATCCTCAACATGCTTCCTCAAGATGGTGCCTCTTTAGGTTTACCATTCTTAAATCATATCTTTTTCTTCTTTTTTTTTTTTTTCTTTTGAATTGAATACCTATTTTGGTTTAGTGAGCTCTGATACCATATTAAATAACATGAGGATCCATTTCAAAACCAATTGACAATTGTAGAAGTAGCCCATGTATCTTATAAACATTGTGATATCCGTTAATTTTTCCAATATGAGATCCTCTACCGCTTTCAATACTTAGAGGGTATGTGCAACTCATTGAATTAAAACATACACGATTCTTACTCAACTAATAATGGATCTTACGGTTTAGAGAGACAACAGGGGGCTTGATTAAAAATGCTTGACACGTGAATGATGAAATTAAAATTTACAAAAGATGAGGGAGAGAATTTTTTTTGTAATTGAAAATCAATTATTAAGATTGAAAAAACAAAGAACTCAAAACTGTAAAGAAACTACTTTCAATAGAGTAAAAACTAATCAAATCAGTAACAGCTAAGTAAGTAAATTAAGAACTTCAAGTACTTCAGCTGTTTCACAGGGACAAGCAAATAAACCTTACCCGTAGGTGTAAACATGATCAGGCTTACTCCGAGAGGCAGCGATGGCAAACAATGAAAATGTTAGAAGACCACAGCCAAAAGTCAAATGAAATGCATCAGAAACCAGACCTGAAGTCATAACAAAACTAACAAAATAAATTATTCACGTACAGAGAATAAATTTTGACATAAAGGATGATGAAAAATTAAATGGGGAAGAAGAAGGATAATGATGTCCATACCAATACGACCAGTAAGGAGACCGATAGCTAACTCGGCAGTCGAATACAGAACATTAAGCGAAATCATCAGAAACAGCCTCTTCATATACCGATTCCCAGATCTCACATTTTCTAAAATTGAAAAGGTGAGTGACAAAATCGATAATTTATCACCTGAATTATCCTTTACACTAAAGAATTTGTTACTTTCGGAAGCAAAGTAACCCCCAGGCGGAATGTTGATACTCGACATATTCCGCGAAAGCAAAGGCTTCGCCGAATCGTCGGAGTTGATAGGAACCGGCGTATGGGGCGGGTCTTGCCAGTGCTTAGAGGAAGCTTGACGCGAGAAAGCGAACCTCCGGTCATTGGCGCCAAATCCGGTATCTCTGTTCCAAGAATTCTGGGAATCGTTTGATGCAGTATGGTGATTGAAGGATCCGCTCCTGTCCATATTTTACGAGAGGACTTGGATTCTCCCTGCATAAAACTTGGAAGCTATGAAGACAAAGCCCTGAAAACCATCCAAACCATCAAATTCAACACAGAAACTTGGGGATCAAAATGTAGGAGATCTGGAAGAGAACAGAAAAAAGATCTCTGGGTTTCGAAATTGAATTGGAATAGTGAAGAAATTCGAATCAAACAAAAACAGAATTTGGTTGGAAGCAAAGAGACACTGGCGATGGCTGAAGACTTGAGAGTAAACGAAGAACTTGAATTTGGATAAATGGAACGTTTTGCACGGCGCCTTCAATTTTTCTTTTTCTTTTTCTTCTAAAATATACTCTTTTTTCCAATTTTCGTTAATTTAATTTGACCACTTTTAATAGAAAAAACAACATTCACAAGAAAAAATTAGAAAAACAACGTAAGAATCTCTAAAAACACACTTCAAAATATATAGATGTGTATATGTTTTCCACAAAATTAAGTTTAATAGATTATAAAATTGTTCTTCAAACGGAAAACTACTATAAGGATAAAAATTGTCATTCTTATTTAAAGTTAAATTAAAATTTTATAATACTTCTCAAGTTTTAGATAAAAATTGTAACACTTTTTTTATAGTTGAACAACATTTAGGAGTGAACAGAATTAAAATTGACTTCTGAGTAGATAATATGATATATATCTAAACTAGGTAAGTTCTATCGGTAATTTTTATAATATTATTTTATTTAAGCTTAAAGTGTAATTTAGCATATAAAAATTAAGACACTTCTCTAAATTAATTTATCCCAAAAAAAGATATTTCATTTTTAATTTGAAGTTGGAAATCTTAATCCATTTCTATCTTTTTGCACTTAAATGAGTGTTTCACCAATTCCAGCCAAGAAACAGCAAATTAACTAATAAATTTTAATAGAAATGCAATAAGTTCATACACAAAATTTAATTTGAATAAATGAATGCATAAGATTGACATTAGATAAATTTCTCAAAACTTACAAATTTAACATTAAAAATCAATTCTAAATCAATTTCAGTGTTGCCTCTCCCTCTCAACTCAAACTCCATTGATTTTTAATTTAAAATGATATCGGGACATATTTTTTTTTTAGTCCAACAAGAAGAGTCAATTCGATCATTTCATAAACATCGAACCAATAAAAAGTATTAAAATATCGTTGTCAATCCTATTATCTTTCTTGATTGATCATATGTTAGATAACAAGAGCAGTGATAGCATAACTCAGCATTTAAGACATTTACTCCTTTTGAGAATAGAAATTTTGATTTTCATCCTACATTTGTTTTTTTTCTATTAAAAAAAATGACAATGTTGATGTGATCATAACAAAAAGTAATAATCTCATAGACATCCTGTGATATTCTTAAAAGCCAATGATCCTTCATATTTTTTTGTCTTTTCAACAAATTGACAACTGACCAAGGGTAGATGATAAACAATGCAAAAATTGTACAAGCCCAGGGATTGAAATAAAATATTCAGACATATCAATGTTCTTCTTTTTCATATTACAAAGGTCAAGGTTGAATTGCTATTGAACTTTAAAAATTTGCAATTTTTCGTCTCCACTTGAAAGTAAGTGATCCAAATTTCTATTCATTGCGCCTTCAAGTTTGAAAGGAATCAGATGGGATGGGACCTAGTCTCCCCCAAAAGTTCAAGTCCTACCCTTTGAGCTCCTTAACTGCATCATACAAAGGAAAACAGTGAAGAAAGGAGAAGAGGGCATATCAACGAAGTTTAGCTTTCTTCAGTTGCTTCTGTTGGGTCGGATTGGTCAAAGCTAATTCGGAAACTTGGTTCTAAGGAATCAGAGAGTGGAGGGATTCCAAGTCTTCCAAATGAATAGAAAGGGAAACAATGAAAGCAGAAGTTGAAACATAACTAGAGTTTGTTAGAAAAGTGACTGTAAATACAGTAAGTTGAAGGAACTTAAAAACAGATTTTAAGATTAATCGTGGGGAGAGGCCAAACCACTGGGAGTGCTCGAGAACTTATATTTTCAACAACGATTCTAACATGATTTTCCAATTCAGGAGTCAGGGATTCATGAAAACTGGATAACTGTCCTGTCAAATTGGGTAACAGGTGATTCCTGTTTTCTTTGCTCAAGAAGACATACATTTACCAAAATGAACGGTGATGTCTTTCATGATAAAGGTTTTCTTTTGTGACTTGTCAGCGTTTGTGCTGTTTTGTGGCCGTTGGCTTCAAAGAAACAATAGAATTTTTAAAGAGATTGAGGGTTCTTGAGTCGAGGTTTGGTCCCTTGTCACGTTTCATGTCTTACTTGGATCTTTGGTGTACAGGGATTTTAGAAATTTTCCTTTTTTGGTCTTATTTTGTTGGAGTCCCTCGTTTTAGTTTAGCCCCTTCTGCAGGGCAATATCCATGCATTCTTTCATTTCTTCTCGGTAAAAGTATGGTTTCTTATTTATATGCATAAACTCTCAGCATAGCCTTATCAAGGTCAAAGGATTTGAGAACACTGAGAAGAACCTAGAACCTCAGTTCAAACGATAAATTGTGAGCTAACAAATCAAAAATGAAAGATGAGGGGCGGCAAATTAATCCTGCATTTTCTCTTCTATAGTATACTTGTATAGTTATGCAAGAGGAATTACCTTGTCACAATCTTAGATGATAATCAAGAGTATAGGCATGAATATCTGAAGCACCTGTGCCAGGCCTGAGAAAAACCATCAACAAAGGGAAAAAAAAAAAAAAAAAAAAAAAAAAAACAAAAAAAAAAAAAAATAATAAAAATAAATAAAAATAAAAAAAATAAAAAAAAAAAAAAAAAATAAAAAAAAAAAAAAAAAAAAAAAAAAAAAAAAATTAAAAAAAAAAACAAATTATAATAAAAAAAAAAAAAATATAATAAAAAAAAAAAAAAAAAAAAAGAAGAAAAAAAAAAAAAAAAAAAAAAAAAAAACAAAAAAAAAAAAAAATAATAAAAATAAATAAAAATAAAAAAAATAAAAAAAAAAAAAAAAAATAAAAAAAAAAAAAAAAAAAAAAAAAAAAAAAAATTAAAAAAAAAAACAAATTATAATAAAAAAAAAAAAAATATAATAAAAAAAAAAAAAAAAAAAAAGAAGAAAAAAAAAAAAAAAAAAAAAAAAAAAACAAAAAAAAAAAAAAATAATAAAAATAAATAAAAATAAAAAAAATAAAAAAAAAAAAAAAAAATAAAAAAAAAAAAAAAAAAAAAAAAAAAAAAAAAGCCAAGAACATGCATTTCAATAAAACGACACTATGGTTTGGGCTAATTGCCCTTCTTTTGTAAATTTCATATATCAATGAAATTTGTTTCTTATAATAAATAAATAAATAAATAAAACACTTTGAAAGTGAGATAACATCCAATGAATTAAACTGCGTCCAAAGCCTTGGCAGAATATAGTATCTTGATTATTCAAAGAAAATGAACGGTTAGAAATATAAGGAGTGATGATTTAATATGGTATCAAAACAGGAGAGATTATCTATTCCAAATCTATTTGAATTCCTACTTGTCATTTCCTCCCCAATTAATATTAGTAATTCCCTTGTTACACTTTATAAATTAAATTAGTATATAATATAGGTCTACACATATGATGAATATACATTCTAAGTAATCAATAACACGATTAAAGAATAAGAATATCACCCATTCTTTTTCTCCATGGCTCGATTAAACTGAAACTTTCTAAATCAAACTATCACATTAGCATAAAATATATCCGGAATAAATACAGAGTTTGCCGTCCTATATCACAAAACAACCCTCATTGTGAATTAGAATTATTCCGAACCATGTATTTAATCGAATTTTGAAGTGGAAAGTACCTTTTATTGATGGTGCCATAATGGAATGTGTTTCTTCCTGCCTTGACATCCTCAACATACTGCAACAGAAGTACAAGATCCGGTTGCTTAAAGCCTTAGAATATTTTGTAAGAAAGTTAAGGCCACTTGGTAACACTCAACTTTTCTATTTCCAATTGAGAAATTGGTTTTTCATATCTACATTGTCCTCTTAGAAATTTGGGCCTCACTTCAACAAATGCATAGGTTTTATTGGGGCCTACACTTTTCTTTTTAATGATAATAAGGTTCGAATGCTTTGTGGTCATCCTTTTAGGAGGAAAGCATAGAAACTAAGTGTTAATGTATCGATTCTACTTTTGGCTTGTGTTTTCTCTTTTGTCCTAGACTTTATTTGTAACTTCTCACAGTTCGAGTTTCCCGGAAAAATAAGATTCTTCTTTTTTCTTGCAAAGGTAAAGACAAGAATTAGCTGCACTTAATAATACTTAGTTTCTAGTTTCTCATTTATTTAGTCTTTATTTCTTGTTTCAAATTTCTCGAAACATCGATGAAATTGCCATTCTTAACATTTTTTTTTCTCATAAATTGCATATCAAATATCAATAAAAAAAAATTTGAGTATTTCATTGTCATTAATTAAAATTTCAAGTCAATCTTTTCTATTTAAAACTTTAGATAACATGAACTACAGTAAGCAATATGCTTTCATTCTTTAGAAAAAAAAAAAAACTAGAAATATGAACTCCGCTGGGCCTCTAATGTACTGATGTTCAAAAGGCGCATACCAGTCTTAAGGTAACCAGCATGGATGAAAATGCAAGAGAATCAAAAGGTATGTCGTCAAGAGGGAAAAGGCGGCATTCAAGGGATTCAGGACCAGGAGAGAAATGGGGTTTCTTCAACTTTCCCATGAAAATTATATATGTCTGCAAAAAAAAACATGGATTATGTCATATATATTAAGCATATTGGACACCGAAATATGATTTAAGGAAAAGAAGTTTCTTTCTTACTTGGCCAATTAGAGGGATGTCTAACTGAGCAAAAGGGGATGTAACTTCCACTTCTGCATTTGCTTCTTCCAAGGTTTCCCTAATTGCACCATCGGCAGCCGACTCCCCAATTTCCATGTAACCAGCTGGAAGAGTCCTATTGAACAACTAGATCTCAAATACAATTATAAAAGTTATCAAAGAAGGAAGGATTAATTAAGTAAATGTCAAAAAGTTATTTGCTGCAGCGTCATGGAAATTTTTTTGCGTTTCATAACACCAGAATCTAACTTTTGGTAACCGTCACAAATTTGAACACTTTTTGCAATTGGATGATTTGCCCTTTCTTATCTTTAAACATCATCAACAAACATACATACCAAAGGCCGTAAGATGGCTCGATCTTCCTCCTGCAAAGTAAGACCTTGTTGTCATGATGAATCAAACAACCCACGACCTACAAATATCAATCCAGGAAACAGGTCAAAAATAGCCTTTATCCATGTAGGAGAATAAACTGACGATAGCAAAGTCCATAATGCACTTTTCAGATAGGACATGATTATAGGTTGTATATACAAACTCTTCAATGCTAGCATAATATATAGCTCTAATACAAATCCACAAGGAAAAAATAAAAACAGAAAGTGCAAATTAAAACAATAGTAGGGCAAAGTATATTTCCAAATGTCGATGTATGCTTACAAGAAAACATTTTCCAAATAGAAAACGATGATATATGCATAAACATTCAGATCTTGCTTGCAGTCAAGTAAACTCCTTCTAAATTACAATAGTAAAGCAAGCCTGATTCAAACTCTCACCAGTTATTCGTTTTTCTCACGAATCAATGAAGATATATGATTGTCTTGCTCTTATATTCACTTCTCAGTAATTACATTAACCATGGTAACCAAAAAAAAATGCCCTACTGACAAATTTTAAAAAGTTGGCTAGCAAACTTCATAAATTCAGTCCATGCCTAAACTTGGAGCATAGTTAGTAGTGAGCAATAGAAAATCCAACGTTAAGATGGCAATTGCACGGAATGATCAAGTGATATATGATTATCTTTAATGCCAGCATAGTTAGTTGTAATCATGCAAATACAAGAGCATTGCCATCTTCGGATTCTGATAGGTTATCTTCCCACAAACTGTGCAAATAGCTCTCAACTTCTCCTCTCCATCAGGTATTCCATGCTTTGTTTCGCCTCCACACCACTGACAGAACCGTATATTACGAATCTTTTCCTGCATAAGAGATTTCATTTATTTCATATAGCCCAGCCAGTGCATTGAATGTAAAAGTTAAAGCCAATAAATGAAAGGAAATGCACACAAATCCCCAAGAGTTAGAAATCTTCCATTAATCAAAGATAAACCTTTTAAGTATCATTTGTTATCATGGTCTAGTTCTTTAATAAATAACAGCAACCCATCTTGTGGCTATATATTTCGAACATCATGAAGGGGACTAATATATAATAAGGCAATATTACACTTTCCCCCAAATACGCAAGTAATCATCACAGTTAACCTAAATGAAAGAAAACAGACACCATAAGTGAAATTGATTCTCATCAATCAAAAGAACGCCTCACAAGATCAATCAAAAGGAAACCAGTCAGTAAAGAGAATGACTCACAGCAGAGTGAACAACAGTTGAAGATGATGGCGGCGGTAATTCTGACATAGACAAGGGAGACGAGGAAGTGCCTTCTTGATTTGCCTCAGAACATGTAGACCCACAAAATGCTTTGAAAGAACCAGTTCGAGGAGCTAAGAAAAGGGAAGTGGTGCCAGGACATGACAATTTTGAAGAAGAACAAGATAATGAAGACGACGCTGATAAACGTTTGGAAGAGATGAAAGTAAGACTGAATCCAACAATGCTATTGGGTTTCAGAAGATTTGAAACGAACCCAGATAAGCAACCGAACAGATGAACAGATTTTAGCATTATCTATCTTCAATTTCTTTGAATCAGTACGGAATTTGAAGTCGTAACTGGTAACCGAACCAACGAAAAGGAGCATCCAATGAGCTCGGAAAGCATTTCATCTCTTTTCTTCCATTTTTCCAATTGGGGTGTGTTGGCAATTAGCACGCAGCAGCGTCAAAGATTAACCCGAATCTCGCGTTGAATTTGAGTTCTGAAAATTTGGGAGAAGGTTCTTAGGATTCGTCTCATCGCTGATGTTCTTATCCGTTAAATATTGGATTACGGAATATTAGGCAAAAAAATATATTTTTTACATTAATTACAGTTTGTTTTAAATAACGGCATTAGAACGAAGTTTTGAGATAATATACGATTGACCTATATTTTGGCCCAAACTCTAAACAGCATAGCAAAGAAACCTAAGCTCTAAACAGCGAGCCACAGTAACAAAATTTTAGCCCAAACTCTAAAGAGCATAAACAAAAATACCTAAGCTCTAAAGAGGTAGCGATAGTAGCGAAAGCAAAAGTCCAAAGTGTATACTAGTCCGTTTTGGTAATTTCATACTAACGTGAATATAAGCAAAAAAAAGTCTTAAAAAAACTTAAGTTTTAAAAAGTAGGGAAAAAAACCTATTTTAGCCTAAATTTTGAATCATTCATAATTAAAAAAACTTATTAATTTCAAGGTATGGTATATACCTCCAAAAAATAGCTCAAATGTCGCTTTTACCTTAAGTTTATCAATTTCATATCTTACATATGTTTTACCATTCAATAAAAGCACAAGTGAAAAGATTTTTTATAACAATATTCTATATTTGAAGTGATAACTTATAAATAGTTAAAATTACAATATCTTTTTAAGTTTAAGATTAAGATTACAACTCATCTAAGTTTTGGATGTAATTTGATGAAAGTAAATGTTCTTTTTTATTTTTATGTCTATGAGTGTCTGAGTTTGCTTACACGTAACTTGACTAATCTTACAAAACAACCTGAATAAGTGACCACTATAAATTGAATTCATGACCTCTTAGCCATTTGATGGTTTTGATGAAAGTAAATTTTTAAGTGGACCTACTTTTTCTTATGGTCTTTGGTGCATTGCCCATCATTTTTCTCTTTCTTAAAATAAATGTAATAATTCAATTTTAAGAAGTTAAAAACAATTCTTCTAACACATGTTTACAATAATTGGTAAATATTATATTGTTATTTCATAGTTTGAAGGTTTGATTCATTTCTTACATAATTGGTGGTGTTATGTACACTACTTCACAATATCTAAAAGCTTAACTAAAACTTTATAAGGTTACTATGAGGATGATCAGGTTAGAAATTTGAAAATGTGCCCAGAACAACTCCTATAATTGACATGAATTTACAGGTTTTTCCTCTTAAAAATTATTAGAATAACCCTTTTGTATTTAAAAAGAAAAAAGAATAAAAAATGAGGCCTATCTTGCAAGTTCAACATAAATTTATTTTTAAAAAAAGAAAATTTTAAGAAATAATGAGATATACTAATACTAAAAGAAACAAAAACAAAAACAAAATATATGCTCTAACCAAAAGATTAGAGAATACATCTACAGAAGAATAAGAATCACCAACAACCCGTGGACAGTCAAAGAAGTGATATCTAATGTCTACATGTGTATTTTTCAAAATAATCTTATTCAAGTGTCTCAGACATATTATAAACTAACAAGTGTTGAATACAGTTAAAAACAGTTGTAGATTTTACAACTTTTTTACTACTATAATTATAGATACTCTCGCATAAAAATGGACACAGTGGTACTGGTACCCTTATTTCTTGTCCATTCAAATAGTCAGCGCCCAAGGCCAACAGAGACGATAATGAAGAGAGATTAATAACCAAAACTTCAGATATGACAATTCCAATATCATATCAAGAAAATAACTTCAGATATGACAATTCCAATATCATATCAAGAAAATTGTTGAGATCAAGATATGAAAGAAAAAGGTTCCTACGTGTGGGACACCATCTTTAATGATCTGCAATAGGTTGGATGGAGATGAAGGTTAGGAAGATGCTATCCTTAATTTACCGCTAACTTGTCGCACAAGGATTGATATGCCACACTGCAAAGTTTGAACTTCTCCTCCGCCATCGCCTGCATTTGGGTTATCAATCAGTACTAACATAGATACAAATACGACTGGTTGATATGTCTAAGCTTAGTAATTGTCACACCAATAGCTATACCCTATTGATATTGGGGGGTTCACGGTAGTGCTACCACCTATGAAGCAGAGATACGGGTACAACACAGAGACACATCATTTTATGAAAATCTAGGACACGGTTATTAAAATATGGCATTTTTATACAAGAAAGAAATTCAAATTCAATAAATTTATGCATTTATATGCTCTTATAAAAAGGAGTTTGAAGTATTTCATTCTCAAATTTTATTATTTTTGACCTATAATATTAGGTATCTATTTAGTATTGAACAAGGATTCATTACGTGTCTAACAAATGTTGGACCTATATTGACTTTATACAATTAGTGTGTAACAAGGATTCGCTACGAGTGTGTTTGGCCCAAGGAGTTTGGAAGTAGGAGTGGAGAAGTAGGGAGTTTTGAACTCCACTCCTTGTTTGGCCAAAGGAGTTGGTGGGTCCCACTACTAAAAAAAACATCAATTTTATATCTTATCAACTTCTTACACTGTGGGGTCCAGACGTTCACAACTCCCTAGAATTGATAACTTCTTATTCCTCCTTACCCCAAACACTCCCTACGTGTCTAACACATATCTATTATGATAACAAGTGTCAAAGTGTCCAAATATTTGACTAGTGTCAGACATGGACATACTAGCCAATGCTCTTAGATAGACTACTACCTTGGAGGAACCTTGGTGACGATCTGGATGCCATTTCATTGCACATGTTCGATACCTAAAATGAAAGGAAAAAGTTACATAAAATGGAAAAAAATATGAAAAGAAAAGGAAAAGATTCAAGAGAAAGCCTTTCAGCATCTGATTCTCAATCAAAGACAAGATAGAATATACTACACTTGTGTGATGCAAAGTCAAAGTGATCAGAATGAAAGCTCACGCATTTTTAACATCTTCAAGTTTGAGTGGACCAGACGCTTGTAGTCCAAGAGCAAGCCGATGCGACGCCAAATTTGCCTCTGAATCCTCATATTCATTAGAAGAGTCATAATCTTCATGGACCCTATGTCGCCAGTTCCAAGATCTCCCATAGTTACTTGAGTAATTTGTTGAGCTCCTCCATTGAGGATTCTCTTCATTAATGAAAGACCAGTAATAAGACCGATTTCCACCAAATGCAGACCGGAAGACAGTCTCAAGATCAGGACCATCTTCAGTAAACTCAAAACCTGGTGAGGAAGAATTAGAACAAAAATTCAGAGATAACTGGATGAGTTTAATTTTCTCAGAATAAATGAAAGTAACTTTTAATTTTCAAACCACGGATGTTGTGAATAGTGAATTTTATTATTTGTTATTTTCCTAGAATTTCTGAATAGTGATTTTAATTTTCAATATGCTGAATCTTTTACAGAAGTAATTTGATCCTAATTCTTAAAAATAAAACAATTATTGGAAGCAATAACATTAACGCCTCGTTCAGTAAGTATTGGTTTTTTGGTTTTGGGTTTTTGAAAATTAAGTTAATAAACAGTACTTCCACCTACAAGTTTCTTTGTTTTGTTATCCACTATTCACCAATGTTTTAAAAAACTATGTCAAATTTTGAAAATTAAAAAAAATAGTTTTTATTTTTAGAATTTGACTAAGAATTCTAGTGTTTCTTCAATGAACGCGAAAAGTATACTATAAGATTTAGGAGGAAGCATGTAGAAATTTCAAAAACTAAAAACTAAAGACAAAATCAATCAGACGGGCCTAAACTATTTTCTAAATAATTTCCCAATCATAGAGATCTCAATCTAGCACCATTGTGGAATAATACCAGCAGTGGGAAACTTAGTTGACATGATTTTTAAAATGGTAGAGAGATCCGAAAAGCTGCCACCGTCAATCATACTAACCAAAGACATGCCTTAGAATATTATCCAAAAAGTGTCGTGGCTTAGAACTTTAAAAGAAATATATTTTGTAAGAAATCATTGTACATGAAACCGGGTGTTGCAATCATGTCTCACTAGTCCTTTTACTTGCAAACCATTATGAGTTACAACTCCTCAGCATCTAGATGGTATAAACGAATAGACGGTTTGGAATTTGGATGATATTATTCATTTATTTGTTACTTCTTTTTATTCCCTTTCTTCTTTTTTTTTTTCTTCTTTTTTTTTTTAAATAATCCACAAAATGAATTTTAATTTATAACTTTTCCATTTAATTATTACTAACCATACTAAGAACAACAATAATAAGACCAATTCTAATGTTAAGAATATTAATGATAATCATAATCCTTAATAGCATCATTTAAACTTGATTCAAAGGGTGACAACCCTCTTAAGTTTTTTACATTCTAATTGGCATCTCAAAATAAATCCCAAGCTTAGTAAATCACATAACGGTTCGAGATTAGGGCTTACTGAAGGACTCTTGGCTACCTTACATCTCAACCACCCATCTAGCTATTTGCTTGAAATCACACTCACGGCTAAGTCCACAAGCCTACCTTCCTTGGTTTCTCCTCCACACCTCCTTCAATCTACAGAAGTAAATCTTGTCTAAGTGCACAACAATAAGACAACACTTAAGTTAAGTGCTTCGAAATGAAAGTAGGGTTTACAAAAAAAATTCGGACTTAAGTTTCTAGACTTAGGCATATGATTTGCAATTAATTCCACGAAACCTTAGAAGATTGCGTAATGGATTAAATAAGGAATCAATACCCTTGAACACTCTTTATCTCTTGANACTGCCTTCTAAACCATGAAGTGCCTCTACTCGAGGAAGGATCATTCGCCTCACCTTCATCCTGCCAACTCTGAAACTCCAAGAGCAATAAGGATTATGCAAAAATCCTTTTGAAAGTAAAAGCATATTTAACACTATTCTGGTCAAAACTAAAATGTCCTGAACTTTTATGATCAGGATCTCCAAGATCATCAGTCAGATGTTACTTGTTAGTTAACATTGCCAACGACATTAAGCCACAAGGACAAAAATGACCTTGCGTGAAGCAGTAATTGAAATTAAAAAAGTTGGAACTGCGACTGAGAAGACTTGTCAAAATGAACAAGGTTGCTGAACTGGCTTTAAAAAGGTCATGAAGACTCTAATTTCTTCCTTGTATTCTAGTATCATAAAAGAGGAACAACATCATTTTTGAGATTCTAGCCAGTAAAGGTAAGAGCCTCCTCACGATTGAAGATAGAACTTGAATTCATATAACTTTATCAATGGGAACCTATCTCCTATGAGCTAAGCGAGTATTGAAAGCTGATTAGTGATTTCAAGGAAGAAGCATGATAATGGAAAAGGATTGAGTAGTGAAATTAACAGGGCAACTTATGCAACCTGAAAGAGGAATTCTGCATAGGCACTGACATTGCGCAGCAATGTTTGTTTTGAATTAATCCTTCTAAAACTCTTTGTATAATGGTTGCATCTCTGCAGAAAAGTGCAAGAATATTAGTACAAAGTATAAAGTAAGAGGTCCAAAAGGAGCGTTCATTTTGAGTAACTAGTTAGTATCCAGGTTGCTCCGAAACAATAATAAGTTGAAAAGAATATCAACATGGTGAGCCAAGTAGAGCCCTAACCATTGAAAGATTGACAATGCATGATTCCCATATGAGTCTGTGATTGTTCTAAAATACAGGAGACAATATTACTCAAATTCTACTATATCAAACGGAGTTGCCAACAACCAACCCTATAGATGACATCATTCAGAAAATTCAACAAGGACAAGAAAGTTGAGTTGTTCCTTTCAAATCATCTAACTTTTTTCAGTTTCTTAATTAATAACTAACATGTCCTCACATTCAACTCCTTCATAAGGTGTTCATTAGCTCGAATGGGCAGTTGGTGAATGAATGTTACGGGGAGCCGAAGGCCCAATTGTAGTATAGCTGCTTTGTTATTTAATCCCACTTTTTAACAGTTTGTGTTGCTCAAAGATTCAGAAATGGTTCTATCAAACAAATTATTGCCGCCTCTGAAAACCTGCCCAAATAAACCTAGATTCACAAAATTCTCCACGCAAAACAGGAGATTCAAACTCAACATGCAAAATCTGCAGTTTCGCATCAGAAAAGAAAGCGAGGAAAGGCCAAAATGCACTAATTTAAACAATGCAACATACGTATTCCTTAAAAAAAGAAAAATTTTAAAGATCCCAAGGACGAAAGACCCGTCTCATCCACGCTATTGTTATACATACAAAGAAAGCACACAGGCCAAACAAGATTAATAATCGCAGACATGTATCAGAAGAAAAGAAACTCACAGAGTCCCAATGATTGCGTCTTTTGCGGTCGAGGACAGCCGTAGAATGAAAAAACGCAGTTCTCAACCCAAAACAATCAGCTTTGGGATTGAGGAGCGCCGTTTTCAGGCCGCCGCCGTTCATTATCTGGAAACCGAACGTTTAAAGCCCCAAATGGAGGCTCCGGTGAGAAGGCAGAACAGCGAAGGAGGCTGGTAATAAGTTAAATGGGACTCTTTTGCTCCTCCAGACAGTGAATGAAAGCGGCCATGGATCGAGGTCGGTTCGAGCGCACAGTAAGTAGTAGGCGACTTTCGAGCCTGTTTGGATTCAAGAAGAATAATATTTTTAAAAAGTTGATTTTTATTTAAACTTTTATAAAAGCAATTTAAAATACTCTTTAAAATTAGTTGTCAAATAATTTTTTAAACTAAACATTTAAAAATATATTTCAAACACATTGTTTACTTTACACAGATTTTTGTTTTGTTTTATTAACTTTAAATTATGCAAATTACTTACTTACTTTCTTTCTTTTTAAGTATAAAAATCAAAACCAAAACAAATAAAAGATAAATTAAAGGGTTCAATGTTTCTCTATAGTTGTGACCATCCATGATAAGTGATCTTCAATCCAATCTCGAAGTATTTGAAACGAAGTATGGATTGCAAAATCACGAATCGCAGTATTTCCTTCGCACTTGACAATAGAAACCTATGGATAACTGCATTTTTTGGATGAAGAATATTGACAAAACCGTGGAAGAAGGTGCAAGCTAGCTTCAATAGTCATTAAAAAGAGCTTGTTTCCAAGCAAGTTAGTTGCAATGTTATTATAAAGAACTAAGGCTTCTAATAATTTGACAAGGTCATCAATATCATGGGTAAGTTTTAAATGCAGTATTATCTGTCCCATCAAATTTTGAACAATAGCACCTAGTTCCACAAAACAACCAAAAATTGATACATCCAAATTGATTTTATATGAGTGCAATGGAGGGCGATGCCATCATAAAAAGTAGGCAGTGTGGTCATTAGTGGTTGTGCTAGAGTTGGGGCAGCCTAATGTAGAAAGATAAATTATTCTTTTAGTGCACGTCGGGAAGTGATTTTCGAAATCGTTGAAATCACTCTTATCATATTCAACATCACTTATAAATATGGTTTTAATCACTCTAAATTAATTTAATATTTAATTTTATACTTTTAAGTATAATTTCCAATTCATCAAAATTGGGTTCAAACCATTAAGAGCATATTTCATAATAATTTTGAAAATGGCAAAAGTACTTTTAACCATTTTAGAATCACCCTCAAACATACACTTTAATTTTACTCAACATTTGAAGTTGTCCTCAACACGTTTTAATGTTGTGTTTTGATAATCATTGATTTTATATTTTCAACTCATGTTTCCTTTTATTTGTTCTATACATTCTATGAGTATTTTTAGAATTCAAATATTTATTTATGGAAGATAAAAATAGTAATTAAAAAATAGTGGGAAAATAAAAAAAAAAATTAAAAACTAATAGAAAAAACCTTAATGTTTTATAAATTTCTAAATTTTTTAATTTTATGATTTATAAATTTAAATATATAACTACAAATTTATAGATTTAATGGGCATTTTTTAAGTTCAAATCTCGTAGACACTATCAAAAGTTTGACATGTTTAATAATTCATAATTTACCCAGTCATCTTTTTACAATATTGCATACTAGCATTGGAAATGAGGAACAAATGAAATATTTTAACCTATGTATTAATACTTTATCTACTAAGTAGCCATACAAGAGGATAGAGAAACTGTTGAAATAGTATTGTTCATATTCTGTTAGAAGTTACTATTATTAAAATAGTATTGTTAATATTATTCCACGGAGTACATACTTGAAAATAATAGTCATCCACTCATTTTAAACCAAAAATTACATTACACACTTCTAAACCTTGTCATTTATTTTAAACATATATATATACACCTATTTTTTTATAAAAAAATTATAATATTATCTTTTATCTCTATACAAATTGGACTATTTTTAAATATAACAAAATGAGCCCGCGATAGACAGTTAAATATTTTTTCTATTTATAATAATTTCTCATACAAATATGTGAAAACATATGAAGTGTGAATATTTTTTTTTAATTATTTTAAATGATAAAATTGCTAAAAATATTTATAAATATAGCAAAATGTCACTGTGTATCAGTTATAGATAGCGATAAATGCTGATAGACAACTATAAATGTATATCATTAATAGACAATCATATCATTAACTAGTGTTACAACTTTTACCACTCATTTAAGTTTTTATTTTAAAATTTGTTAAAACGCAAGCACTTTCACGTGCTTTCAACGTAGTAATCTTTTTTTTTATTATTATTATTTGAAAAATCATATCAACGTTTTAAACTAGTGCTTTCAACAACATATAATTTAAAAAATTTAAGGTACAAAAAATAAATAAACAAAAAATTTAGGAAGTTGATTGACAATATATTTGATGACCATTTTATTTTATTGTTTTCAAAATTATGCTTATAAAACTTTTATTTAGGAGTTTCCTTATTATGGTGTCTATTTAAAAAAAAAATTAATTAAATCTAAAATTTGAAAATTAAAAAAATTAAGTTTTTAAAAGGTTGTTTTCAAAATATAGTAAAATGAACCGACTTATTTACAAATATAACAAAATGTCATTGTCTATTAGTACAGACACCAATAGATACTGATGGACTACTATCATCCATCACTATCTATTAATGGTAGACATTGATAGATAGCGAAATTTTGCTATATTTAAAAATATTTTCAGCAGTTTTGTCATTTAAAATAATTACTCGTTTTTAAAAGCAGTTGCTGATTTTTTTTTAATTTGGTTTGGATTTCAAATGTTTTTTTTTTGTAAGAGACATGTATACCAGGAATAAAAATTCATCTTTAAAAAAATGGGGGATAATTTTTATTTGATGAGGTTTATTAGACTTCATTTATAAATTCCACAAATTAATGATGTAATTTAACAAGTTAATGAACGAAATATATCTAGTTTACCTTAAATTGCAATGTCCTATATACATAGCTACACTAAACATACAATTTTTTTAGCACAATAACAAATAGAAAGATTCAAACTACAATTCTCTTAATCACTTATACATATTATGTGTTAGTTAAGCTGGGCTCGTTTTAGCTAAATAGTTTGATTTTAAGTATGATTTTAGGTTTTAAGTATTAAAACCTTATACATTTAATGCATGTATCTGTTATTAAGCATGGCTTTGTACTAAATAACCCAACAATATAAATAAAAGTCTTAGTTGGAATCTTTCCTTTAACGCATTGCCCACCTACAATTTTTCTTTGCATTTTGGCCCCACTTGTTTTCAAAAAATTATTACAATTATACAGAGCAACTAAAGTTATTAACAAAACATTTTTTTTAAAAAAAAAAAAAAAAAAAAAGTTAAAGATCCATGTTTTTAGTAGGGCCATTTTTTTTAAAGGAAAAAGAAAATAAATAAAGATACCTTCACTTTCTCAGCAATAACAAGTTGTCCTAGGTTTTCAGCTTTCTTTGCAAATAAGAGTTGATGCGAAATTTACGGTTAAGAAAAAACATTAGGAGTTAGTTGAGTGTATTTTTAAAATATTAATTTATGAAGAAAAAACTGCTTTTTCTTTTTTTCTTTAATATTTGTATATATGTTTTTTTAATTTAATGAACTGGTAAGGAATCTGTTTTTAATTGTAATTGACTTATTTATGCAAATTAAATTAGAATTATAATGAACTTTAACTATCTCTTTGGAATATTATTTTAGGAAAAAAAAGAATTCTTTGCTCAGGTATTTAATTGGGCGAATCAAAATTAGTCTCAAGAAAATTTGTAGTCCGTTTTTTTTTTTTTTAAATAAAAGAAATATGTAATTGTTTTTAGTTATCCAAAACTATAATTATTTGTATGCATAAATTCTTTGATCTGTGGATTTATATTTGAAAAAGGAGTTAATTTTATGAACTTAGAGTTCATTCTAGCATGTGAGATTAGCAATAGTTTGAAATAAATAATCTTATGGATAACAAATAAGTAAATGCTTAACTCTCCTCTGGAAATTCCTTGTTCCTTTACTTTAACTTTCATGTCAGTCCGTTTTTTGTTAAAAAAAAACACACACACACACACATTTTGTTTCCTCTTTTGATAATACGAGCCAAACAACAAAACAAACAAGTTAAGTGACCACATCACGAGTTACAAGCATCGAGAACCACTCGAGATAGGGAAAAGTAAGGTAGGAAGACTCATGCTCCTGTAGAACTTTAGATGCAAGAGAGTGCGCTAGACCATTGTGACACTAATGAACATAAGAGAAAGAGATAGTCCTCATAACACTACTGATCCACTGTATTCGCTTTTACTAAATTGAAATTTCTTTGAAAGAAAGATTTTCAGTCTAGTGCAAATGCACACTGTCAACAAGTAGTAAAAAGATTCCTGAATAAACAATTTTTCAACAAAATTCCAAACTGAACAAAGATTTTCCTCAAAATTGCAACTAAGCAAGTAACCAAAAAATTATTGTAATAGTTTTGAAATTGTGAAAACAAAAATTAAAAGATGAAAATAACTAAAATTCAATTATGAGAAAACGGGATTTAAATACAACCATGTCTATTAAGAAAGCCGGAAGAATAAAAGTGCCCACTAGCCTTAGATATTTTTTGATTTAATCTTTGTTAAGATGAATCTAATTGGATTTATGGAGGTGCCAGAACTTGACTCTTCAAGAAATAACTAAAAATAATAACTGAAATAAAAAATAAAAGTGTAGAATATTTTCTCGGAGGAAGAATGGATTATTGGATGAAAAATGAATGGATTTTGGAGAGCATTTGAATTTAATACAGAGCGAATTTATATTTAATAATCCATAAATAAATAAAAATGTAGAATTTATTAATGGGAAGAAAATTAACAAATGTAATAATAATGAATTAAATTCCGAATTTAGCCCTGGTCAACGAGAGGAGAGGATCGTCCGATGTGAAGGGCATAACGGTCCAGGAGAGGGCGATGACCGAAAAGTTAGACAGCTGGATCCAACGAGAATGTGACGCGTGCATAGACACAGTAGATTAGTGATTCCAAATTGACGGTCGGGATTTGCGGAAAGGTTATGATGGGGGTTGATTTGCTTTTTTGATTCCTTTTTAAAAACAAGAAAGCGAGGGAGGGGGGCGGGTAGTTTCTTTCGTTCTTTCCATTCTAGACTCAGTCCATTGCTATTGCTATAGCAATTGCCATTGCCACCACCTCGACAGTTTCAAGAACACGAAGCTTTCTTGATTTCTAAGGTATCTTCTATCAACAATCCTTTCTTCTATTTATTTAAATTTTTTATTTTGATTTTCTACGAGGAGGACGTTCTGAATCCCCAAGACACACGCAACTGTTTGATCTTGTTTTCGTGTAATTGTACGTTGATTTGCGTTGATGATCGTACCTGTTTTTGTTTCCGCATTGTGTTTGAATTGAATTTTCTTTTTGTTATTTGGAAATGCTGATAGATTCTGTGATTAATATCAGCTTAGAAATCATGATCGAGCAAACATTTTGCGGTGATTCATTTATTGTATGGTGAATTGTGTCGATTATATCAGTTTTTGTTTTCGCATTGTGTTAGATTGGATTTTCTTTTTGTTATTTGGAAATGTTGATGGTTCTGTGATTAATATCAGCTCAAAAATGATGATCGAGAAATTTTGTTTGTGGTGATTCGTTTATTGTATAATGAATTGCTTCGATCATGCCATTTTTTTGTTTTCGCATTGTGTTTGGATTGGAAATTTCATTATTATTATTATCATTAGTTTGGAAATGCTGGTGGATTCTGTGATTAATATCAGCTCAAAAATGATGATCGAGCAATTTTTTTGCGGTGATTTGTTTATTTTAGGTTGATTTGTGTTGATCATGTCCTTTTAATTTGCATTGTGTTTAGATTTGATTTTTTTGTTATTTGGAAAATGATGCTGGATTATGTGAATAATATCAGCTTACGAATGATGACTGAATAAAATTCTTCCGATGATTCGTTCTAGTTTACATTTTTTGGTTTATTTTTTCTCTTGTGCGGATGCGTAGAATTGGACCGGGTGTTAGAAATTTGCAGCCTAAATGGGCCAAATTGCGTAGTTTTGGTGTTCTGTTAACATGTTACAATATGTATTATTTTCTACGTGTAAGAATTCAAGGAATCTTTATTTTTCATATCGGGGGATTGTTCTGAAGATGAACAGTAATTTTAATCTGCATTTTAGCAATAATTTGCGACTTTTTGCTGCAGACAATTCACAATGGCAGATTCCGAGGATATTCAGCCTCTCGTTTGTGATAATGGAACAGGGATGGTCAAGGTATTGATCCGACATCCACGAACATCACGTTACAGTTACACCTTGTTTTGGAATTTTTGTTCTGTAATCGCCTTTTCTTATTAGCGTTACAATTTATAATTTGCAACAATTGCTGACACGACTATGAACTATCTGTAGGCTGGATTTGCTGGAGACGATGCTCCAAGGGCTGTATTCCCTAGCATCGTTGGTCGCCCCAGACACACCGGTGTTATGGTTGGTATGGGCCAAAAGGATGCCTATGTTGGTGATGAAGCTCAATCGAAGAGAGGGATTTTGACTTTAAAATATCCCATTGAGCATGGTATCGTTAGCAATTGGGATGATATGGAGAAAATTTGGCATCACACTTTCTACAACGAGCTTCGAGTTGCTCCAGAAGAGCATCCAGTTCTGCTCACCGAAGCACCCTTGAATCCCAAGGCGAATAGAGAGAAAATGACCCAAATTATGTTTGAGACTTTCAACACCCCCGCTATGTATGTTGCTATCCAGGCCGTCCTTTCCCTTTATGCCAGTGGTCGCACAACCGGTAAACAGATCTATTACCTTTTTCCTTATTTTTTGTATCTTTTTTTTTTTTATCAAGGAGATGGATGAAAACTAAAGATGTTAATAGAGAAACGACCTCGTATAGTTTTCTGATTCAGTTTGCCTTAACATGATCATACTCAACTTTTCATAATGAATAACCCCTTTTAGCCCACTCCCTTCCTCAAAAACACAAGTAAACTTTATCAGATTGAGTTTCATTGTCCAAGGAGCTGTTCAATTGACGTAAAAGGTTCCTCTCCTTTTTTTATATCTTCTAAAGTGTTAGCAATCATGTTGTTTGATATATTTATTTTATTTTATTGGTCCCTTGCTTTGGTGCTCATGTATGTATATTGTGGGTTGTTTTGAACTTGTAGGGATCGTTTTGGATTCTGGTGATGGTGTCAGCCACACAGTTCCAATCTACGAAGGGTATGCTCTCCCACATGCCATCCTCCGTCTAGACCTGGCTGGCCGTGATCTCACAGATGCTCTAATGAAAATCTTGACTGAACGTGGTTACTCTTTCACCACCACCGCCGAGCGTGAAATTGTGAGAGATATGAAGGAGAAACTAGCTTACATAGCCCTGGACTACGAGCAAGAGCTAGAGACATCAAAAACCAGCTCTTCAGTGGAGAAGAGCTATGAACTACCAGATGGACAGGTGATCACCATTGGTGCTGAAAGATTCCGATGCCCTGAAGTCCTGTTCCAGCCATCCATGATAGGAATGGAAGCAGCTGGTATCCATGAAACCACATACAATTCAATCATGAAGTGCGATGTCGATATTAGAAAGGATCTCTATGGAAACATTGTCCTCAGTGGTGGTTCCACTATGTTCCCTGGCATTGCTGACAGGATGAGCAAGGAGATCACTGCATTGGCTCCTAGTAGCATGAAGATCAAAGTGGTAGCACCACCTGAAAGAAAGTACAGTGTCTGGATTGGAGGCTCCATTTTAGCTTCCCTCAGCACTTTCCAACAGGTAAACATCATTTCTATACATCATCTAGCGGAGACTCAAAGTTATGATTGCTCTTATTAGCATGTGTTTGATCAAAGTTAAGTTAGTGTTTCTAAGAAGGATGGATATAGACATGGACCTAACCTAGATACAATGCCACATCACTTTCTCAAAATGACAAGAACCCGTTTACTAATTTAATTTTTATATAAGGAGGAAGTTTAAAGTCAATAACTTTATACATTTATATGCTTAAGAAAAAGAAATTGTCCTAAATTACTATTGATACTTGTTTATTATGCCTAACAAGTAATCAATATGCATGTACTTAATATGCGTACTCGTTGTGTTCACTCCGTACAACTAGTATCTAACACATATTTATTATGCTAATAAATGTCCAATAATTATTGGAGTGTCAAGTATCTAACACGTTATCCAAACTGAAGTTTCAGGCTTCTTAGGCGTATGTTTTGATCTTATCTTTATCTTAGATTGCTATTTATTCTTATTTTTATGCCTAATAAGCTTCAGACTCGTTTTCACTCTGTACAATATCGTGCTTATAAATGTTTAATAACTATTAGAATGTCTAAGTATCCGACAAGTAATCCAAACGGAAGAATCGAGCTTCTTAGGATTTGATCTTAATGTATGTGTCTAATTAATAATTCTAGATGATGGTAGATCAAATGCTTGATTGATGTACACAATTTTCTCTGATCCAACGCAGATGTGGATTGCTAAGGCAGAATATGATGAATCTGGGCCATCAATTGTCCACAGGAAATGCTTCTGATTTATTTGAAGCAAAGTTGTTCCACAGATGGAAGAGCTTTCTGTCAATTGGTTGCTTATTTTCCTTTTTCTTTCTTTCTTTCTTTTTTGTTCACCATTCTTTGTTCTCATGGTTATTTCATTTTGTGCTTTTTCTTCTTCTTCTTCTTCTTCTTCTTTTGTTTTGCTGCTGGAACATTGAACATGGAAGCAAGCCAATAGCATTCAAGGTTCGATATTTTTTACCGTTGCTCTTTTCTTGAAGAGAAAGCTGTATTATCACTGTTTTGGATTCGATTGAGTTGGAAATTTTTTTAAAAGAAATTTGAAATCAATTTTTACATTTTAAAAACGAAAATAAATATTTATATGGAAGTTTTAAGAAATAATTGAACGTCCCACTTTAAATGCCAACTTTAAAAGAAAAAAGACATTATACATTTCATCATACCCACTTATCAACTAAAATAAGATTAGCTTAATTAGTTTTTTTTTTCTTACATTCGAAAAATTAAACTCTTGACAATTTGATTGATGATGTAATACTTTAATCAAATTGAAATTTTTTCAACTTATTAAATCATGTCATAAATCATTTTATACTACAATTTGTGTAGGTGGCTTTAATCTCCTCCATGCTCTCTCTCTTCATTTCATTGCTTTTTCCCCTCTCCTTTCTCTCTCTCTTCCTCTTCATTGTGTTTTAGGAGATATAAAATGGACCTATTTATTTATTAGATTGTTTATCATAGTAAAAAACGAGTATAGCTCAACTAAGATAAGTTAGTGATCAAAATGTTTGTAGTTTAAATCTTCCACCATTTATTGTACTAGAAAAAGTTATATATTGTGAATTTCGAATGTTGTCAAAATATTAAATTTATGATATTTTAACATATGCAATAATTAATGCCATATGTGTTGTTTTGATATTAATAATTGTTTAATGTTTATTTAGAATTATATTTTTAATATAAAATATGATTTAGTAAAATTTTACTATATTAGTAAATATTTCTAACAATTTTGCAAATAATTACCGTAATTTTTGTTGGTGAAAATTCTAATTAATTAATTAATTAAAGTAAGAGAACATATTAATTAATTAAAATTTATTAAGTTTAAATAATATATAGATATTTAATAATTACTTTAATATTTATATTGATTAATTAATTGTATTATACTTTTACTGTTCGATCTCCCAGCATAGAAATCGCACTAAGTACCTACAAGTAGATAATATATTCAATTTTAAGAAGTTGTAAAACAAAGAAAAATATGATGAAACATTAGGAAAGATGGTACATCAAACTCAATTTTACAACCAATATCAACAAATCTGAAATCCCAAAGCCAATAAATTTAATTTATTCCAACTTCTGAAGCAAAAAATGCTCCAGATTCAAATCAAAATGAATTCCCAGCTTTTGTTATAAGATTTATGGCCATAGAATGAGCAAATCAGAAAGCAAAGACAAAGAACCTTAAACTTTCTGCATAAAAGGAATTTGAGGAAAAAGAACACAAAAGAAGCTGATAAATCAACCAAATGTTTCAAAAAGTCCCAAATCCAAATGCAAGTAACAGCTGCTGCTATATGAGTGTTCTAACAATCAGATTCATCCTATCAAGTTAAACCTTGTAACTTCACCCAACAGACCTTCCATTCTCATCAATGCCTCGAAGAACATTGAAATTTGACGGTCCAACGGTATCAGTAAACCCACGAACAGATAATTCTGGCACACGTGCCTTCTTCCCTTGCAACTCATAGTCCAGAAAGATGACAACAACTGTGATATCATCATGAAAAAACCGTCGTATGCCCTTTTCGAGCTTCTTCAGATCATCATATCTCATTTCCCTCTTCCTTGCAGCCTCAGTTAGCGCTGTTTTAACAAGTCTTTTTGCAATTCCCTGAGTTTATCAAAAAGGATGGAGTGATCAGATCAATGCTATGAGCATATACAGAAGAAACTTAAGTACTTAAGAACGTAACGTACTGCTCTTGGGTTATTATACACAATCTCGACAGCTTGTTGATTTGTTAGATGCTCCCATAGGCCATCAGATGCAAATATGAGAAATTTGTCATTAGGTTGTAGAACTCTTGTACTTAACGATGGTTCCGCAGTAAGAACAGGCCGTCGAAGAGGCTCTGCAAGGTGGAATCGTGGAAAGGATGGATCAAGAGAAAACTCTGGCTTTTTTAAATATGCATCACCTATCGATCTGGAAACCTGACACACCCAAACGAAGCAGATGAATGAATGTAAATGCAATATGATGGCATGGGATTGAGTCAAATTTCAAAACACTAGTACACACAATGATTGCAAAACCAAATTAAGGACACAAGACGCAGGAAGGGCCACACCAGAAAACTATTTTCCATCCAAATGTTATACAAAGATACATTTTGGTTCGAAAATTACAAGCGTGATATCAAAAGCGCTAATTGGTTAAAAGAAACTGAAAGAGGAAACAAACAAACAGAAGGAACAAAAACAAAAACAAGAACAAAAGGTGGGGGGAAGGATTTCTTTCCCTTTTTGATTTTTCTTTTTCCTCCTACATAACTAAATTTGTTCACTCCTTTCAACTTTAGCAACTGGATTATAATTTAAGGTTGTGAAGCATGTTTCAATCTCTTTAATGCATGTCCCCACTTTTATGATATTTTAAAATATGAATCAGATTCTCTTCAAACTATTTTACATGATCAACAATATATTCTGCTACAGAGTCTGTGAGAGAAAAGCCAAAACAGACAAGTTCAGAACAAATAGAAGTTTCTGTAGCGGTTATATCAGACACGTCTTTGGTAATGCCATACCTGAATAATGCCTTTAATACGCCAGACTCCGTGCTTCATAACAACGATATGTGAGTCATCAGGATGCAAGGACCTGAGTTCTTGTCTAACCTCCTCGATACTTGCATTATGATCCCTTGTCAACTGTTCTGCAACTATCTTATTAGATTTACCTAAAGAACCAATAACAGCCCGGGAATCACCGACGTTACCGACGTATAATGTACCTCTCCAGATAACTCCCACCAGGCAACAAGATCCCATAGCTGCAATTGTTGGCTTTATTCCCCATGACCGACGAACAAGAGTAAGAAACCCTTCCTCAGTTGCAGAAAATGCACTTCGAAGGATATCTTCAGTTATATTTCCATTCTCTTGAGCAAGCCCTGTGATACAAAGAATGGCATGCAGATATTATTAGTACAATGTTGTTGCAATTGACAGACGGGATCGAGGAAAAAAAATTATGCAAGCACTTAAAACAGAACTAATCCATTTAAGTTGCTAAAATGAAAATAGAACAGAATTAAAGGCATGGGAACAATAAACTGCCATTTCTTAGTATTTTGGTTTTCTTTTACTCGTTTATCATTTTGTTTATAAACAATCTCTTCGATATGTACATCTTTTATGAGGTTTTCAAAGTTCAAACACATATTAAATTTGGAAAATTGTTGGAAAATGTTTTTGTCTTTTACTATACTATTCAGTTTGAATAAGGTCTCATCAAACAGAAATAACACCACACCTTTCAATCATTAGGCTACCTTATTCCTTGCATACTCTCACTATTATTTTGCACCTCTCTAAAACCCCCTTTTTTACACACTTTTGAGTGCTCCCCATCTCTCTACACCTCCCTCCACTTAGTCTTGAATCTATCTTCATGCACTGTCTGAAAGTGTTCTGCTTGTTTTATAGATCAAACAACACTTTCCAGCTTCAGGATAGTAAACATAGTCTCACATCAGTTAGAACTGAAAACAACTGTTAGTCCGTGATCTTTTCAATAGAATCCACAACTCATAATTAAAGCAAATGTTATCATACCATTGTAGAGATAGGACACACGTAGTTTTGAGTTCGAACAATGAATTGACCAAACAACTCCCCACCCAAAACACACACCAAGAGAGCAAAAAAAGATGGACCATATATAATCAACAGATTTCACAAGGTCAATCTCTAATGGAACAGGAAATCCAAACAAGAGTCCAAGGCAACAAGTACATGTAGATTTCAGAATCAAAACAAGAATCCAAGAAAGTTCAGAACAAGTCTCTGAAGATCAAGAAGAGGAAGATCAACCAAAAAGAACACATAAAAGCACAGTCAAAACTCAAAAGAGTTCCCAAAATGGGGAGAAATGGAAACAAATGGGGGGCAAAGAGGCAAGGGTTGTTAGGGACTCACTCATTAGATTCCTGAAAAGATGATCACAGATAAAGCGAGAAGCATCAGGGCCACCATGGCCATCATAAACGCCGACGAAAGTGGCATCTGGGCCAGTCTCAACCTGACTATTATCCTCAATTACCTCATTAGCCTGAACCACAGCAAAAGAAAATTCCCCATAAGAGTGCTTGTCAAGCTCTCTGCTCCACAACAAAGAGTCCTCTAAAGAACAATCTTCATCATCATCCTTGTTCATACGGGCATACCGCCTCACTGGTTTCCAACAAGCCGACGCCATCCTTGCCAGCCACGAAAACATCCCTCATTTCCCTCTGCAACAAAGCCCCAATACCCACTTTCTCAAAGAGGGATCAATTGAACAAAAACGAATCGAATTCAAGAACACCCCCCCTGCAGAATTCAAGAGAAGAGTGAGAAGAAATAACAAAATGGGGGAAGACCCAGAGAAGAAAATTGCGGTTTGAAGTAGGAAAAAGAGTAAAAAGAGCTGGAGAAATTGAAGGAATGGTTAAAGAAAGAACCAAAAGGGAAGAAGAACAGTAACGGAAAACACAATGGATTAAAATGGGTTATTGAGAAAAGTACCAAAGAGATAAATTGTAATTAAACAGTGATTTCTGTGTTTGAGAGAGAGGAAGATTGTCTCGTTTCCAGAGAGAAAGAGAGAGAAAAACAAAGAAACAATGAAAGCAGAGAGAAGTTTTCCGCACTCAGCAGCCTCTCTGTAAGAGAAAAAAGGGGAAAGTTGACGAAAGCGCGTGTAAGCGAGTGACGACAAATTTCCATTCTATTTTTTAAAAAAACTTCTTTTCCTTTTCCCTTTTTTTTTTTTTTTTGGTTTAATGCGATTTCAAAATCTTTTACTTCTAATTATTTTGGGGTGTTTTTAAATATAAAAAAATTAATCTAAATATTTATAAATATTATAAAATTACTATATTTATCTGCAATAGACTAGTATTTGTATTTTTTTGTGTAATGACCGATACAGATAGTATTATCGTAATCTATTGCAAAAAAAAATTGTAATATTTTACTATTAACTTTAAATATTCTTAACAATTTTGTTATTTAAAATAATTATTTATTTATTTTTTATTTGACCATTTACATCTTATTTTTATACTCTTTTTCTCTTTAACTTGATCATATGTCATATATGATGGAGCTTGGTTTACACCAATATTTTAAAAATATATATTCTAATTTTTTTCTAATATTAAAAAATGGCTCAGTATAGTTGTTTCTAAATAAAAAAAAAAAAAAAGTAATTCGATGTAGTATAGTGAAAAAATAAAGAAATACAGGCCAAAGTAAGTTTAGGGCAACAATAATTGACATCGTCTCTTCTTAGAGGTTAGAGGTTCGATCTCTTCAAAATCAATATGAGTATAGCTCAATTACATAAAAACTGGTATTACTGATCTCAATGTTAGATGTTTGATTCTTTCATCTACATATTGTAAAAAAGAAATGACAATACTCTTTTTAAGTTCAAATCTAAAAAAAAAAAAATTATCAATTCTTTTAGTACAATAAAACGTGAGAAAAAATCATAAATCTAGAACATACCAGATATCCGTTGATATTTAAAATTATTCAAGAGACTAAAATAAATTAAATTTGTAAGAAGAAAAATGAAATTTAAATTTAAATATTTTATTTTTGATGAAATACGATATCTGCCTCTGAAAAACCCTTCTCAGCAGCCAGTCATTGAGTTTGACTATTTGGATCACCGCTTTAATTTTTTCAAAATATATATATATATATTACTTTTAAAAATCATTAAAAATGATAATTAGGTACAAATAAAATAAGTGACAATAAATAACATTATCCTTCATCTAATATCATATTAACTAGATTAAATTACATTATTTTATTCTTTATATGCATGTCATTTTCTAATTTATTATTCAATTCTTTTAATCATACATCATCTTCTTTAAATTGATCCAAGTGTCACATTTTCATCATTTCTATCGAAAATTAATTTGTCTAAATCATCAAATAATGTAATGGTAGTTGAACATTTAAGACAACGGTTATAACAACATATGAAAGTCTACCAACAACAATAGTGTCAATAAATTAACCATTTAAAAAATTTATGGTTGAAATGGAGAGAGATTAGAAATATTTTCGATGTTTTAATATTTGAAATAATTGTGCAGCGTAGGATCTTGATTGATAAGGAAGAGAGTGAGTTAGGGATCATTTGGATTGACTTAAGAAAAAAATATTTAAAATCGATTAAAATACATTTGAAAAAGCAATTTTAAATGGTTGTCAAACACTCCATTCTCTTCCAAAATGACTTATTTTTTAAATGAAACATTTGAAGATGTATTTCAGACGCACCTTTAGTAAGGGTTGAATTTTGAAATTTGAGAAGAAAGAGGAAGAAAAGACAAGGAGGAATGAGAGGACACATGGAAGGCAAAGAGAGTGAGAAAGTTTTTGTGTTTATGTGTGGATGTAGTTCTCTTGAATTTAGTAGAAAGAAAAGTGAGAGAGGTGGGAAAAGGAAGGCAACAAGGTGCATGTGAATTGTGAAGAAGAAGAAGAAGAAGAAGAAGGATTTTTTTTTTTTTCTTTTTCTTTTTCTTTTTGCCTTTTTGGGTTTGGGATCACAAGTATTGTTAATTTAACTCATCACTTCATTTGCCTTTTACCTACACTTATCTATTCTCTCCTCTTTCAAACCTAATCCAAATCCCTTTCTCTCAAACCTAAAAAATAGAGACATGTATGAATAGATAGGACTTTTTGTTTGGATGACCCATCATGAATTGGGCCCAAACAATATGAAATTGTGTCCCACTTTTGAAATTTTAAGGTTTTTTTTTTCTCTCTCTTCAAACCTTTTGCTTAGTTATATAGTCAAAACCGATCGTGTACACATCACAACTCTCTCTCATTTGGATTTAGTTTTTTCGCTCCTTTGAGATTGAGAAACGACCGTTACAATATGACTATCAGTTTCATATTGTTAGATATATAGAAAGAAAATGAAAAACTACTTTACATTTGTATAACCATGATTATTATGAACAATTTTTAATTTATGTATTCGACAGTTTTTATACGACAACTATATTGTACTAAGTTAATTGATTAAGAATTAAACATTTTACTTATGTGAATTGATAGAAATAGAGTATTCACAAGCTTAGATTGAAACACGCTTGAGCAAATTGAAGTTGAGTGTTTGATATTGATATCATTATGAAAACTTTGGGTCTTATATATGATAGCACCTGTTGAAATTTATGAAATAATTAATAGAGTGGAAGACTCTTGTGTTGGTGCAATTGAGGATCATGTCATGTGGAATGATGACATGTTAAGATTATGGAGCTCTAATAATTACAAAATAAATTGGATTAACTTAAAGTTGAAGCTTTGAATAAAACTCGAAGGAAGTCTCTTTTAAAGCCTAGCTAGCTAGATGAATAGTTGTACTAAAAAAGATATACAGTTTCACAATTGAGTAGGGTGTTATAGTTTTCACATTTTAAATCGTCGATGGAAAATATTACTTATAAGTGAGGAACACACTCATAATAAACCCAAATTTATATATTTGATAGAAAGAGAGAAAATGTTCTCGAACTTTACCATACATAGTTTTCAAACTATTAAGAGAAATACTGTAGTTTTTAAGATTAGAAAAATATATATATTAATAGAAGGTTACATATTGAACATCCGACCTTGTGAAAAAATTCAAACAAAAACCAACTACTTATCTTCAACATGCGACCGTAAGAACTACAATATTTTCCTCATTAGTTTGATGTGGTATATATATTTTTATTACTGATTTTTTGTTATTTTTATATTAGGTTTTTTAGTTATTTACTTTTTTTTTTTACTATGTTATTTGAATGTTTGTCTATTTAAATGAAATGAAAATATTTTACAATATTTCATTATATAATTTTGATTTTCTCTTTTTATATTTTATATTGGTATTGAAATTTCTTATATTTATTTTATATTTATATTATATAATGGGTTAGAGAATAATTGGTTAATGACTATTATTAATATTATAATTCTATATTAAATAATTTATCAAATAATAAAGTTATTTTTTGTTACGTTATAGAGGATCTGCCCTAAGGGTAGGGTAAGAATAACTAAAAAAAAATGAAAAGGTGCAATCCAACCAACTAAATGCAATTGAGATGATAATGAAGCATTTCTCTGTTTTCATTATGAAAGAAAGGTGGAAGCTAAGACGAAAAAAAGAATCGACCGTTTAAGCATTCAAAATTTTAGTAACAAAATATATATAAAGCGGTGTAAATATAGACAGAATCAATTCCAAGCTTGTTAATAATCCATTATCAACTTTCTTTCGTAGTACACTACCCCTAGGGAAGTCGAATCCCCGCTGCCTCCTTGAAAGAGATGTCCTGAACCACTAACTTTATTACAAATTAAATAGAATGGAGCATTTTATCATAATCACTGAGTACAAGAATCTACAACTTTTTTTAGGAACTACTTCTAATGGTTAGGCATGTCGTGATATTATAAATTGATATTTAAAAAAAAAAAAAAAAAACAATTGACAAGTTTTCTTATATATATATATATTTACAACTCCCTATTTAAAAAAAGTTGTGAAATAATGAATAATATTTTTTTTTCTTTTTTGGATCTTTTCTTCTATATTAAAATTATCTTCCTTTTTATATGAAGAAAAAAGCATTATCTTTTTTTTTTTTCCTAAGTTCATTGAATCAAAATATCAATTTAATCTAAATGTAATATATTATTGTTTTCTTTCTAGATTACATTTTTAATCCTTAATCATTTTACATAAGATTTCAATTCTTTATTATTGTGGAACTTATACTTTCCTACCCTAATAAGTTATTTGTGATTGTATTCCAAAAAGATTATTAGTTAGTATTACACTTCAAAAACAATATTATTTATCCCAATTAAATAAACATCACCAAAAAAAAAAAAAAAAAAAAATTAGCTTTTCGTCGAAGATAAGTACATCACAACCATTGCTATAGTTCAAAATTTGAACATGTAGTTCTCCATTACTCAAAATTTGAACATGTAGTTCTCCATTACAACCTCACTAGAGATCATGCATTAATATAATTACCGTTGTCAAAGATATCCTATAATATAACTGAAAACTTAAGACCAAAAATGAAAGATAGGTAAGGATTACCCTATTATACGTAGTTTGTAATCACCTCAACTCATACCTCTAACTTACAAAGCGAAAATTAAGGCATCATGGATTATGGGAGAATTCGAGAAGCCAGATTCACACAAAGAATTCAATCAAATTTCAAATTAAATTTAAATACACTAATATAAAACATAACTTCATCGAGTAAGTAGGGTTTACATGTTTATGGATTTGTATAGAAAATGAAACCTTTACTTTATTTTTCCATGAAGCACACACAAATAAGCTTCCAAAACTGAAAGGAATGGTAACAAATATGAGGTAGGATAAATAAATGAAAAAAATGGCATTAAGATAAGATAATATAAGGAGGGTAAAATGGAGATTTCAGCCTCCTCTGATAATTTAACAATGGCAAGTAAAGAGAGGAAAGAAAAAAAAAAAGAAAATATCAGACAATGTCACTTATCAAACGTCTATGAGTATTGTAATGTTTCTCTAATAACACCTTTGATGCTCCTTCCACTGTTCTTCGCCAAGTCTACATCATACCCAACAATAAAATAATAATAATAATAATGATCAATACATTTAATTCAGAAATTTAAGGCTAAATGTTTTAAAGTAAGCTCACATAAAATTAATCAAAATGTGCACAAACTACTATTGGTTTAAACCCTTACCATATATCATATTACAGAAAATATAATTATTTGACAAATTATTATATAGTGAATCGTTAATTAAGATAGTCTTCGAAGGAAAAACAAAACAATTGAAAATACAGAATTATTTGATTTTATTTATTTATTTATTCTATGATGATTTGAAATTTGAATTTAATATTAAATGGGTGGGAATTAAAGTTGAGGGAGAAAATGTAGTAGAGAGTTAGGTCATGGCTATGGAAGGCAAAGGATATCTTTTAAAAAAAAAATAACATTAATGAAAGTGACAGTGCCACCAGGTGGGAGGAAATCATCACCATCATACATTACTATATAATTTTATAATAATAATTAATCATACATTGCTGAATAATTTTATAATAATAACTTATATATAAGGGTTGTTCTCTAATATAAAAAAATAAATTAAAATATTTATAAATATAGCAAATCTTACTATCTATATGTGATAAACCTTGGAAATAGACATAATCTATCGCAGTCTATCTGCAATATACTATGATATTTTACTATTATTTATAAATATTTTAAGCAATTTTTGTCATTTAAAATAATTTTCCAATATATAACCCATTTTCTAATTTTATCAAATTTTCTTTCATTTTCATTCCTTTTTCCTCCTACCAAACTAACACAAAGTGTGGCATGTTAAATCAATCACCACCACCATGTTTTTGTTTTGTTTTTTTTTTTTTCCCTTTTGGCATAAACCACTATGTTTTCCTTTCAAATTGGGATAGATTTAAATCCATGTGATTCACGACATTCTTTCTTTTTCTAGTGTACCTTTTAAAGTGTAATGATTTTCTTTTTAAAATAAATATATATATAGCATAAAATTTCAGTTTTATTAATTTAAACTCAAAATTAAATTATCACATTCGATTTAATGAAAAAATACTCATCAAAATGAGTATAAATGAGTATAGTTCAATTGGCATAAAGAAAGTACTATACTCTAATTTGATAATTTAAATCTTCAAATTTAAAATGAAACTTACTAGAAAGAGTATTTGATATAACCAAAATATATATATTCAACCCAAATAAATTTCCATCAAACCATAAGAACGGTACTAAAAAAAATAAGTTTATAAATTAAAAAGACTTTGATTATATAGGTAAGAAACAATATTTCATCTATAATTATTTAATACAACCATCCTTTCCTTTTCATTTAAATACAAAATATTGAATTATGACACCTAAAACCTTCGTGAAAAACTATCTTAAATAGCAAAATTACTAAAAACATTTACAATTAATAGCAAAATACACCGTCTATTTGTGATAGACCACGATAGGCTACTATCTATGTCTATCGTGACACAAATAGTCTATAGCAAACAGACGGTATAATTTTGCAATATTTATAAATATTTTGATTATTTTTGCTATATTTTAAAAAAGTCCATTAATTAAGTCCAACTAGGTATTTCTTCCAATAAAAGAAACGGTCAAATATCATCACTGAAAAATCCTACAAGTCTAAAACACAATAAAATTTTATTTTGAAAAAAATGATAAATTACAGATTTATCCCTAAAATCTCTACGTTAGAAATAATAAAGAAAAGGCTAAGCTTTAAATTTTGTGTTTAATTAATTTCATGAACCTTTTAATAGTGTCTAATATAACTTTAATTTTGGGTCAACTTCACATATTATACTTCTTTTATAAACAAGGAATCTGTTATAAATAAAATTGAAATTTGTGTTTAATAAAACTTTTCACATATTATACTTCTTTTATAAACAAGGAATCTGTTATAAATAAAATTGAAATTTGTGTTTAATAAAGCTTTTAACTTTTAATTTGATGTTTATTAATATTTTAAAATGCCTAAGATAAAGACATTATTATTATTTTTTTTACAACACAAAGTGAGAAAATTCCAATTATAGACTTTTCGGTCACTAATACATTCATATTCTAGTTGAATTATGTTCGTTTTTGTGACTTATTGTTTTTTTAGAACTTCACAGTTAATATAGGAAAACAAAAAATTAGAGTCTAACATTTTACTTGAAGATGTGTACTTTTAACTAGTTGAGTTAAGTCAGGTTGCCAATTAATAAATTAATAAATATAATACAAAATGGAAATTTTATAAATTTATTAGATGCAAGATAGGATTTGAGCAATTCATCACACTTTTTAAAATTAGCTATCTATTAGACATAAATTTCTAAAAAAGAAAAGAAAAACTATTAATCTATTTTTATTAACTATTTAATTTTTTAAAATTAAGTTTATAAATACTATTTTCATCTAAAAATATAATTTAATAAATTAAGCTATATTTTAAAAACTAAAATATTATTTTATTTTTATTTAAAAAAACGAAATAGTTATAAAATAGAGGGTAAGTAACTAAAAAAAATAAAAACTAGATTATGTATGGAATTACCTTTTGAATGGCTCCAAGAATAGATTTGTTTCTAAAATCTCTAATCCTCAGCTGCTGAGACCTTCCATTTCCAATCCCAACTTTCTTCAACACAACCGACTTCCTCCCCACCGGCGAAATCAGCCATTTCCGCTCCACCACTCCGCCGCCGGAGGGGCTATCGCACTCCTCATTAACCCTCTTCCGCCGCCTCTTAACCACCGTCAACAGCCTCCTTCCGCCGCCGGACTCCGATCCCACCTCAGCAAATTTCCTCAAAAGCTCGTCGGAGGACTTTCTGGGAACATGCTGAACATTGCCAATTGAAGAATCCATAATTCTAGAGAGAGAAAAAAATAGAAATTGGGAAAACGTAGAGTGAGAAATTGGGAAAGTGAGTTTAGAATAATAAAGGGGGAAATTAAACCGTTGGTGTTAATGAATGATTCTGTGATTTTTGAATAAAGTATTCAAATGTAGCCGTTGGGAGAAACAGAGCAATAAGAGGAAACAGAGAGGGGTGGGGGAGGGGAGGTTTGTTTGGTCCGAAGAAGACAATCCGACGTGTCGTTTTTCTTTTTCTTTTTTTCTTTTTAATTTTCTGAAATTCCCATGTTATCGCTGACACCGATCCGAATCCGTTCTTTGACTGACGGCGACGTAGCTAACGGATCCGGTCTACGTCGTCTTCTTTCTTTTTCCACTCTCTCTCGGGTCGGGTTGTGGCTTACGGGTTTCAGGGACTATACAATAATTATTTATTTATTATTATTTTTTGAGTTTGCTATTATTATATTTTATTATAAATTGTACTCGGACTTTGGGATCCTAATTTTGCGGTGCCTATAATCTGCTCTGACGATTTTGAGGCTTAAAATAATAGTTTGGCCTTTCGTTTAATTTTAGTGCATACATATCTTCGGAATGGTCCAATTTTAGGTCTATGTATTTTTAATGTGTATATATGATTTCAAACTTTCTTATAATAAAAATGTTAATACATGGTGGAAAAAATTAAAAATAGATAATAAACAACTAAATTTAAGATTTATTGAAAGTACTAAAATTAGAAAGTATATGATAAAAATTAAACAAACTTCAAAGTATAAGAGTCAAAATGTATTTTAATCAATATTTAAGTATATTTCAACTTTTTATGGTCTTAGATTACATAGTATTATTCACATTTAAACTTTTAATAATTATACTTGAACAATTTAATGTTCATAAGCAACATTATTTGATTTTTATTAAGAGGTACAATAAGTTTCTCTGAAAATGAGAATTTCAATGGAAAATTAATATTTTTTTGAAAAAGAAATAACTAAATAATGGCTAATTTTTGGCAGAAAACTAAATTTCTATGAATTTCCTATAAAGAATCTCTTTCCGATCCCATGAAATTAAATGAAAAAAATAGAGTAAGATAGGAGGTATTCCCATTCACTCGATAGACATCCCTAGTAATTCATAATTCAAGTGTTAGTTCTCAATTAAAATTGGCTCAAATTTATCTACAAAGGTAAGTTTTTCTCTCGAGGTCGAAAGTTTAATTTTCCACCCATAGTTATGGTACTAAAAAAACTTAAATTTATCTAATTAAATTAAAATTATTCTTCCCAAATTCTTTAAAGTAGCTAAAAAAAATTTTAATTGGTTTTTGGTTTTTTCCCTCCTTTCCTTTACTCGTCATGGTCCAATGCCACTAGATAAGACCATCCCAAGTTAGACACTTTTCATAGTTATACATTTTCCACACTAAAAATAACATCAGCACCCAACCAAAACTCAGAACACAAACTAATATATTAGAAGTCAGACATTATCTGTGTTACAACCAACTAAAGGCATATGCTTTTATGGCACATACAAATATGAACCCAACAATGCGAGCCAAACTACAAATTCCTACACTGTTGGGGCAGGACATACAAGAGCCAGAACCAGTTAATATGTTTGGAGGATGACTATTCTCACTCACCCATCAGTTCTTTGATTTACTCTTCCTCTCCAAAGTGATTCTCCCCGGAAGATGTCATCTACTTTTGAGAAAATGGAGATGATTCTGCATTTAAACCCTTTTCACACCATATACAAACCTCTAAAATTTCCATCAGAGGCCACATTGCTTCACTTTCTTAGAAGCAGGTAATTTTAGATAATCAGTTTCCTGCAAAAGCAACATAAACCGAATGCGAAACCAGATTCTCGATCTCCTTCACGATTTGTTTGTCTAACAATCAGCTTAATTCAGTCCCAAAACTCAGTGTGTGGCATTCAAGGTTTCTCAAGTTAAGCTGTAAAAGGGAGGAAGAGTATCATCTTTGGAATGAATCATAGTTGAGAATGGAAAAGCACATTGCTACAGAGGATAAAAAGGGCCAAGAAATAACACTAGAAAAAGAAAGAAAAATCTATAGCCTTTCTCAACTTAAATGAAGTCTTCACTAAAAATGATGACGTAGATGATTTGATTGCATGAACATTAAAAAGTTCAACAAACAAATTGGGGCCAGAGTTTGTTGAGCACAGCAACTTCTTGCCACAACGTGTCATCAATTAGATTAACACTTATCAACCTCAACATTATTTCAGACAACCAAAGTATGTAAAAATAAATATTTTGGGGAAAAAAAAAAAGAACATTCCATTTTAACTGAAGTTTCTGGAACCAAGAAAAATTCAACAGTCTCATTCTCCCTGATGGCGCATATCTAAGAGGCTTATATTAGATGTCATGCATTTTTATTCTAGTTTTTACTGATAACTGATAAGTGATAACCATTGGGAAAAGATATAGTGATTCTCTTTATAACCAACATGCTTTGATTTTTGACAGCTGATGAAACTTTGATCTATGGGTGTAACCGCACAGGAAATCAACCCAAACTGAAAAACTAGACCAAATATTGGGTAAAGGATGAAAGGTAATGACTAGGGAGATGTTAACATACATATTACTGTTGGTAATTCTCTTTATAACCAACATGCTTTTAACCTTTGATCTAGCAAAGTTGCACGTGAACAGTAATGACTAGGGAGATATTGTAAAGAAATGTAAATACAGGGTAATGGTGACTCGAAGTAAAAAGAAATTACCATTACAGCAACCATATTGAAAGGTAAATTGAAGTAAAAGAAAATTACCACTACGGCAACCCCCTTCTCGCAAAATCTTGGAATTGCAATGAGTCTTACCATCTGCCCTTCAGCTCCTGCATTTTCAAAAAGCATATACATGACAATATATTACCTCGTTCATTTATTCTTTAGGAGAAGCAAATTATAACAATTAATATAGAGAGTTTATGTGAAAATATACCCTTTATTAAGCGAGTATCAAAATTGTCCTGATTGCCAATAAAATAAACATGAGGACAGCTCTCAATTAGGAAAGGATCCCGATCAGTGAATGGGTAGCAACCTGTAAGACTCGAATAATATAAATCTACTTTGGGAAGTTTTATATTATTGCAAAGTTTTTATAATAATTTCTTTTTATGAAATATCATTATAGCAAAAAGTTTGGAAGAACTCATCCAATGCAGGCTTTGAATAGGGAAGGGATTGTTTCAATGGCATATCCACTAACTGAAACAAGGAAAAACACAAATAAGAACGTGACTTGTACCAAGAGTATTTGGAGCAGTTGGTGCCAGATGCCTCCATCTCAAAGTCCTCTCCATAAATTCAAGTTTATCTTTAGCTTCTGAATACTTCTCGAGATCATCTACATTCTGTCCTGATGTTCCAAGAAACCTGAAACCAAAGGACTACCAATTGAAGTGTGGCTTACTCAAGTTCACACTAAACAGTCAATTACCCTATCAGGCTGACATTATTGACTTGCCTGAAATTATCAAGCTCAAAACAATGAGGGTTAGTGCAAGATCTGAAAGTGTTATAAGCTGATGATCCAGGAAAAAGGCATCTGTGCAAAGGCTGCAAAGAAAATGAAATTATTGACAAATCAAAACCAGGGATGAACAGTGGGAGTTTCGGTTGTAAAGAAAGACCTGCTGAGGCAAGGAAAAATTGGCTGGGTCACTGGACCCCGGCATGATGTCCACAGGTAAACCTGCAGCAAGCTGACAAAAAGGATAGTGAATTTACAATCAGGTATTAGGATTAAAGGATAAACGGAAATAAAATTGATAAAAGGTTGGACAAAGAACCAACTGGATAAGAACCTGATTCAATAGGATATCTAGCTCTTTAAGTGGTTCCATCAGCTTTGTTTGGTCCTTTGCAGACAAATGCTGCAGAAAATACATCATGCATGCATCAACAAAAAGCCTAGCATCACTGACATTACTAGAGTTTGCAGACAAAATAATTGAATACTGGGAGAGTTCTAAATTTTCCCTTATCCTTATCTCTTTTTAAACAACAAACGACAACAAACACAACCAAATAGAGATAAACTTTTAAACAACTTTGACGACAAGCCTCCTTCAGCTACTGAAAACAAAAACTACTACAAAACTACCAAAGAAACCCGAAAACGACCACCAGCCAACCAAAGACCAACAAAGAGCAAACTGAAACTCTTCAACGTTATTTTTTGCAATTTTCCTCTCAAAAGTAGAAAACTACATGATTTATGCGATTTAGTTTTACCATAGGCTGCCCTTAACAATGCTCCTAAGAAAACATCAGATACACACACATGTTTCAGGGTCACGTTGGCATTTGATTAGTCATCCCAAAACTCATTAATGGCATCTTGTAGTCAATTTCTCCACATAAATAATTAACTAGTGCTGTTAAATAAGAACCCTAGTAAGTTAATCAGGATAAACCACAAAAGGAGTTATTCTTTCCAAGGCTTCTCGTAAGAGTTCAAGAAGAGCGGCCTTTCAATTATTTCACTCACAAGTAATAACAAAATCGTTACCACGTTCGTTAAAGAAGATCTTGGCAAAATATTTAAATATATCAAAACAGGGTATATAAGTTGCATAGTTTGTGAAACCTCTACCTGCCCATTTAAAATTCCTCGAGGAATTTCAACTGAATTCCCACAAATGACAACATGAACTATTTGAGCCGCAATCCCTTGTTCCTGTCCAATTAATGGATCTAAAAATTTTAGCAACTGACAAACATTTAGAGAGGGAAAATATAAAGACGAAACAAACCTTCTCGTCCCCTAAATGTCCTGTTATATGATCAACAAGAAGCTGAAACTGTAGAGGATTAGAGATGCTACTCCCAATACTTAGGCCCGACACAAAAATCACGTACTTATCTTCGCCTGCATGCATTTGAACCTTATATAAGAAACTTTGCAACAGAGCATCTCTGTCCCTCATGTACCGTCATAATCATTTGGAAAGAAGTGCAAGTGTCATATTTTTCTTAGGAAGATTATCAATATTCAAACCTTCCACTGCAAGGAGACCTTAGTCGAATTAATCAAGTGTAACAATCATCCATCTTAGGTCCTTCCTAGTGTTTTTTAAAACTCAAGGCACAATAAAGCTGTTTAGGTTTAGGGTTTAGTAATTTTAATAATGAAGAAAAAACCTTACATTTTTTTAAATAATGAAAAAACCCCAAGGCTTAAGGCCTTGGGACTTCACAAAAGGGGCACACCTAATGCGCGCTTTCTTTTGTGAAAAGGTGAGGCTGGGAGGGCTTTTTAAAACATTAGTCCTCTTAAAGAAAAGCCCTAAAATCTTTGGAAGAGCAGTTGTTGCTACCCCCCAACAACAACAGATAAGTACACCATTTACCTATGAACTTTCTCCAAAAACGTCTAAAAAAGAATAGCCTTCAAGTTAAGTTCCCATGGGGGTGGGGGGGGGGGGGGGG
>QLSR01000332.1:779945-797740 GCA_031780015.1 Citrullus colocynthis
GGGAGGGGGGTGGGGGGGGGGGGGGGGGGGGGGGGGGGGGGGGGGGGGGGCAAGAAGTAGCCCTCCCAATTTTCATAGTAAGAACTAACCAATTATCTGAAGGTGAAATTAACATCCAAGAAAAAGCCAGTGGCCCTAAGGAGCAATTAAAGTTGAGTTCAGAGCTATGGCCCTTGGCTGTTTCTCTATTCACATACACCACAACCGTAAAGTACATTGCAATTGACCGACACTTTGTTAATGAAATTATTGTTGTGTGAAGCAATGCTCTTATATACACCCTCAAGGCTTCAAAATGCTGACATTCTCAGAAAGCTCTACCCATAAACTACTAAATAACAATAATGAATTCTCAACTATTTAAGAAGTAATGAACTAATATGGCATCAACTGATAACATTAAAGTACAACACAAATATGTGATTAACCCTCTCACTGCATTATAACTGGATCCATTTTGCTCCTGAACAAATATAAAATTATTGAAACAGTAAATTAGGAAAAAGAGGTTATCACATCCTACTTGATATGAGCGGCCGCTCTATCTGGGGTGGCAAGCCAGCTTCTAGGATGTCCAAAACCAAAAAGTCACCAACGCAAGTTTCTTTTCCATGCAGTGCAAGGACAATCCCTGGCACAAATATTAGACAATACATTAAAGTGCTACCGGAAAAAGAAAAAAAAAAAATTGTTCATACAGCAGTATGTGCTTTTAATTAAAAAGATATTTCAGCTCGAAGTTCTAATCTGCATGCACAACATATGGAGACGTGGTAAATTTCCTGCTACAATTAATTCAACTTGGAATGATTCATGCATAACAAAAAGAAATCAAAGTTCAAGAATAACTTGGTGCATCCTGCATCAACGTGCTCAAAAAGTTGAAAACTTTATGCAATTCATCAAAAGAAGAGAGCGAGAGAGATTTCATTTTTCATACTGCGAATTATTCTTTTAAACAAACAGTTGTAACTACTTGAGTTATAATTTACACGCACAATATGGGAAGACAAGCCAATACATTGGCTGCCCAACAAATGCAACATGGATCAACTCGTACAAGACTAGAAGAAAAGTTAAAGGATGAACAGGTGCAACATGTATCAACATGCTCGAAAAATTGACCACAACTTTATCCAATTCCTCGAGGTTTCAATAGCTGAGAAAAGGGAATGATAGTTCCATTCAATTTCACTCTGTGATACATACCTGTAACATATACAGAAGGTAAAAGCACATCCCCAGAAAGCTTTACTCTCCCACTTTCATCTTCCAATACTAGATGATCATCTGGGTGCATAAAGTTGTGTGGCTTAACAAGGGGGGTGGCAGATCTCTGTACATTCCATTTAAATGTCTCAGTCCAATCCCAAAACACCAAAACCATAGAAAAGTCGTGTAAATAGTAGTTGACATATGTGTTTGATGTATTACCTCCTTTGAATACTCGTCCAGAATGGTGGGTTTAAGTTTCATGTGCTTGTAGGCGGTTCCAACAATGACACATTCCTTGCCTTCCTCTAATCCCAATACAGTGCAAACTGCAAGACATTGTTTTCAAGACAAATTTTCACCTAACCCATAAAACCCATTCCTCGTAAAGTTGCTTCTAAGTTCTACCTTAACTTATGATTGAAAGCACAATGCTTCAACAGTTGCACTTACAAATTACATGCAAGACGAAAAAATAAAATAGCTGCTCAAAGTAAGGATTGGTCCAAATCCATCCTAAATGGAGTTCAACCACATCAATAAAACCACTAAACCTTGTGTATGTGTTAAGATACTAAAGCCCACCCAAGGGGGGAAAAAACAACAGATTAACAACCCTAAAGCCAGATATTATGACGTGCCCATGCACCACAGAACAAAATCTACTTCCATCCAGAACTTCTCATGGTATCAAATAGAAAAATAAAATGAAAAGGGAAAGCAAATACCAGGTAAATGTGGTTTCCACTTAGAGACAAGTGAATGGAGTATCGTTCTCATCAAGTGGAGTCGAGCAAAGTAAATGTGACTGTATTGCTGGCCCCTGTATGTCTCCTTCTGAATCTTGTACTGCTCATCCTACATAAAATAGCAATATTTAGCACCCCCACCCCGCCCCCAAAAAAAAAAAAAAAAAAAAAAACAACATCAACAACAATAAATAAACAAATCATCGCCCAGATTGTTCCCAATTCCCGCCCATTCTCCGGCCTTCATGGACCTCCTTTTGCTAAGAAAATGAAAGTAAATGAAACGAGCAAATAGCGAGGGAAAATTCCTCGCATTTCCAGAGTAGCCGTGCTGAGGGGCAAGAAAAAAAAGGCGGGAAAGCCAAAAACTTTGGAGGAAATGAAATGAACGGCGAAGTAAGAAATAGAAGAGGCTGAGAGCTACCAATATTTCATAGGTACACTGCTTGCGCTGGAGATTCTTCAGTGAGTCGATTTCCATGAAGAGAGAGAGAATGAAACAGAGAAAGTTTACTCTTTCGAACCTCAATTTGGAGAGAATAGGAAGTTCTTCTTCTACTGCCTACAAATTGGCGCAATTTTCAGACTCCAAAACTTATTCCCAATCCAAATTTTGTAAAGCCGGATTTTTTTTTTTTTTTTTTCTTTCTTTCTTAAACTGCTCAATTAAACAAAATATCTGGAATTACACGCTTTTTATTTGACTATTTATTTTTTTGGAATGTTTATAAGGAGATTTTGATTTTAGAATTTTGTGAGATTTTATGGGATTTCATTCTTTAACTTAAAATTTTGGTTGGTGAGAAAATTGTGTAAATTAAAAATTTGAAAACTTAAAAAAAAAATATCTATTTGAAAAAATGAGAGTATCTATATAATTTATTTTAAAATTCATTATTTTCAATTTAAGAGAACTTCAAACAAATTGATCACCATATTAACGTTAAAGAGCAATTTTAACTTTTTTTTTTGTTTTAAAAAAATTTAAGTTATTTTTGCAACAAGGTATTAATAATTTTTTTCATATATTTACTGTGAATGTAATTTATGTAATTAAATTTTTTTAAGTTAAGCCTAATTTTTTTTAATGATTTTCATCCAATAGTATTTTCTAACTCATTTTGGAAGTTTAGGGGTATTTTTTAAACTTATGAAAGTTCAAAGGTATTTTTGCCATAAATTACAAAGTTCAATAATATTTTGTATAATTTAGCCAACATTTAAAAAAAAAATTTACCTTGTAATAAATAAAATATTATATAATTTTGTTTTAATTGTCTTCCACTTGATAATTTAACCACATTTATTGTAATATTTTCATGTCACTTCATTCCATCTTGAAGATTTGCACTTCACACTAAAGATATTTAGTATAATTTAACCAAAATTTAAAGTTATGTTTTTTCTCTCATTTTTTACTTTCACATTTTCTACTTTCTCATCTTCTACTTTCTCATCGTTCCTTGTAAAATCATTACAACTTCTAATTCAAAGTTCGAGCATATTATATATAGTCTCAAAACACCAAACATGTTTAGGTCTCGAGCTTTTATTTTATACCCATATGATATTTTAACCTTCGAGAGATGTTTAATATATTTTTTTAATTTTTTATGCTTTGTTTCAAATAAGGTTTCTAACTTAACATTTATTTAATTAATAAATGGTTAGACACAAAAGTCAAAATTTATAGTTTTGTTAGACACAAAATTCACTTCTGTGTCTAATAAATTAGTTAAATCTACATTTACAAATTTGTACGTTTCGTGTATTTTCTAACCAAACTTTTCAAATTAAGGTGAGATAACCTTTTGTTTACATCACCTGCCTTGCTATTTTACACTAATGCCCTACTGCCCATAAAAGTTTGTTAAAAAATCAAGTTGGGACTTAAACGGTTTAAATAAAGAAAATGGATAATATCAATGTATACACTCAAACTTTAGAGATGTATTGATTTAAATCCCAAACTAATAACTGTATCAATTTAAACTTTGAAACTTTTACAAATGTATCAATTTACACCATCCATTATATTTCGATTGGAGAAATCTCGTGTAAAATTTATAATTGTATCAATTAAACCTCAGACTCTCATAAAAGAATTAACTTTGATTATTAATCATAATTTTCTTTGAGAATCGTCGATGCATTTTTCTAATTATTTTGTTAACTCCGATACTTGAAAAAGTTTACACAAATTCAAGATTAATACATGAAATATTTTTAGTAAATAATCTAAATTGATCAGATTACAAACATTTTCAAGTTTGATTCACTCCAACAAAATGTAACAAAAGGTCTAAATAGATTAAATTATTAATGGATAAGAGAGTTTAAAATAATTTGAAAGGTTTAAATATTTTTTAGCCTTAAAAAATCTCAAAAGACACATGTTCGCAATTCAATGGTGAAGAGTAAACTCTTCGGTACAGTAGCAATGCTGCAGATCACTACCACCGCTACTCTCCACTCTCCTCGGCATCTCCCTCTCCCGGACTCCGAAACCGCTTTCTTCACAATTTCCATCTTTCGATTGCTGTTTAAGCTCAAACCAACCGTCCCCAATGGCCTCTCCACACGCTTCTCTCCCTTCACTCTCTTCAATTCGCTCCCGTCGTTCACCGCCGCTTTCTCCCAACTCCGTAGCTTCCTTGGTTCTGCACTCCAGATTCCCGTCCGGTGGCCGTTGCCGGAAACTTCTCCGCAGACGACTCTGTAGAGCTATGGTTCAGCAGGCCGCTCAAGGAGCTCCGGCGATTTATGCCAAGGAGATGGAGAGACTCTCTGCTAAGGAATCGCTGCTGTTAGCTGTGAGTATCAATGTTTGAGTTTCTTAATTGTTTAAAGTATTGTTGATTTGTTTCACTTCAACGTTCGCGATGCTAGTAGAGCATAGCATGACCGGAAACTATGGATGTATATCAGTGATTTTAGTATTGTGATGTTGATATTCCTTTATTCAGCTAAGTGTACATTTCGTTTCTGAAAATTGAAACCGTGATTGATTTCATGCCGTTTCTGGTGTCGAGAAGCTGCTTTCTGTAAATTTGGATCTAACGTTGCATGTAATGTGACGTTTTCCGACTTCCGGTTCCCTCTATGAGTTGGTAGCACTTTTCTGGAGCTGAGAAAGTTGGTTGACGATTAAAATTTAAAATGGCTCCGATGTCTATTTGTGGTGTCTTAGCTCCAAGACTTTTAATCTCGGGTAAATTAAAAAAAGAGAGAAGCCTATAACCTAGATTTTGCAGGAAAAGAAAATAGAGAGGCTGAGCCAATAAGTTTAAGGGATATGCATCCCAATGAGGATATGGATATCCTACATACACTAAGAACAGCAGCATTGTTTTTTATTTCGCAGAGCGAAGAGCAAGAAGATGATCCACCAAGTCCTATTACACCCATTTTATAGACAGCAAAGTTTGCTGTTATTTTTATCGTTTTTTATTATGTACAATACATATATATTAATTATTATTTTTTTATCTTCAACCGGCTCAAAGTTGTTTCCATCAGAAAATAGTCAGTCATTTTAACTAACGGGAACTAAAAGAGCGAACTGTCACATTTCTGAACGGGATGGCTAGAAGAAATGCATCTTCCCCTTGCAGAGTTCATTATCTTAAGTTATTTCTCATGGAGGTTTAAATTTTTTCAATAGAATGTGCATCCACCCACTCTTCTCCGTGATTTGAGAGGTGAGACATTTTAGTGTATAGATTGAAGAAGTTGAATGCATTGGGAGTCAATTCCAATCTCTTACTCAACATTCCAGAGCAGTTATTTTTCTTTCTGCTCTTAGTTTGAAACTTATGCGAGTTTTATGAGTATGAATTTATGCTTGTTGTTCCGTTTTAGCCCATGTCCTCTCCTTCGCATTTATTGGGGTTCTGGCATGCTTTAACACGAAATATTACTGACCTTCTTTCTTTGCTTGGAGAATGTTGTTGTATTATGGAGAGAAGGATTTTCATATTTGGAATCCTTGTCCGTTAGAAAGGTTTTCGTGCAACGTTCTTTTTTCCCTTCTTTTTTTGGTTATTCTTTCTCCCTCAAGCGATTCAGTCTTTGCCTCGTCGTGGAAGGTGAAAATCTCCAAAAAGGTTAAGTTTTTAGTTTGACAGGCCCTCCACGAGATAATTAACGCCTTGGACAGGGTAGCAAAGAGGGTGCCAACTTGACGGGGCTATTGTGTTGAGTCCCTTGAGGAGGGCAACAGAGGGTCTTGAATTCTTGATCATATTCTTTGGATTTGTGATTTTGCTTACATAGTATGAACTCGATTTTCTTTGAGATGATTGAGACGTTCTCTCTCTATCCTATCCTTCTCGAAAATGGAAGGGTTTTGTGGTAAGTGGGGGTGTGCCTATTTTGTGGGATCTTTGGGGAAAGAGCAACGATAGATTTTTTAGAGTGCTTGGGAGATCTCTAAGTGAAGTTTGGTCCTTTGTTAAATTTTATGTTTCACTATAATCTATGTGGGGAATCCTTTTTGTATTTATCTATTAGGTCGCATCTTACTTGATTGTAGGTCATTTTTAGTTTGCCTCATCTTTTTGTGGGTTCTATTACTGTGTTCCTTGTATTATTTTAATTTTTCATTAATCATTCATAAAAGGAAAAAGAGTATGAATTTATGCACTCCGTCAGTTGCAAGTGTGTAGATTGTGACGTGTGAATTTATGGTTGCTGGTTTTTGATGAATGATATGCACCTCTGCATTCATGTTTGTACATATAAATTTATAAGTTATTGCTTGTGCATGTCATTTTCACATTATTAAGTTCTATTTTTGTTGTTTCTAATGTAGATCAATTGTTTCAGTTCAAAGATTCTGGAGGTTTTGAGGCTTTAGTTACTGGAAAAATAACGGATATGCAGAGAATTGATGTGAATGAGAGGATAACTGGTCTTGAGCGTCTTAATCCAACTCCTCGACCAACAACGTAGGTTGCTTTTAGACTTTTTTTTTTTTTTTTTTAAATTATTTTCTATGGCCTTGGGTGTTTTTAGTTGTATGTTTCAGCTGCTCAGGTCACCTTTTCTAGAAGGTAGATGGAATTTTGAATGGTTTGGATCTGGAAGCGCAGGATTGGCTGCTACGATAATATTTCAGTAAGTCTATGTTTTTGTAATAATGTATTTTTTCCCCATAGCCACGTTGTCAGGTAAAGCTGTTACTGGAAACTGGAAATTCGAGTGCCATCATAGCTGAGAATCTTTGTTCTTGTAGGAGATTTCCATCAACTCTGGCTAATTTGTCAAAACTGGATGCTTTTATCAAAGATGGAACTGCTAGGATCACTGCTAATGTTAAGCTATTAAATTCGGTAATCCTTGTGCTTGTAACTATATTTTTAAATATTTAGCTTTCTATTCACTGGCATGAATCGATACATGAGCCATTGTTTGTTTCTAAAGAAAAGGAGAAGTTATCTCTCATCATCTAGTTGCTTAGCCTCGGATATTTTATCAGATGACGTGTTAAAAGAAATTACATAATTGCCTTTTCTGTTGAAACAATGTGGTTTGGTCTACTGACAATATAGCGTAAATGTGTTGCATCCCTCTTCTTGTAATGTAATAATCTTCTGTGAGAAATAAGCTTTTAATGTTTTGTTGGGGTTATTAGACTTGGTTGATTTGTGGTGATATAATTGGAGTGTAGACATATTCACTCAATTGTGTTTTATGATGTTGAAATATTAAATTCTGTCAACAGATTTCTCGTTTTGAATACTGTGAAACTTAAGCACGTGGAATAGTAATCTAGGCTGTAAACTCATAATATATGTATATTTGTGTATGTCCGTATGTACAGTGATACTAATAAAATTACGTCAAATAAAAAGAATAGAAAAGACAAGACATTCTCCCAAACATAATACTTGCTTCTAATGATTAATTGTAGCCTCTGGAGCTTACCGAAAAGTACTTCGCTTGACCGTAATAATTTCTTTGGAACAATTACTGAGAATTATGTAGAAACAAGAAAAACAACCCCATATGGAAATTGGAGAAGACAGCAGATACGAATCCCTCTTATTAAAGGTTCCATCGCCTCTTTAAGGCAACTAATTCTGAAGAATAGCTCTAGAGCTATTCAGCCCCAAAAATCCTAGCTTTCTTTCTGAATGAGTGCCCATAGGAAATCCGAAAAGTTCTAGGGAAGCACTTTTAGAGAGTGAATTTGTTCAGCAAGTACGACCAAAGCGCCTTAGTTGAAGGACGGGAATAGAATAAGGGATTATAATCCTGTAAATATATTGTACAGGAAGCACCGATCAGGTAAACATGGATAGAAGAGTTTCATTTTTTAATTCATCACAGGCGTCATTACCTTCAAGAGCAACCATTATTGGAAAGAATCCAATATTTTCTGCATATGTATCTGTCCAATATTCTTCTCTTCTGCTTAATCCTACGAATTCCAAACGTCTTTCTATCAATCGAGAGAGGTACAGAATAGTATACGCAAAAGACTTCATTGGATTCTGGTATCTAACTTGCCTTACACACAGAAAAAACCCAATAATTCAAGAAACAGGGGAAAAGGACTCCCTGTACAATATATTTACTGGAGAAAGTTCGCCAACACAATTGTTCACTCACAATGATAATACGAGGGAAATGCCAAACACAACTAAGGACAACGATAAAAGGAAAACAAAGAACCCCACGGCTATGCAAGAGAGCCGTTTCTCTCCTTCAATGATTTTACTCACTCCCACAAGCATTCCCCCCTTTGTCTGACCTGCAAAACCGTTGCATACGTACAACTAAGCAGCTGCACCTCTAACCGTCTCTTGCTGATTTATCTTCTTAACCTTCCTTGAATACACATTCTAAATTGGGGGTCTCACAATACCTTGGGGCGAAATGCAATGTGTTTGGAATTATGAACTAGGAGAGCTTGAATCTCTTTGGTAGTATGCGCGAAGGGGGATTTGCAAGTAGATAAACATAATATGTTCAGACACCCTCGTGAATCTGGGAGTTGATTTGGGATGTGAACTTCCAATGGGAAAGCAAGCCACTCTAAGACCTCTCTCGTGTAAAAGTTCCTTCTAAATTTGAGGTTCCAGTATCATTTCTTCATTCAATAACTAAAACAGAGGTTGAAGATAACATTTGCAGTCTGGCGGTTAATCTCTCCTCCCTCTCGACCCTCCTTGATGGAGTGGAACTGGAACTCCACCAAGGGTATCTTGTTGTTGATTGGATATCTTTCTCCATTGAAAATTTCAAGTTGGAAGTAAGAACAGAGGCAGCCAAGCATGCTTATGGACATGACAGTTTATATTCTCTCAAGTCTCACCCTTCAATGTAGCTGCGAGCTCCACAGTCTGGCTTGTGGATTGTTTTAAAACGTTGCGACTACTCTTATTAGTTTCTTTTCCACCTAATTTTGTATCGTTTTCTGAGATTAGTGGCCTCTGAATTGATGTTTTACTGGCAACTGCAGATAGAAAGTAAAGTTATTTTGTCCACCAAGTTATCAGTGGAGGGACCCTTACGACTGAAAGAGGAATATGTTGAAGGGGTACTTGAAACACCATCTGTTAGTGAACAAGCAGTACCAGAACAGCTAAAAAGCGCATTTAGTCAGGTAGTCAACACAGTGCGGCAACTTCCAGTTCCTATCAAAGATGTCATTGCCGGTGGTCTAAGAGTTCCTCTAAGTATGGTACCTTTTCACGATTTCTCTAATTTGAAATCTGTTATAGTTACTTTTTCCCATATGTGATTGAACTTGTGACTGGATGTTGTCCTTTACATTTCGGGAATTCTGCCTGCATTCTTCGTTAATCCTATATTGATTTTCTTATTGTTGATCCTCCGCCTCTAATTGTACCCAGTTCTTTTATCTGCCTGTTTGTGTACAGCCTGGGAATACAGATCCTGTTTCCTTTCAGATGATTTTCAAATTTTCATTCTTCATCCCTGGTTATTTTTATTGTTAATATTATTGTTTATTTCACACATCCAATATGGAAAGCTATTGAGAGGACCTGTTGAAAACATTACAACACCTGTGTGGGGGGCTACAGACAGACAGGATTATGGGACAAAGGGATAAGGGCTAACGCACCCCTTTTCCCCAAGGAAGCTTTACAAAGAGGTCCTCCAATCTAGATTGATAGTGTAGATGGAGTAGTTACAAAAAACTTGTGTTTGTTAGTAATCATTAGAAGGTTATAATTACAAAAGAATTTGATGTCCTCCAATTAAACAATGATTAATAAAGTAGAATAGCTATGATAATCCATGTAAAGCAACTTAAGTTCTGACCATTAATATTATAGTCTGATATTTAGGACTCTGCTTAGTAAGTGTGAAGTGATTTCATGGTATTGGATGCTTGATATCTGCATACTTCAGTGCCATAGCCATCAATCATGGATCTTTGCCAGGGGATGGATCAATCGTCAAATGATGCATTCAAATGGATTATGGATGTTAAGTTTTATGTTTTGATAGTGTCACATCTGATCATTTATTGTCTCTTATTTTTTGCAAATGCCCCCTTCCAGTATGTGCTGTATACAGAAGAAAATATCTTAAAAGCGAACAAATATGAGCGCTGTTCTAATTTGTTACAACTTCAGGCTAAAGCTCTTTGCCATTATGAATGCAGCTGGATCTTATCAGAGGCTCATGATGATTTCTTATCTTGATGAGGAAATTCTGGTAAGTACTTTTCTATTTGGATCAGAACTTTCCATCATTCTATGGTATGCTGGATTTAGAAAGAACAAATGTCTCATTCATGTCAATAAATAGACTGAAAAGTTATGCAAGCTTTAGAAAAAGAGGAAAAAAAGAAAAAAAGCAACCCACACATTTTGTAGTCTCGATATAGTACAGCAAAAGCACAAGTCCCCTGAAACGGAAAGGACTAGAAAACATTGCATGTAGCAAATTTTAAATGTAGCAAATTTTAATTATCTTCCAATCACAAAGAACAGCGAGAATGATTCTGAACATCGTCTAAAGCCCTCTAAACATGCTGTTCAAACAAAGATCTTAACCTGTTTTGGTCAAATTTAACACTACATAACTGAGGATCCAAATTTTTACCAGCATCAGCCAATTTATGAAATAGAGACCTCACTAAGGGGCAGCACTTGATTTCAACAACCGAACCTTTTCTTTTTAATTATTTATTTTTCTATTTCTTTCTTTTGGTCCATACCTTTATCTCAACAGAACTAACTATTCCCTGTTGCAACCTCAACTCCTTTCCTTTTCTTCCTGCCGTTCTCTTCTAGTTTTGATACATAAACACATTGCTTCTATATCGCACAATTCACACACTGTTTTGACTTTGTCCACCAGCACATATTGTAATACACAGAAACTTAACTGCCCCTGCCAGAGGACCATCATCTATCCACACATCTTCCCAAAACTTGGTCATCATCCCATTCCCAACCTTTATTCTATAAAATTTCAATCTTTTAATCCTACACTTCCTCCTCTATCTCCCACAAATCATTCCCCATTTTCCTTTACATCAATACTGTCTACCACTGAGAACCAAAGTAGACTGTTAAAACATTGAAATATGAAATTGCATTTGAGATTTAGAAGAATATGAATAATTTGCAAATGGTTTTGGATTGATACACAGATTACTAGAGATACTTCTGGGGTGCCTGAAGTTCTTACAAGGCTGGATTCTCCTCCAACTCCCCTGGAGCCAAACGCAACAGACTATGAAAGCTAGTGTGAACTTTCTTCAATGCACTTAGCCACTTACATAGTAATAAATTCCATTTCTCTCTCTCCCTCTCAGATTCTTTTGCCTTTTTCATCCCATACACTTCCACTTTAATGAATGCCAAAGCAATTGACTAATTCCTGTCATTTCTGCCGTAAAGTAACTAATCCAAAAGGTGAAAGAATTCATCCATGCAACTTAAAAAGTGAATTAAAAAAGAAAATGGAAATAGTAGTAACTGGGGTTTGGGGGTTCCCTCTCTGTCTCCATTCTGGTGGAACTTTTCTGGCCTGCAGCCAGGTATGTGTCCCACTACATTTGTGAGGATTTTCATATTTAATGATTTATTATTATTATTGTATTTTTAAGTTCATCGCAACAATTGGGATGAGGGAACTTGTTTTTCTCGTTATCTTCTTTTCAACATATACCATCTCTATTAACCCGAATCTTGATTGTATGGAAATATTGATGGAAATATTGATATTGATAAAAAATTTTAATGGAAATTGTTATAATTAGTTAATGAAACTTTGATTCTAGCTTAATTAGACCATAATTGGCCATTTTTAATTATTATTTTTATAGAATAAGATAACATTTAGATGTATACTGTAATTGTATATGTAAATGTCGAAGTGAAAGCAAAAGCTTGAAAAAGAAATGGAGAAATAATTACAAAATAATATGAGGTTTAGTAATATTTTTGAGGTGAAATGATGTAAAATGAAAGTTCTTGATGGTAAAAGAAAAAAGAGCTCCCTCAATTCAATTTTGTGATGACATGATGTGAAAATTTAATAGAAAAAGTTTGGAGGAGGATAAAAATAAATATAGGTTCTTTTTTGGTTTTTTGAAATTTAATTTCTTTTGAAATAAAAGTTTTAGATTGAAAATAGATCTCAAAATTGAGAAAACTTAAAAAAGTAGTTTATTAAAAAAAAAGCTTCCTCCTTCGTTTGAAGTAATATTGACATGTGAAATTATACAATTGTGTGTAATTAAAACCATAAAGTTGAAAATTTTGAATTGAGCTAGCCAATTTCAAAAATAAATAAATAAATAAAATTTTTAAATTTCTCGAATTTGAGGAAAAATAAAAAGTTATTCTAAATTTTTTTTTTGAAATCTTGAAATTCCATCAAGGGGAATGAAGTCTCTCACTATCAAAATTTTGAGATTTAGATTGAAAATTCCACCATGCTATTGATATCTCTTTATAGAATTTCCTCTATTAATTACTAGTTATCAGTTTCTCTTAATGCATATAAATTCTCTCGCTATTTTTGTTAGTTCGATAATTGTGGAATTGAAAGGATCTAATCATCAAGGTTTAGGATGATATATTTTACTTACTGAATTATTATATTCAAAATGACACTTACGCTCTCTCGTATTTATTATTATTATTTTAATGATCTTAATTGTTTTCATTTGGTAACTTTTTTATTGGGGGTGATCAGTCCCATCTAAGAATGTCTGTTGGGCAAAATTTTACTATTAAGAAAAACGTAGTTTTTATTTATTCATTCATTTTAAGCAAATTGCAAAAAAAATCTTAAAATTAAATTGTAGTTGCAATTATTATTGGTAAAAATTGTGTCCTCGAATTTATATAAATATTAAAATTGTAATCTCAAACTTAAAATAGTTGTAGAAATTAGACCTTCAAATGATAAAAATTGAACCCTCAAACTTATACAATTGTTACAATTTCTATCATTAAGTAAGTTTGAGGCTTCAATTTTAACACTTGCATAAGTTTGAGGGTTCAATTTTTACAATTAAAAATTTAAGGATATAATTACAACTAATACCATATTTTAGGTATTTTAGGATAGATTGAGATGTCACTTATTTTGGTCTCTTCCCTTGTTTGTTTTGTTTTTCTTTGGCCGGCTTCGTGAACCGGCGGCAAATAAATCTTCATTATTTTGAATTAAATAAAATGAAAATAGTCCATGCATAATTTTAAAGAAATTTCCTGCTTTTTTCCCAAGCTGTATCAATTTGTAGTTGTATAAAATATAGGTTAAATTATATAAAAACACTCTTTAACTTCTAAGTAAATTGCCATCATGTTAATAAACATTTAAAAATATCTTTCTAGAGGATTTTTTTTTTTTCACTAATATAAGAGATGGCATACATAAATATCATTTGTAATATTACAAGTCAATTGATTTGGTAATTAATGTAAAAAATTGATTGCGTAAATAATTTTAATAACATTATTTGATATTAAATAAACGACAAAAATGATTTTAACATACCATATAGTGGTAAATAATATCATATAGGCCTTCTAATTTCTATACACATTAGTTACATAATTTTCATCCTTTATTTTAATAGAAAAATATTTTTTAAGAAAGAATTTTAAGGTTTAAGGGCATTTTTAAAACGAATTTCAAAATACAAGGTAAAAGTGAGGCTTTTCAAAGTCTAGAGACCATACTTAAAACTCTTCAAAGTTTATGGATGTTTTATATAATTTAACCAAAGAAGAACGAGGGGAAAGTAAGAAAAGAAGAAAGTGCTTAAAGTATCATTTCGGTCTTCATAGTCGTTAAACTTTCAAATGTCCACTTTTAGTTCACATGCTTTCAACAAATCTTAAAGCTAGTTTATTCCGTTAGTTTATCATTATTTTATTTTTGAGAAAAAAAAAATCTATATTAGTGTTTCCTTTATAAATTAATTTTCACATATAAGTGTAGTTTGTTCGTATGAAAATTGTAATTATCATTTAACTAATTTCCATAGGAAAAAAATCATTTTGAAGGACTAAAATTAAAATTTATTAAAATTAAGTACATAAATTAAATTGAAAAAATAGAAACTGTAAACAAAATCTGAAATATAGGTACCAAAATCGAATTTTGGCCTAGTAATAATAAGTTCTATCTCCTTTTATTATTGCAAACCATATTATGATTTCCCACAAATTGTTCAATTACTCTACTATCACTTCTAAAGATTTAAAATATTCAAATACTTTTCTATCACTTATAAATATTTAAAATATTTCATTTTAGTGTTTTAAGTCTTAAAAATTCTCATCTTAATTCCTATACTTTAGATAAGAAACTGTACATTAGCTTTGTATTAAAATTTTAAGAGGAATCAAAAGAAATTATATATTTCAAAATTTTATATAATTTTTTTTTAGTGATGTCAACTATATGAATCAAGTAGAACAATAAGAAAGAAAAGCTGAAAGATAAATAAATTTTTGTAACATAAATTATTTCGATAAAATGTTGAAAGTATAACCCGAGTTTATAATTTAACTAAACTTAATTGCTATTATATGGTTTAGTGATTTGAAAATTGCCCTAATTCTTATCTCTCCTTATATAATTATATTCATGCCTCTTTATCAATTATTTTTTTGCAAAGGCTGATCTTTATTATATATTTCTCTCTCTTTGTATATATTTATTTCCTTCATTAAAAAACAAAGGAAAGAAAAGGGGATGTTTGAATGTATTTAATAAATTGATTTAAAATTCTCAAATAGTTGCATATATTAATATTATCTAATAGTGGGAGGCGACTTCGAATCTTAAACAAATTATATGTAAATAATACATGCAATTCTTGCAAGAAAAGGAATTAATTAATTAAGAATTAATGTGGATTAACACGTTCTACCTTGATTTGCCAACCATTTTATTTGTTTAATTATTTAATTACTTTTTTTTTTCCTTTGATAATGAGACACGTCGAAAAAGACATTGGCAACTGCCACATCCTTTCATTTCCACATCATATTGCGATATTTTTTGTTGAAAAATAAAAATCGAAATTTCCCTTTTTATGATTTTTTTTTTTGTTACATGAACAATTTCTTAAAGATAATTTACAGCAATTTCTCATTTTGTGTGTGTGTGTGTGTGTATATATATTATTGTATTGCCTTTTTAATATTTTCTTGACGATCTTGCTGAAGTTTTTAAAATTAAGACCCTTATCTACAATCATTTCAATGGTAATATTTAAATTTTAGTTGAGAATTCAAAATTGTTTTTAAAAACCCTGGTGAATAGACCAACATTATCACTTTGTCCGGTTGAAATTACTTACTTATATGATGATATAAGATCAAAATAAAGTTTAAATTTTCAAAACTGAAACTAAAATTTATATGAAAACACAAATTACTAATATATACGTTGTTCTAATTTTATGATGATTAGCCAAGATTTTAGATTTTTTTTTTCTTCCTAAAAAGTATTACATAACAAATACTGTATAAAAACACATAAAATGGCTTCTTCTTTTTTTTTTTTTTTCTTTTCGTTTTTTTTTTTAAATAGAGGAAACCTTATAGACACAAAACAATATCAAACAACATTACGATGTAACAATGTCAATTTTTATGCCTTTTTTGCCATTACCTTTGTTCTCTGGCCTTTTCTACATTATTATAAACAAGATTAACTTAATCTAGAGGAAAACAAACCAATTAATGAGCTAAACAAGAAAAAAAAAAAAAAAAAANAAAAAAAAAAAAAAAAATTAAGCAAATTGAATTTCTTCAAAACCATGCATTATTTGATGAGCCGAAGGAAGCAACGGAAATTCACCCAATTCTTCAATAAACCCTTCAAATCCGACGACGTCGTTCCACATCCCAACGACGTCGTTCAACACCTCTTCTTCATCTTCTCCTTCCTCCTCTTCCTCTTCTCGATCTTCCTTCTTCACCACTCTCCGGCACCCCCCGCCGCCGCCCATCTCCGTCTTCCGATCATCGAACGCCACCGCCACCGCCTCCTGTCGAATTTCAGCGGGAAGAATCTTCTCCTCCTCCGTCGTGGGTTTTCCGGTGAGTCTCTGAACGAGCTCTCTGAAATTGGCGACGTCGGTTTTAATGATCTCTGGTGCGAAGATGTGAATGATACGAATCTTGGGTTTGGGCTTTGAAATGGCGTGGGAAGCTGTGTGCAGCGCCATGGCCGGCGAGCGAGCCGAGTTGGGCAATAGATGAGGAGGTTGTCTGTTCAGAATGGCGTCCATTAATAACAGAGAAAACAGAGTAAGAGTTGAGATTTAAAAATGTAGGTAGAGAGAGAGATAAGAGAGAGAAAGGATTTTGTTTGAGAGAAATTAAGAGAGAGTGAAATGGTATTTATAGAGAGAGAGAGAAAAAAAAAAAAAAAAAAAAAAAGAGATTGTCAGTTGGACCAAGGATTGGATGGGTCCTTTGTCTGACAATCAATTATACCCCTAAAACTAATTTAATTACAACTTTATATACTTCCAATCTCATACCCGAATTCTACTTAGAAGAAAAAAAAAAAAAAAAATTATAAACTAACAACCAATTGTGTCGATTTAAACTCAATCTTATATGTTTGATTGGATAAATTGTATTTAAAAACGAAAACTATAAACTAGCAATTGTGTCGATTTAAACTCAATCTTATATGTTTAATTGGATAGATTTTTATGTCGACTTGGTATAGATGGAAGGAAAAAACTTAGGTGCATCGTAGATTACATTCATTTTTTTTTATATTTCATTAAAATTGTCTAATCATAATTTGTCACATAGCAAATTCTTCTAATTGTTTATTTCTTGAATTGTTTTAATACATTCAATGTATGTGAAGATTAAAATGCATAAAAATGGATCAAAAACTTACAATTTCATCATTCAAATTTGAATTTTGTTTTTTAATTTAATATTTAAATTTCAAGATTTACAGTTTTAACATCAATTTTTCACTAGTATTCAAATTTTACAGTTTTAAATTTCAAGATGGTCTTTTATGACAATGTTTATTAATTAATTTAAAATAATTATAAAAGCAAAATTTTAAATTTAATGAACTTAAATAATTATAATTCTTTTAAATAAAAATGAATTAAGTTTTTTTTTTTTGGGGGTGGGGCAAAGAAAAGTATGTGCGTGCATATATAATATATTATATATGTACGGATAGCGGAAAATTGTGCAAGATGATTGTTATTTTGTCAATGAGAATCATTGTGGGTTTTGTTCCCTTTTGTCCAATATTTTTGCCTTTTTACTCAATATATGTTGGAATCTAATTTATATGTAGGTTTAAATTGTTTTTTTTTTTTTTTTTTTTTTA
>QLSR01000333.1:21035-34973 GCA_031780015.1 Citrullus colocynthis
TGATGAAAGAAACCCTTATACAACTAGCTTGGACGTCCAAAAAAAACTGAGTCTGGGCATCTTTTATCATTTTTTTTTTTTTTTTTTTTTTGTGGCCAAACTTCCATATTCTTAAAACTGAGCCCACCTAGTTGCTAAAAATGAAATTTTGTGACTTTCCGAAACAGGCTGAAATTTGGTTATTTTTGGGAGGTCCGAAGGTTAATATAGGCCCTTTTTCGCCTCTTTCATGTCATACATTTTTTCTGCCCCAAAAGGGATGCCTTCGCGATTTAACTTTTATGCACATGTGTCAAGGACTCGTCGAGTGACGTGAAACAAATTTTTTTAACCAGAATCTCGAATTTAAGAGGGCATACTATCCACATAAAGATTAAAATAAATCGTTGAATGACTAGCTTCAACGTCTAAAAAAAACTGAGTCTAAGGCATCTTTTTTCCGTCTTTTTCGTGCCAAACCTCCATATTCCTAAAACTGAGCCCACCTAGTTGCTAAAAAATCAAATTTCGTGACTTTCTAAGATAGGCCAAAATTTGATCACTCTTGGGAGGTCCGAAGGCTAATATAGACCATTTTTCGTCCCTTTTGGGTTGTACATGTTTTCGGCCCCAAAGGGGTTGCCTTCGCAATTTAACTTTCATGCCCATGTGTCAGGGATGTGAAACCAATTTTGTTAGCTCGGAATACATGAATTAAGGGGGCATACCGCCCACATAAAAATGAAAGAAACCGTGTATGACTAGCTTGGACGTCCAAAAAAAACTGAGTCTTGAACATCTTTTTTCAATTTTTTTGGGCTAAACATCCATATTCCTAAAATTATACCCACCTAATTGCTAGAAATGAAATTTCGTGACTTTCCGAAACAGGTCGAAATCTGGTCATTTTTTAGAGGTTCGAAGGCTAATGTAGGCCATTTTTCATATTTTTTCTACCCCAAAGGGGCTGCCTTCGCGATTTAACTTTCATGCGCATGTTTCAAAGACTCATCGAGGGATGTGAAACCAATTTTTTTAACCTAGAATATCGAAATTAAGAGCGCATACCGTTGACATAAAGATTAAAAGATACCATTGTACGACTAGCTTGGACATCCAAAAAAAAAAACTGAGTCTAAGGCATCTTTTTTCAATTTTTTTGAGCGAAACTTCCATATTCCTCAAACTGAGCCCATTTAATGTGCGTCATCATTTTTCATCGTTATCGATAGATGTCTATCTGAATTTATTGTGTTCTATCACTAATATAAAGTGAAATTTTACAATATTTGTGAATAAGTTAACAGTTTTTCTATTTCTTATAAGATAAATAAAAATAATAATAAATAAATAAATAATAAAAGAAGAAATGGTTAGTATAGACCTTTTCCTTTCATTTTATAGGGGATCCATTGGCCTCCTAAAAATGGCTCAATAACTTAAGGAAAAGAAAAGGAAAATAGACTTTAATCATAAAAATTAAAGTATCCCGACACAAGAAATTTTTCTTAAGAAATTATACTCTAAAAAAGGGCTTCATATTAAACATACAAATTCTTTAGTACCACATACTAGAGCTAAATGGTTTTGTTTAATTTAAAGTGTGCAATAAATTTAATATTTACAAGTCAATCGTAGTTTCTTATTATAAAATTTTTTAAAAAAAAGTACAAAACAAAATTAAAAATAATAATAATAATAATAACAACAACCATAATAACAAGCTGGTTTGAAAAATCTCCAAGGCAAGCTCTAAATTTTCCTCTTTCCACGTCTCCCTGTGTCTATATCCACAAGCTTCAACGATGAAGTCGGCAATGAAACCGACACACCAATGGATTCTGGTATATCAAGATCAAATCCAAGGGACGGGCTACCTGCACGCTTGATGTCAACCCCCTTTAGTTGCTGAATTTCAAGCCGTACTTTGTCAATCTAAATACATGAGGGGGTAAAAAGCAATAAAAAGTAAGTGCATATGATTAAAGATGTTTGTTCCAACACATCAACTATTCATCAAAACAGAGTAACATGAATGCCTTACTAATTCGATGTGATGAATGGAGGAATGCGCATCAACCAGTCTCCTTTGCAGATCATCTGCCTTTTTACATTGATATTCCGCGTTCTCCATCTCATTTCCTTTTTCACCCAACTCTTGGTATAAAGCTATAAATATACCAAAAGAAAAATTAATTTGTATGTGCATTAATATAATACATATATCAATGGATCAAAAAGTGTGGCAAAATATTTATGGAGACAATGTTAAGAGAGCCAGAAGACAAAAAGAAATAAATAAATAAATATATATATATATATATATATATATATATGAGCCTCAAACTGACAAATGCAAACTACCCTTCACACACCCGCTCCATTCTTCACATGCTTATGCCCTCACACTTTTGTGATTGGGGATCAATCATTCTATTGCTCAAATATATTTGTACGAAGACTAAACCACTTTATTTGAATATGTGAAAAAAGAAGGCTCAGAGACGGTAAATCCCAGCGTGTGTTCTCCATTCTAGGTGCCTTGTGAAAATCTCATTGCATTAAAATGTTAATAGTAACTAAAAGGAATATAAATCATATGCATACTCGTTAAAACTGATAGTACCCAGATCTGAGTTGGGATGTCATAGAGTTTCTTTGCCAACGTTAAAGATGATCTCAATATCTCTCTGGCCTGCACAGTGTCATGTAGAGCGAGTGCCAAACTCCCAAGGATTGTCAAATATTGTGCGACAAGTTGAAGATTTCCCAGATGATTGTGGGTCAATTGTAATCCTTTCGCCAATCGATTTCTGAGGAAGAGGGGAAAAAACACCCTTAGCTGACGGTGGGCATGCTTCTTTCCCAACATCAGTGACATAATAAATACCATATGATATCCTTTGAGGCCTCAAATAGATAGATTATTATAAGGGTAGATTCCCGTGGAAAATTACCAATTATGGAAATATGGGTGGTGAGGCTGGTTTTATATTTAGTGACAACTAGTTTGATTTGGTTTACTAGCTATTGCTAAGAAAAACTAGTCTCTTTTTGTTTATAAGGTTTCAATTATCAAAAAGTACACTTTTATTCCGAGATTTGAAAATGGTTCTAAATGGTCCTTGGGCTCAAATTGGCTTCTAGTTGCAAATAAATACCACACTATTAGTAATAGTCTATTTGAGTTAGAGACCATTGTCTAAAAAGTGCACCTTTTGAAATCTCATAGATCAAAAAGACACCAAACCTGAATCTTGTGGACCAAAAATGAATTTTACCCTAAAAATTATTACCATGTAGCAAAGTATTGCTTTGCCACATCCATTAACTTGAACCTAATACATTGATAAGATAGAAATATGAACACTACTTACAGCTGAAGAAACAAAAGGTTAGAGAAAGTACAAGGAATGGTTACAGGAAGGCTCAAAGTAAGAACCCATAATTCAGCTGCTGACTGATACATGTAGCTGGAAACTACAGATATGCAGATCATTAATCGCTTGATCCTTGCAGTCATTTTTATAGCCAAGCGTCCTAGATTAGCATATTAAATTTCCTTTTCCTACACCTGATATCTTAATTTGAAATCTGGCTGGTTTGTATGAATGTTAATAGAATAAACTTTAAAATAAGGGCCTTCAAAAAAAAAAAAATGCAAATTGACGCATCACTTGGCAAAAGGGTATCACTCACTATAAGGCGGTGGTAGTTGGCCACTTACAACCTTGCAGGGGAAAGTTAAGACCTGAAGTACCTGCTGTATTCTCCTATCTAAATGGAAGAAGGTACCTTGCTTCTTGTAAATCATGTTGCTTCATCAGTAAGAGGCCATAAGCAAAAAGAACACTTGTTTTCTCTCGAACTCCAACAAAAGAATCCATCATTCTGTAAACTGGTCCAATCAAGTCAAGTGCCTGTAATGCTTTTTCAATCAATAAAATTAACAAATGTGGATGCATTTATATTTCATCTCGTATATAAATTCTGAAGCAGGAGAAAATGTTACGAGTGTAGATGATTCAGCATCGCCAATACAGATATAAGAGACAGCCGCATAAACTTGGCACATTGCTTGAATTGATTTGCTCTCTGTAAGCTACACAATCAGGCCAGAGACTTAATCAAAAAATTTTACACTAATAATAAACCATAAGCACAGCGTGAGACTCTAAGCAGTATCAGAAGCATGGAAACTAAAATTGCAAGACCTTTGCAGCTTCGATATAATGGAAGGTTGCTTGATGGTAACAACCAACGTAATGAGCATATTGGCCTCTAAGCATTTCAATCATACTCTCACATGCCTGTAAGATCGTAGGAAAGCGCAAGAACCAATTCTTCATCTGCACCAAGCCCTACATAATACAGTACAGGTATTTAGACGAAGGATGCGACTATTGATTGAGAGGAAAACATACCGGTTTCTTCTTTTGGATTTTGCATATATTTTTTAACAGGAAAAAAAAATTAATGAAAAGAGGAAAAATTTTCAAAGAATATATGCTCCAATAAAGAGTAAGAAGAACAAAAAGCTGAAACTTCCAAAGAATGGATACAAAAATGTAGATTTGTGTATAGTCATTTATATCTTTTATCATTTTTAGATATCCTGTCCTTTTATACTTAAGTCCTTAGTTAAGATTTCTTTTGTATTATATTGACCCATTATTAGGTCTTTTCAAGAAATATGAGAATATACGGTATTTATCTAAAAATAACAGGGTATCATAACAATAAAAAAACTAATTTTTTTTAAAAGAAAGATCCTAGCCTCTGCAAACAGCCAAGTTGTCCATCTTCAACGAAATCTTCAAGCAACCTCCAACGTCATCTCACTCCAGTAAAGTCGTCCTTTTCGTCATTGTCTTCAGCGTTGTTGCTCATCTTCAACATCGTCATACAACAGTATATCTGTGGCTTTCAGATCTTGCATCATGGGTTTTCCAGTTACTGTGGGTTTCATTCCCATCTCCAATCATTCAGCCGTCGATGAGTAGGTCTTTCTCTCTCACCTCCTTATTCTCAATTTTCATTCGCTACAACTTCATCTCCAACTCCATCTCCATCATCTTCTTTGTTGAGAATTCGGAGAGGATATTGTTAGAGCATATATGTGTAAATAGAGGAACTTATTAGTCTTTTGTTCTTTATTATCTTTTTACTATAGTTGAGGACTTTCATGTGTGCCTATATATATTAAACTCTATTTAATAGAATAATATAGATTCTTCAGTATGTTAATCTCACAATAACATGATATCAGAACCTTTTTAGGGTTTTAGGAAATTATTTTGACAGCTACATTAGGGTTTGGATACGTTCTCTCAAAGTTAGGGTTTGAGTTTGGGTCATCGAGTTGGAGTGGTCTTTTGTCAACACCTCCCATCTAAGGAGGAGTGTTGCCGTCGTCCTCCTCAGTCTGTTCTCTCCGATCGTCAAAAAATGTTGTGTCTGAGGAAAAGCAAATCAGAACTCTCAGTCTTCAACCGATGATCTACAAATGGTATTATTCTACTTGTGGTATATGTTAATGATATTGTCATAACTGGAAGTGACACCATTAGGTATATTATCTCTTGAATTTTTCCTCCATAGTCAATTCATACTAAAGACTAAGAAAGTACTTGGGTATTTAAGATAAGCAAGAAGGGCTTTTTTATGTCACATAGAAAATATATGCTTGATTTGCTTTCTGAGATAGGAAAATTGGGAGCAAATCCATGCAGTACTCTGATGATGTCTAACCATTTAAAGATACTGGAAGAGATAAAAGATTGGTTGAAAAGTTGAATTGTCTTATAATAACACAACCAAACATAGCTTATTTTGTAAGTGTAAAACTCTTAGGTTTGAGAGAATCTAAATAATCTATTCCATTCACTAAAGACATATACACAAGAGTACAAAAGTGAACTAAGTAGGATAGTGTAAAAAGACCATAAAGGACAATATAATAAAGATATTCACAATAATAAAATAATGCTAATATTAGCACTGCACTATAACAGTTAGCATTGCGAGCCCCTGAACCCTTTGATTGGTTAAGTCTTCCCCTTCCTTCTCCCCCGAACCCTGGTTGTCTCCCCTAGCCTTCTGTCTCCAACTACTCAGACTACCTCCAATCGTCGTCAAGCTCCGCCAACCACCGTCATTCTCCTCCTTCCACCGTCCCATTTGTCCACTATTTTCTCTCTCCCTGAAACCTCCCCTCTACCCGAAACCCTCCCTTGACTTTAACACCAGATTCCCTAGCCGACCCTTGTCCCATCCTCCGACCTTAGACCACCTTCCATCTTCGCGTCGTATCCCATTGTGCTTCTCAGACCTCTCCAACCTCAGCCAAAAGACCTTCGCCTCCCTCCTTTTGTCACTTCTCTGACCACATCCTCAACCGTGAAGCTCCCATATTAGAGTTTTTTGTGGAATTTTATGTGTTTGGCTACCTTTAGTCTGTTGCCACTATCAGTCTTTCTCAGCCTTCTTTTGCAAACCGGGTCTGTGCCCTGTTTTGGGTTTAGCTTGCTGGGGTGTTTTCAATTTGCTACTTTTGGATAATGAAAGTCAAAAGCTGTAAAATTAATGATTCCTTCTTTTGTATTTGGTATGATTCCGGTTTGTTCTTCTTATTCTATCAGGTTCACACTTAAGATGGTTCATGGATTCTATTTCAGAGCTACTTCAAGGTTCTTGTAATCGCTTTTTCCTAAGAAGTAGGCGAGATAGCTTAGATCCAACAAGGTTATCCAAATTTCGACGAAAATCTAGATGGATTATGAGGTGTGAAGTTTGGCCTATTACAGGGGGTCGTCGTTTCATTCATGTGCCAATGGGTTATTCTAATCATGGGTGGCAATCATTCTTGTAAATGCTTTATGGCTTCTTGAAGGAAAGAGAGTTTCTAATTTATCAAATCCATCAACGTTCCTTGTTCAACTCGTCATTTACATCTAACTCAAGGACAGATTCTCCAAGAACTAGTGGACAAAATTCAACCTATGTGGAAGTCGTGGAGGTGTTAAGGCAACCTCCACCCTTAGCCTGTAAAAAAGCAATTCAGAATTCGATTGAGGTTAATGCAAGATTAGTTGCCGTAAATCAAAGCAAGGATCATCATTGGGTGCAAAAGAATTACGAAGTTTTGATTTTAACAACTTATGGATAGTATCAAAGTTGTTCGAGTTCAATGATTGGAAAGCGATTGCCAAAACTTTGGAGATTAACTTTCAAACCAAAGTCATCATCAACCACTCTTTGTAGAAAATGTTTTAATTAAACTTGACGAAGGAAATTTGGAGAACTTGATCGAAGCTCCTAGCAAAGGACAAGAGTGTGGTGAATTTCATTTATTGTTTGAAAAATGGAATAAGTTTAAGCATGGTCGGCCATTGCTGATGAAAGGTTATTGGGGTTGGATTTCGATTAAAAATCTTCCGTTGGACTATTGGAGTAGACAAACTTTTGAAGTCATTGGGGCTTATTTTGGGAATTTAGAATCTATTGCTACTGAAACTTTGAATCTCCTCAATTGTGCAGAAGCTAAAATTCAAGTTAAAAAGAATATATGCGGTTTTATGCCTTCGACCATTGAGATTAAAGATGAAAATCGGGGCAATATTTTATTGAATATTGGGGACATTGAGTTAATTGATCCTCCTACTAAGGTTAAAAGTGCACTATTTGCCAAAGATTTCACTAATCCAATTGATGCAGTCCGTTTGAATCAAGTAATGAAGGACGAAGGAGAGGAATTTAGTTCACTAAATCCTAATTTGGATTTCCTTTTACCACATGAAAATGTCCCGAGTTTTTCAAAAAGCCCTTTTGCTACCCTTCAAAAGGAGATCTCTCAGAAGTTACAGAAGATTGTTGGTATTTCTTCAAAGGCTAATGAAGTGCATTCTTCAGGTAGAAAAGTTGTTGGTTCTTGTACTCTCTCCCCTATTTCTAAGAAATTCAAGAGATTATTGAAACCATTTCCAAAGCATTTCTCTAGAAGGAAGAGATTCATTCTTAAATCATTAGTAGCCAAGGGTAATTCAGAGTCTTTTAAGAGTTTTGATAGTCATTTCAAGGGAGATGGATTACATCCAAATGTTCTAGAGGAAAGATGTGTTCTTATGCAAGTTCCATCTTGGCATCATAAAAGGAAATCCAAACTCCTCAAATCCTCAACCACCACCTATTGTTCCCTCTAAAACCATTATCTATTTTCCAGATTCAAAGGTGAAGTTCTTTAAGGAAGTGCCTTTTTCTTCCTCTACAAAAGCTTCCTAGACACAAGAAGACTCTGTTGAGGATTCCATTGTTAGTGTGAGTAGCAATGAAGGCAAATTTTTTACTATAAGTTCAACATCAGAAGAAGTTTCCTCTGAGGAAGATATTCTTAAAGATGTAGCATCCCACTTCCAAAGTCCAGCTAAGAAATTTTCTAATAAGAAGCCTTGCTCAATGCATTATCAGTTATCCCCTTCTCAAATCCCATCTAAATTCTCCTCCTTGATTTTTTTTTTTTTTTTTTTTTTTGGAAAAGGAAACAGCCTCTATCATTGAATTAATGAAATGAGACAAAACTCATAGTACTTAGGTGGCACTACAAGCTAGAGAACTAGGAAAGGATCAGGAGGTGCACCCAAGTATCTCAACTAGGTTAACACCCCCTTAGCACCCACATCATATCCAAGGAGAATACAACTAAATTACAAAACTGTCAAAACAAGAACTAAAACCTTTTAGGTTGTACAAAATCTTGGAACAATGAACAATGAACAATACAAAATACAAATACTATTATAAGTTTAGAATCAAAGAATGGCTCTCCAGTTTAGGGTAAGCTCCTGAATAGAATAATCTTCAAAAGTCTTTGACATAGTGCACCAAGAGGAGGCATTTAGCCTTGCAAACTCAAATCGATCTTTCCAAGCGGAGACCCTACAATTGGAAATATGCTGATTCCTTTCAAACCAAATTTCTGTCAACAAAGCTTTGACTGCATTAACCCATAGCAACTTGGGCTTCTTTTTCAACAATGGACCCAATAGAATTTGCAGCACATTGTTCTTGAAATCACTTCCCATTACCCAGTTTAGATTGAATATACCGAAAAGTTTCTCCCAGCACCAAGAAGCATAGCTGCAGCCTATCCTTGACAAAATTCAAGGCAAATTGAGCAAATGGAGAAGATATAATCTATCAAGAGGTGGAAGACTTACACTATGCAAAGCCGTGCTATCTAATCTTCCCACATATTACATGTCTACCTTTTTAATGCCGGAAAAGGTAGTCTTGTCATTAGAAAGATCCTGCTGGCAGAGGGGACATATATGGGGGGATAAGCAATGATAAGGCAGTTTTTTTTTAATAATGGCAGCACAGTTTAGTGAACCAAACAGCATGATCCAAATCTGAATGTTTACTCTCCTTGGGCAATTTGGTTAGAGATTTAATGGAGAAACTACCATTTCCTTCTAATGACCATACCCTTTTATCTGGCTGCATCAGCACTCTTTTATTTGCCACGCTGCTTGAAAGTGACAGAAATTCACCAAAATCATCCTCTTTTAGCTGCCTTTTGAACACTAAATCCCGTGAGGAGTTATGGTCCCAATGGTTTGCTACTGCCCCATTAGGCTTGGAAGCTATCTTGAAAAGTCTTGGAAATCTGTCCTTTAGGGGCTGGTTCTCAAGCCAAGGATCAAACCAAAAGTCGGTTCTTCTTCCATCTCCTACTTTAAAGACTGCTAAGGCTTCTATTTTCTGCCATTGCCTTGAGATGCTTATCCATGGGCTTCTGAGACTTGCAACCTCCTTTCTGGAAACGGTCACATCCATGGATGCTTTTGATGACTTGGCACCAAAGTGAGTTAGATTCATGCAGAAAACGCCACCCCCACTTGGACAGCAGCGCCAAATTCCTAATTCTCATATTTTCTGGCCCAAGACCTCCATCTTTTTGACTTCTAGTAACAGAATCCCAACAGGCAAGGTGGTTCAGATTGCTCCCTTCATGGCCTTCCCAAAAGAATTTTTTCATGGATCTTTCTAATGACAAGATTACCTTTTCCGACATTAAAAAGGTAGACATGTAATATGTGGGAAGATTAGATAGCACGGCTTTGCATAGTGTAAGTCTTCCACCTCTTGATAGATTATATCTTCTCCATTTGCTCAATTTGCCTTGAATTTTGTCAAGGATAGGCTGTCAAAAAGAAACCTTCTTTGGGTATCCTCCTAAAGGCAAAACGAGATACAGTAAGGGAAGATTTTCAGCCTTACAATTCTACCTTGCAGCAGTCGAGCTAACCTCTAGATTATCAATATTTAACCCGCACAAGGCTGATTTCTCCCAATTCACCTTTTGGCCAGAGCACCATTCAAAAAGTTCAATAGTTTTTCTCAAGGCTTCCAACATTTCAATATCATATTTGCAAAATAATAATGTATCATATGCGAATTGAAGAATTGGAACATGTATTTTCTCCTTCCCCACTATCAATCCTGCAAATTTTTTTCTCCGATGAATTCTTGAGATGATGCTACTCAACACTTCGCTAATTAGGAGAAATAAGAAGGGTGAGAGAGGGTCTCCTTGTCTAATACCTCTTGAAGCTTGGATTCTTCCTCTTGGTCTTCCATTAATGAAGATTGAGAATTTTGGGCTTTTGATGCAACCCAAAATCCAAGAAATCCATTTGGAATTGAAGTTTTTTCCTTGTAGAACCTTTTCTAGAAATCCCCAATCCACTCTGTCAAAAGCTTTTTCTAAATCTAGCTTTAGTATCCACCCTTTTTTCTTCTTGATTCTATAATCCTCCACCATTTCATTTGCTATGAGGATGGGATCTATCTGCCGCCCTTTGATAAATGCACATTGGGTGGGGGCTATGATGCTTGGCATAACCATTTTCAACCTTTCGGCAAGCACTTTGGCAATTACTTTATATATTAATGTGGTGAGGCTGATAGGCCGGAAGTCTTTTACCGTGACCGCATCTTCTTTTTTCTTGATCAGACAAATGAAGTTTTCCTTTACACAAGAGTTTAGCTTCCCATTTTCATGAAATTCATTAAATAGGGCTACAAAATCATCTTTGAACTTGTCCCAAAATTTGCTTAAGAATTCCACCGTAAAACCATCCGGACCAGGCGCTTTGTTCTTCCCCATTCCTCTTAAAGCTCTTCTGATTTCATCCCCATTGAACCTTGAAGACAGTCTTCTGTTTTGCTCATCAGTTACCTTTTGCCACTCCAAATTTGCAGGGAAGCTTCCGGCACTTGGGATTTTTGTATACAGATTCTTGTAGAATCCTAAAATTAGATCTTCTATCTCGTGGAATGAATTGGTTGGAAGGCCTTGATTATTGATTAACTCTGCTAAAAGATTCCTTCTCTGTTTTGCAGCAAGAAAACGATGGAAAAATCTTGTGTTTTCATCTCCTAAATGTAGCCAATTCAGCTTACTCTTCTGAGTCAAGTCGATTTTTTCTTTTCAGTAAATGTCCAGCAGATCAGCTCTTAGGGAGGCCCATAGATCATCTTGCATGGGGGAGGACGGATCAACTGTTTCTATCCACTGTTCTTTCTCCAGATTCTTTACTATTTCCGCTTCCTGTCTTCTTTGATTCTTTAGAAAATTAGTGTGCCACTTTTTTAAGGAATTTTTAACTGATCTCAACTTAGAAGATATGATGAATCCAGCCCATCCTTGATGATTTCCAGCAGCAAGAGCTCTATTTATACTGTTATAGCACTAAGAATTAAGCAACCAGCTATTGCAGAACCGAAAAGGAGAAGGTCCCCATTCAAAAGCCCCAGCTTCTAATAAGAGAGGAAAGAGATCTGATAAGATGCGAACCTGTCTAGTGACTCGAGTCCTTCAAAGGCTTCATCCCATTCATTTGCCACAAGGAATCTGTCCACCAATGATCTTGATGATGCTCTTCCTTCTCTTGACCAAGTGAAACGCCCATTGGTCATAGGAATTCCCAATAAGTGCACCTCTGATATGAACTTGTTAAACTTTTTCATTCCTCTAGTTAATCTTCCAATTGGAAATCTTTCATGAATTGCTCTAGTGATATTGAATTCTTCTCCCAAGCACCAAGCTTCTGTGCAATAAGCTGCTAAGGATTCTAACTCTAGCAAAATGCGCTTTCTTTCCTTATAATCGGTTGGACCATAGACGTTCGTTACCCAACAAATTTTTCTGCATATAGTCTTACATTTAACTGAGAGCGTGTAGCCTCCTTTTAGTGTTTCAATGACTGAGATTTTGCTTTCGTCCCACATGATTAGCATCCCCCCGATTTGCCATATGCTTCCACAAAAGTCCACCCAATGTCTCTCGAACTCCATAATTTTTTGATTGTTTCAATTTCAATTGCCTCTTTCTTAGTTTCTTGAATTAAAACCAGCTCCGGATTTGTCTTCATAAGTAGATGCTTGATTGCCAATTGATCTCCAAGGCCTCTAGTATTCCAAGAAAAGATTTTCATTGATAGCTTCTGCCTCTTCTATATTCTGACTTTAATACCTTCTCTCATAACAAAGTAATTTCGCAATCTTCTACAATTGATCTCAAGTGCTGCAGAATTTTTTCTAGTTGGACTGACAAGTGGTGGTCCTGAGTACACTCCATACCTTCTCTGCTTTGGCCAAACTAGAAGAGTTTGTGTAGATCCTCTCCAATTGAGTCATCCAAGTGTTTGTTTAGATGGGTCTCTTCTTTTTCGGGCTCTTCTAAATTTTCACTACTTATGCTGAATAGAGATTCTTCTTCAAAGTTTTGAGGCTTCTTACTTGGGCTGAGAGTGCAGGAGCTTGGGGAACTCGCACAAAAGGAGTGTTTGAACCTGGAATTAGAAACTCTGCTTGCTGAAACTTTTGTGTTGAATAGAGGGGAAGTACTAACCTGGAGGTTTTTTGTTGTGGAGCTTGAGCTTTTGTACAACTTTCTTCGAGTAAATCTAAATTTGTCAATGCGGACCATAATTGAGGAATGATGTCTTTCCTTTGCTGAAGTGCTTTGGGAAAGGCTTGAAAAGATCGGCTCTCTTTCTAACGGCAGGAAGAAATGAGTTCTTGTCCGAGGTTATTGTGCTTAATCGAGGTTGTTGGTGGAAGGCTAAGAGTGACTGAGAAGAGTGCTCTTCCGAAATGGACTTCGGGCTGCTAGAGGATGACTTTTCGGCTTCTTCAATCACTGCCAACGGGTCGACTGAGACATTCCGATTTCTTTGGATGGATTCGAAGTTGAAAGGCTCGGCTTTCTGGAGGCAATCCCCTGATGGAATGTCAGGGGGTTTGTTTGATTTCGAGGACTTGGCCGGCTGCATTCTCTTTCTTCTTTTCATTCCTTTTGAAATTCGAAATCCCTGCTTTGCTTTCAGACTGCAAGGGGGTGACTTTTCAGTATCCTCAGTGACTGCCAACGGAGCTTCTGAGACTTCACGACTTCTTTGGATAGAAACAAGGCATTTGGGCTTAGCTGATTGGAGGATTTCCCCAAACAGAATGTCAGGGGTCAGATCCTTTTCGGAGGAGTCATTAATTCTTCCGACTTCATTCCTTTTCTCTTTCTTCTTAAATACCAAGTTTCTTTCTAAATGCTTTGAGACTGATGGATTTTTTACGGCTGCCCCTTCGAATTCCGAGCACCTAAACAAACTTGGCGTGTAAACCCTACTTTCGTTTGTCAGTGTTACGTAGTACCGAAGTGGACTAAGTTGTTTTTCTCTTGTAGATCGAAGGAAGAAGAGGAGAAAACCGGAAGTAATTTGTGGTAAGTTGCATATTTAAGTCATTAAGAGGGAATCGAGCTAAAATTTATCTTGATTATTAAGTGGGGCGTAAAAGCGGATTACTTATTTATTTGTTTATTTATTTACTTAGTTATTTATTTATTTAAATTAAAGAAAAGAAAATTATTTAAAAAAAAAAAAAAAAAAAAAAAAAAAA
>QLSR01000333.1:35380-110364 GCA_031780015.1 Citrullus colocynthis
TAAAAAAAAAAAAAAAAAAAAAAAAAAAAAAAAAAAGTGGTAGTGGAAAGGAGTCGGTGGTTTAATGTGAAGTGGGTGAGTTTGCCAACAGGTTTTTCTTCCATTTCCAAGCTCAAATCGATTCTACTCTTCAGTTGGGCATTGAGGGGTGGTAGAAGAAGAGATCTAGGGCCAATTCGTGTAGGGTTTTGGCCGGTTTCATGGTAAAATTGAAGCTGAAACAGAAGCTTCGTTTGCTGTCGCGCAGTCTGAATAAGGTTCGGTGTTTGGTGAATATCGAGCGGAAGAGTCAAAGTTTGAAGTTGAAATTTTGAGGTTAGTAAGCTAACTCAATTTCTAACAACTCTTATGAAGGATAGTTGAGCTGAATATGAAGAGAAACATGTTAAATTTTAGGTGGAACCGACTGGTACGAATTTCTCGAGTGATTTGGAGCAGGGCGAAGTAAATTGGGAATATCTGTCGAACGAAGAGGAGTTAAGCTTTGAAATTTTGAGGTAAGCTAGAAAACATATTTCTCTACAAGTTTGTAAAAAGGAAGAAGTTCGAATTCTGGCTGGAACTATGACTTTTAACAGCTAGAAGTTCGGGAGGTAGCAAGAATAGCAGCAGAAAGAAGCAGGTCTCGCTAGAAAGGTTAAGCGTGAAGAAGCGAGAGCAAAACTAGTCTCGCTAGTCTCGCTGGTCAAAATTGTCTCACAAATCTCGCTGGGTTGTGGCTCTCGCTAGTCTCGCTCCTCCACAGTCTCGCTGGTACTGTTGGTTTTTGGCTTATTTTGCTAATTTAGTCTCGCTAATGGCTTAAATCTTGATCATTAATGAATTTGTAAATGAAGTATAGTCTCGGTTGAGCATTTCTTCATGGAATATAGTCTCAATGATGGTTTTCTTTATGTAGTTTGGTCTCGAGGATGAATATTAGGCATATCTAAAGCTTGTTTCTTATGTAAAAGGAATGTTAAGGAAATCTAACAAAGGGAAACGTATTATTATTTCAGGCCGAGAGGAGCTAGGAAGGCATATAACCCGCTAAGAGCCCGAGATGAGTTGTGAGTGACAATGTTATTTTAAAATGAGCTTACTTTAAACAAAGCTTTCATGAAATACGATTATGTTTGGAAACACGTATATATGTTTATGCTTTCCATGGATTTTAATATGCTGTGAAGATGATTTGCTTGAAAAGAAAAGTATGTATTTTCATGTACGTGGTATTATATGTTTTACATTGGAAATCATTTGAAGCATGCTAGATGTTAAACGATTATTATTAAAGGCATGCTATTTATTAACTTATGATTTCATGGAAAAGCATTGATAATTATTAATGAATTTGAGAAGATATGGAATGTTATAAACTTGTGAACTATTATTATGCTATTTTCAAAGCATATTGTTTTTTAATAATGTTTTGAAACGGCTCCCGATGCTGAAGGACACGGAGAAGGCATGTGGGTAGTCGGGATATAAAAATGGTTTCCAATGTTGAAGAACTCGGAGAAGGCATGTGGGTAACCTGAGTATTGAGATAGTCCTCCATGCTGAAGGACTCAGAGAAGGTATGTGGGTGGCCTAAATCTCATATATGGGACCCGATACTAAAGGACTCGGAGAAGGTATTCAGGTAACCCAAGATATGATATCTATGTGCACATAGAGGTATGATAGACGCTGTTGTGTTGAGATTACTCCACACAGCTAAGGATTTCGACGTTGGGTGTGTCGAGCTACTCCGCCCTAACTAAGGATGTTTTCGACATTGAGTAGCGTTGAGCTCCACTCCGCCTCAAATAAGGAAAATGTTTTTGAAATAAACTGAATTTCCGTGAATCTTTTTCTGTGATGAACTTATATGATATAACTTTGAATTGTTTTTATTCACGTATTATCATAGAATAACTCCAGTTTGATTAACTTCCGAGTTTTGAGGAAGGTTTTTACTAGATATGTCACTCACTGGCATCCTAGCTCATACTTTCTTTGTTTTTCTGTTTTCTAGATAGCGAGCGAGTCCGGGATGCTTAGCCTACGCTGCAACTCGTTTGGGCCTACCACTACCAGTGTCCGTGAATTTTGAGCATTGTAAATAGTTGAACCTAAACTTATGTTGTACGTATAGAGGGTTAAGAGCGATGTGGTGAACCTATGTAAATCTTTGGTTTTGAGTGTAAATCAATGTCTGTATGTTAGCTTAACCCTAGTTAAAATATGTTGTTCAATCCTTGCTTAAAACTGTTTATTAGGTAAAGGTCAAGGTATAAGGTTGATAGGGGATGCCGTAAGAGGGTCAGTGTCCGCTGTCCTCACACTTTCTCTTAGGTTAGGGTACCTAGGAGGGGGTGTGACATGGCGCCTTCTCATTATTATTTTTTTCCGCGTGAAAAGCTGCTTATCCCTTTAACTTCTTTCCGATTGTTGGATTCCCAACCGCTTGATTCGTTGATTTCTTCTGCTGATCTGGTTGTAACTGATCGAAGTTTGGACTAAGTAGCACCATTTTTGGGGAAGAAAAAACATCATCTTCATCCTTTTCGACTTTTTTCATTTGAGCATAATCAATGGGATTTGCAAAGTCACTCCCAATTAATACATTATTAACGATGCTTGAATCCTTCATAGGAGTGATATCTCCGTAATGTAGATGGAACGAACCTCTAAAAACATTTTTAATTTCAATTGTGGCTGGAATAAAACCACAAACATTCTTTCGAACTTTGATTTTAGCCCCTGAGACATCTAACAAATTAAAGTTTCGATACTTATCTCCTCCAATACTCCAAAGTGGAATCCAATTGTTTCAAATGTATCTCTACTCCAAAACTCCAGTGGGAGGTTCTTGATTGATAGCCAACCACCGAAACTTTGTAAGACTGAAGGTCTACTATGATGTATCGGGTTCCATTTTTCGAACAATAGATGAAATTTTCTGTAATTGAACCATTTTCCAGGGATTTCCATCAAATCTTCTACCTTCCCTTGAGTTACTCTGATCAAAGCTTTATCGGCAAACAGGAGGTTGATTTTAACCTTAACATTGTAGAAATCTTCTAAAAAATTTGCGAATTCCTTCTACTCATCAAAGGCAAACAACCTGGAAAGTACCCATAGGTTGCTGAAATCCTCCTTGAAGACTTCTCTGTTTTTTTTAAACCCAAAATTGTTGCTGGCTCTGTCTTTTATAAGGAACTATGATCTGATCCTTTGTTGAGACCTCCCTTGAAATCTTTGCAAAGTCCTTGCTCTCTTTCCTTTCCTTTTTGAACCATTGGGGTTGGATACTTTGTTTTACAACAACAGAGGACTTCTTTTGCACCAGAATAGCCTCCCTTTTGCTCAGAATTGTGGGTGTCCAGACTGAGGCATTTTGCTAGCCATTTCCTTTAGACACTACCTCAACAAAACTTGGTTGTGATGTTGGTGGCGAATGAGTGGATTTCTGATATTCCTTCTCTTCTTTGTGGATTCCGTTTTGATGAATACACCCTTTCAGCATCTTCAAGAATTCTGACCAGCTATGTTGAGCTGTTCTTTCTGGAACATGGATGAAGAATCGGCCTCTTGTACTTGGCCAAACTACACATCTTAAATTCCACCCTGCCCTGATCTTCAATTTAGATATTCTTATTAATCCTGAGTCGTCCCTCCTTTCCCTTAAAACGAAACGAACGCTTGAACCATTGAGAAGGTCTTCAACTTGATCTACCATCCAAAACATCTGCATTTTTTAGAGACGGATTGATTTTTGACCTTCAACATCTTCTACTGTGAAACTCCCCTTTTCGAACCATGAGCAAAAAAACACTCCAATGATTTTGCAGCTAAATACTTCCATGACTGGATCTTGGAAAGAGAATAGCTTAAAGGTTTCAGCCGGCTAAGATAATCAGAAGAGCTTAGACAGAGGAAGGGATGAAGGAGGAGAGAGAGGAGGAGAGAGGAGAGCCATCGTCGGAATAGGCTTTTTTTTGCCCAACTTCTTCAAGGCTGAATAGATCTCCTCCAAAGTGAATTTCGAAGTGAGCCAATTATTCTGGGCCTCAGAGAATCATGAGGATCTACTCCATGTATGCTTTTGACCACCTTGCACCATTGAGAGTCTTAAACTCTCCTCCTTGATTGAAACATGTGGTTTGATTTTTGGGGGTAGTCACTTCTCATTTCCTCATAGAAGCTCTCAGTCACAACTTTGTTTCAAGTGTCATAGAGGAGTTGTGGAGGTGGTCTTGAGACCTTTCATTATTTGCTGGGATGTTTTGTTGGTCTGTGGCCATACTTTCAACGCTTTGCTTGTTTCCGTCGAGGAGCTATTATATTATCTTCGTTAGGTGGTATTCTAGGGGTTGGCAGCTTGCAAGTCAGTCTGGTTACAAGCTCATCCTCAAGCCCCCTTTGCATTCAAATATTTTTGGCTCTCAAGTTTCAAGTCTTGTTGATTGTTCTATTAGTTTTGAGTTGATGGTTTCTAGGATTTGGTGTAAAAAGTCATTTTATCCTAATTTTGGTTGTACTTGTTTGCATTGTTTGTATTTGTTTGTATTTGTTTTTTTGGTCTTGTCCAGCTTTGGTCCTTCTAGTTGTATTTGTTTTATGATTTATGTTGTTTTGCCTTTTAGATCTCATTGTATTTTGGAGCATTAGTGTCTTTTCATTACATCAATGAAAAGCGTTGTTTCCTTTTCAAAAAAAAACCAGTAAGCATTGTGAGTCAACTTAAGAGCTCACCCACAGTAGATCCTTGGGTTGCAATACAACAAATTCAATGTTATTTGAAGGCTACACCTAGACGTGAGATCTTATATAAAGATCATGGTCATATGAAGATCAAAAGTTTTTCAGATCTCAATTGGGCAGATCAAAAGACAATAGACGATTGACTTCTGGATATTGTGTTTTTGTTGTAGGCAATTCAGTTTCGTGGAAGAGTAAGAAACAAAACGCAGTCTCATGATCGAGTGTTGAATCAAAATACAAACCATGGCACAATCGGTTTGTGAAATAATGTGATTATGTCAACTCTCAATTGAGTTGAGCTTCAATATTACAGTTTTGACCAAGTTGTAGTGTGACAATCAAGCTACTCTTCATATTGCTTCCAACCTAGTATTTCATGACCGTATTAAACATATTGAAATTGATTGTTATTTTTTTCAGGAAAAAATACAACGAGATTTGGTGTCCACTGGATATGTGAAGACTGGAGAACAATTAGGAGATATTTTCACAAAAACTTTAAATGGAGTTCGAATAGAGTACCTATGTAACCAATTGAGAATGATTTAACATATATGCGCTAGCTTGAATGGAAGTGTTATAGTATATATGTAATTATAGGAGTTTATTAGTCTTTTGTCCTTTATTGTAATTTATTATTCTTAGTTTAGGGCTTCGATGTATCCCTATATATATTGAACTCTAACGTATGGAACGATGATGAGTTCTCTTATATTTTGGAAAGCTCTTATGTCATGGGCACCGTTATACTGGCCATGAGGGCTACACAAAGCTCTAATACAAATTTTAATGACTTGTTTCTATTATTTGTTTATTTTGGTAAACAAATCATTCATGCATACCCTAGTTATAAAGTTTTGAAGCTAACAAAGACAATCTCCAACAAAATGACTAAACAAAATACAGCTGACGATCAGCTTGCATCATTTGGAGATAATTCTTGCAAGAGAAGTTAAAAGTGTGTGCTGAACATCATGAAAACCTTTCGAACGCCACAAGAAAAAGGCAAAGACTAAGTCAACAAGTGCACAAATGGGAGGGTGAGAGAGAGATGACACGGAACACAATTGAAAAGTACACTTAAGGTAAATCAAATTTGCTAGTCCTTACCTCTTGCGCCTCAACAAATTCAGAACGTGTCAGCTCAATGGCTACTTTGTTTTCAAGAAGTTGCATAAGGAGCATTAAATAAACGCCAGCCATCCATATGGCAGAGTGTTGCAAACTGACTTCTGCTAAACACAAAATTCCATAGAGTTATTTTTTTCTTTTTTTTTTTTTCTTTTTTTTTTTTTTTTTTAAAGACAAACTGCATNTTCAAGAAGTTGCATAAGGAGCATTAAATAAACGCCAGCCATCCATATGGCAGAGTGTTGCAAACTGACTTCTGCTAAACACAAAATTCCATAGAGTTATTTTTTTCTTTTTTTTTTTTTCTTTTTTTTTTTTTTTTTGAAAGACAAACTGCATAGCATTTCATTATTAAACTGATGAACAAAAATCAGACAAACTAATTGTTTACCTCATTTTTCCCTCTCAAAAAACATCATGGAATATAAAACCCCCACAAATGGAACACAAATTCAAGAACACAAAGATCATGAGGCAAACCACAGTTTGAACCATGCACAATTAATTCTCTCAAGACTTCTAAAATCTCTTCTCCAACTCATCCAGGGTCATTCTGTTTTCTGACACTAGCCGTAAAGCAGTTCTCACCTTCCCCCCGCCCTAGAGTTTTTTTTTTTTTTTAAACGGAAACAAAACTTTTCATTGATATAATAAAAAGATAATACAAATATATAGTTTAGGATCAAGAGGTGCACCCGGGCATCTCAACTAGGTTGACACCCCCTTAGCACCCACATCATATCCAAAATAAAAGAACCGAAACGTCCAATTGTCCAATACCCACCCTAGAGTTAATTAATTATAATTTTTTAGTTTGTTACAACATGAAATTGTGCAGTGTATATAACTGTAGATTTATCCCTCAATTTGTGTTATTATATTTGCTGAACTTAGAATATGATTATTATAATACAATTTATTCCTTTTCTATTTTAGGTCTTTCTTCTATTTTAGTTTTATAATGCTGTAAAGTAAGAGAAATATATATTATTCAATAAAATATTATTTTTGATACGGTATCAAAGCCCATGACACCTAAATGGGCATTCGATCCCAAAAAAAATGGGGATCCGATCCAAGAATGATGAATCGAAAGAGGCACCATCTTGAGGGGACATGTCCAGGATCCCAAATTAGAAAAATTAAGGAATCTCACAATCTTAATAAGATAGATGGAATACTCCTTTAATAATAAACAAAAGAATTCTAGAACCAAAGTGATGTAGGGGCATTTCAGGTATTCTCCAATTAATTAAGCTGAATCATATTTTTGTCTTTTATTTTTATTATTTTTCAGTTTTTTTTAGTTCTTAGTTTTAATTGTCGATTGGGTCTATTTAAAGAGGTTAGCTTAGTTTTAGTTTAAGTGTGAACAAACTCTTCCTCTTTAGATCTATTTAAAGAGGGTTGAGTGTCATATATTCATTCATAATAAAATTCTCAGTGCTCTTCTCCAAGAATTATCCAAAAACTCTTTTAGTTTTACATCACAAAGTAGTGTTTCCTACTAAAAGATGAAAATATGGATGTCCTTGGTATTTGAAAAAAAAATACTTAGTTGTATTTTAGATTAAAAGTCACATATATACAGGTGTACAAGAGAATCCTAAACTAAGGAATATACAATAACAACTATACATAATAACATATAGTATAACAATGGATGTGGTAGTTGAGAAATATATTATGGCATTTTGCTTCCATAAGATACTTTTCAAAACTATCTAGATAACCAACTTGGCCATAAACTAAATGCGTCATATATTGTTCTCCCATGTAGGCATTGAAACAAGCTTGTATTGTCTTGTTGCTCTTTGTTTTAATAGGTAATTGTTCTATGTACCTATCTAGTCCTTTGGGCTTATCTTTTATTGGCTTTGATCCCTTGTATTTGGTACTTTCTTCTTTGAAACATTAGAGTACCTTTAGTTTAATTTGTGGCTATTAGATTGGAGATGATGTGAGTGCTATGGAGGTGTTAACCTAGTTGAGATGTCTTGGTGCACTCCCTGATCCTTAGGTTACTCTATATTGTATCCTTATGTAATTTGAGATATTGTCTCAATTCATTATATCAATGAAAGAGACTAGTTTCCTCTTCAAAAAATAGTTTGAAGTTTGTTTCAAATTTGTCTCTAGGTCTCAAAATTGAACAATCTAGTCCCTAACATTTAGGAAATACTCTAATTTGGTCTTTCTATTGAGGGTGCTATTAGCTTCAAAATAAGAAACCTTCATTAAAAGAAATTATAATATAATTCAAAAAAAATGTATCTGCCTCCTCTCCCCCACTGTCTCACCTCCCTCCTGCTTCCTTTCCTTGAAAAACTCATCCTCACCCCCACCCCACCCAACAACCCACAATCACGGGCACATTCACCATTTCTGGCATCCTTGCCACCACCACCTCACTCATTGTCACCTCCTTCCAAGGAAAACCCCACCCCACCCATCTCCTTTATAAACAGAAAAACCCACCCGATCCTTTCTTTTTCTTCAAACAAAAAATACACTTCTAACTGCCACTTGTGTTGTCGCCGCTGCCATCTTAATTCTTCAGACAAAAAACCCACTCATCTCACAAAAAAATCAGATCTGAAAAATCCACCCTTGCACACAAAAAATCCAGATATAAAAGGAAGGCGGGGAAAGGAAGGGTAAAGGGAACTGAAGAGGGGAGAGGAAAGAGGGGGGTTCTTGGAGAGAGGAGGGGGGTTAGGGGACTTCTTTAAAAAAATGATTTTGAAATTTTGAAATTTTAATTATTGTTTTTTGTTTCAAAAATTATTATTTTATCATTAAAATTTCACACTAGTGATACATACATCTGAGTCACACTATCCCATAATTCTTTGGCAGGAGAGTAATACATGTAGTTACAGCTGATGTCTTCAACCATGAAATTTACGAGCCAAGTCATAACCATGGAGTTTTTAGCGTCCCACCTAGCAAAATGAAGAGTCATCTAGGTTGGGGGCAGTTTTTTCTCCAGTAATGTACCACTCTTCCCTTGTCCATGAATATACATCCAGACACTTTGGTCCTGTCCATGAATATACATCCAGACACTTTGGGACCAAGGAGAAAGTAATCCCCATAAAGTCAAATGGTGGTGATTTGAATAGTGGGGCTATCGGAATGGATGCGACTGTCTACAACCATAGCAACAGTTAACTTTGTTTCTGTCATATTGCAAACACAAATCCAAAAAAAACAAAGAGAAAGCTAGATCTTAAAGAAACACTCCAAAAGAACCTAAAAAACCAACCAAAAAGGAGTAAAATCGACAACGGCTACAGGTGGCGCTGCACGATGGGTAGCAGTGGCCATTGATGCAAACTGGGATGATCAGCAAAGACAATTCATGAACAACCAATGGAATCTGAAAAAAGGGGCCGAATCAAGCGAAATCAAACATGACCCGTGGCTAAGAAGTGTTGTGAAGCGTCGTACGACAGAGATACAAGGACCCGCAACGACGACGGCAGCAAAAGCTAAGGTTTTTAGGGTTTCAGAAAAATTAGGATCTTTTAGGTTTCAAAACATTTGTTTCTCTGATACCATGCCAAAAAATGTATTTTTTTCTCATACTTCTTATAGAAGAAAGAGGTTTCTTAAATAGAAGAAATACCCCATTACAAATAAGGAAAAAATAAAAATAAAAATACAGCAAATATAACACAATAAATACAATGGAGGTATTAACTAAAAAAAGAAATAATCATCAGTTACCCATAAGGTTTGAAGCATCAATTCAATTCTTTGGAGGTTGTTGGTGTGTTGTCCAACAAGTTTGAGATCAGCTTTGGCATTGCTTGGTAAGTGATTTATGTTCCTAAACCCTTTTGGATTGGTTTATGATTGATGTAAGACCCTTAATGGTGACTTGTATGTAGATTCAAATCTTTGTGCAAAGTGGGAAGTAAGTAGACCAACTACTATTGGTAAGTAGTGTTGGTGATTTTGGTATGATTGAATGTCTGGAATTAGGCATAAAGGTTAAGTTTCATTTTGGTTCATGTCCTGGAATGGAGTAAGAAGATTGTTGCTTGGAAGAAATATTTTGAACTTTTTTCCAGGAGATCTTCTGCAGGAATCAATGACTGAACACAAATTTCTTCACGAAAATCAGGCCAAGAGCATGATTTACCATTAATTCCACACAGGCATTTTTTTCCGAGTGAAATGAAAATGGCAGAGGCTGAATGGGAGACTTCTGGAATTCAAAACTCTGAGCCACTTCTTTATTGACCTCTTTAGCTAGAGCCTCATTAGTGATCGAGTGAGAATAAATAATAAGAGGGGTATCAATAATGTCGTGGCATGACTGTTGATCTATTCAAAACAATTCTGACTCCTAGCTAGAGAATGTTTCTTTGACGGAATCCCTAATCCAGTGTTGTTTCATATAGAAGAAAATTTTGCCTATCTCATTAGTCAATGAATTAATCAAGCACAACATAACCATGTTATTTTCTACTTTCCACTTTTTGGGCTCTGAATCAGTTTATTTCGGCTGCACTTTCTTACTAGAGAGATGTCCATCCTCACCATTTCCACATATGAACATCCTGATTGTGACTATTGGACATAATTATGCCCTTCAATTTGTGACGTGATAAGGGCATGTGAATCATATCCTCCTTGACCATTGAAATAAATTTAAGTGATTTGCAAGAAGCCATGACTAACAAGAGAAAAAAAAAAACAGCAAAGTGAGCAAATCACAATGAAGACATATTAAAAAATAATTAATAATAATAAATAATAAAACTTAGATAGTGGAATCAGTCTGAGAGGCAGATGCGGATGTTGGCAGTAGCGTCAAAAGAAGACACAGACTTCAGCATTGGTGTGGAGAAACAAATTTGTGCTTCACTATGAAGGCAGTCTTGAAGCATCAGGTTCGAAGGTGGATGTCGACATAGTGGTTGAAGGGTATAAATGTTGACGCCATGAAGGAGATGAAATTGTTCGAAGAAGGCACAACTTCTTTAGGATTGGAACACGATTGGCGAATGATGTAGGCGACGCAAGATACCATGACTTTGAACAATGAAGACCATGTGAGAATATTTTCAGTCAAAGGGTGGAATATCATCCTGATTTTCAAATTTGGAGTTTGGATCCGTCTGGAAGATTTTTGGTCAAATCATTACCCAAACATTTGGCTACATCTAAAGAAATTGTAAACATGTTTATAAGAGCTTGTGGAAGACAAATAGTCCTACGAGAGTTGGTCTTCTCTCTTGGATTATGATTTTTGGGACCTTAAACTGCTCCTCTGTCCTTCAAAGAAATCCTCCGGCTCATTGCCATTCCTTTTCCATGTGCCCCCTGTGTATGAATGCAAGTGAACATCTCCATCATTTGTGTTTTTTGTTGCTGTTATTAAATGGAGTGTTGGATGAAGTTGTTTTCTGTTTTCCATCTTCCGTGGATATTTAAAGAGACTTCCCAAGAGATTGTTATTCAAGTCCTAGTTGGACCTTCGCCAAAGCCTCAATCTCAATTCCTCTAGTCAAATGTTGTCAAAGCCTTTCTTGCCGAAATTTGATTTGAGAGAAACCAAAGAATCTTCCATGATAAGCCACTTCACTGAGTTGTTCGCTTTGAACTTTGGTTTGAAAGAAATCAGCAGGTATTCCATGATAAAGCCTCCTCTTGGGTAGATCATTTTGAGTTTGCTAGACTAAACGTCTCCTCGTGGTGCACCCTCTCAAGAGTCTTTGAAGATTACTCTATACAAGAGTTTAACTTAAATTGGCGGGCTTTCATTCTTCGTCAACATTAGAGCTTCCACCTTCTTTTGTTTCTTTCATTTTGCTTATCACTTTTGTAATCTCTTGTATCCAATAGGGCGTAAAAATTAGAATTTTGATTACTTGGATGTACTGCCCGTTTTATTGTTAAGTTTCTTTTTGTTTTGTTTTATCAAGATGTGATGAGGGTGCTATGGGGGTGTCAACCTAGTTGAGATGCCCGGGTGCACCTCCCTTACCTTATTTTGATGATTCCATCTATGTACTTTGAGCTTTGTCTCAATTCATTATATCAATGAAAGAGACTATTTCCTTCTCAAAAAAAGTTGCATGGATAAATGCCTCTTCTTAGTGTTCTATTTCTAAGCTTTATGTTTTCTATTCAAGATATTTCTTTGAATTGGGGTGCATTTATTTTCTCTAGACAGGCCTTGTTCTAGTGTTGTTTAGTCTTGGCATTGAACGGTTTAAGTTTTTATTGTTTTATCTTCGCTCCTTGTATTTTAAGCATTGGCCTCTTTTCATTATATCAATGAAAACTTACCTTTTTATTTATTTTATATTTAAAAAAAAAAAAAAAAGATAAAAGAGTCTTAGCCCAAGGTATTTGTGAAATATGGATAAGAAGATTACGAGGTTCTCTCAGACGATATCTATGCAAACTTATTGTAACAACAAGGCAACAATCTCCATTGTCTACAATCCAGCCCCTCATGATAGGACAAAACATATTGAAGTTAATACACTTCATATAAGAAAAGATTGATGTTGGAGTAATATGCATTCCTTAATTTTCCAACAATAGAACAAACTGTTGATGTGTTAACTAAAGGTCTCCCAAAATGGCAATTTAACAATTTAATTGACAAGCAAGCAATGAACAATATCTTCACACCACCTTAAGGGGAGCATTGATTAAATATATTTTTTGTATTTATTGTATTACATTTGCTAGTACTTTTGTAATAGATGATGATTCTATCATTTAAAAAAAAAAAAGCAAACAAACATTGGCTAATTTTGTATTTTCCTTAATTGTATTGAGTGTTTCTTTTATTTAAGAAACTATTTCCTTCTAAAAGAAAATAAGACATAAAGTATTATATTCAACCGTATATTTGAGATTAACCAACAATTTCACAAGTTAAACGGTCCAACTTCCAAGTCTTACCTCTTACACCATCAGCTATCCCAAGCTTCACCAACTCCTCTGCAAGAAACATATCATTTTTTCAATGTCCAAATCAGTCTCAACTAAATTTCTATAAGCAAAATTGGGTTGCTCCAAAAACTACAAAAGGTAGAACTTGTGAATCATTGTACGCCCAAAACTAAATTGTCTGAAACATTACGTATCAAGTTAATTGAGGAGCCCACTAAATTCATTCTCTTGATTTTCTCCTAACTTTGATTTGTCAATGGACTCTTATCAACAACCAGCAGCTAATTCTCACTCAGGAGGGATGATAAAAAGTGATGGTAAAACTCAAAGGTTTGAGAGAATCAAAATAATCAATTGCATTCATTGAGGAGATATATATATATAAGCATACAAGAGTAACCTATGTAGGAGAAGGTAAAAAGACAAAAACAGACAACATAACAAGGATATTTGCAATACATTATGATACTAAGGTAAAAAGACAATAAAGGACAATATAACAAAGATATTTATAACAGTGTTATAATACTATATCATTTGAAGTTTAAATAGGAAAAATCCCAAAGGTAAGTCTCCTCTCTCCTCTCTCCTCTCTCCTTTGTCAGTAGGTCTGATTGCTTTTGCCACATTCTCCAGTCAGAACCTCTACGTTCTCTGGTCAGTAAGTTGTTGCTTAGTGTCCTTCCTCTGTGTTTTCAATTTTGTAGTGTTAAGGATATGGAAGTTGGAAGTTGCAAAGTCGACAATGTATTCTTCTTTTTATGGTTCGAATAAGGTCTATTGTAGAAAACATGGCAAGTAAGCTGATTACGTCATTAACTTATTTGCAGCTTCTTTGGAAATTAATAATCTCTCATCTTTTAGTGCATGACAGAAAAAGTGTTTTTTCAAGACAGCATTAATTCAGAAGAGAATTTGGGATTCCAGCTGATTAGCAAGCCCAATAAAGAAGTTATTGTTACCTCTGTTGTTTCTCCCAGTGATTCATTTAATCTTTCAACCAACTGTGAATCAAATGAGAACCATTCAGAGCCCGGAAGTTCAAAAGACAGCCAACTTGCTTTTAGGTAATAGGTTTTTGGTTATTGGCCATTGTTGCTATGTTATTTCATATAGAACTATTTGGCCTCATCGTTTCATTTTAACTTCGAGCATTGTTTCCTTTTAAAAAAAGAAGTCCCATGAATGATAATTTAATTCTAGCTTCTTCTCACTGATAGGTATCTTTATTTACTAATAGTTCTCCAAACGAGAAATTACAATCTATCAACTATGACCAATTCGAGAGGGTCACAATTTCTCCACACTACTTCACATAGAACCAAAAAAACTCCCCTTCTGCCAGAATGACCCATACATATATAATCATGAAAATAACAAAGGAAGCTTTAACTCCCATCCACAAAATACAAAATTCAAATATAATAACTGCTATTATAATAACCACTAAAACAACTACTTTTCCTTGCCCTTATCTTTCTTGCCCCTTCTAGTGCAAACATTGACAACTGGAGGTCTAACATTACCCCCGGGGCCAGAAGACACCTTGTCCCCAAGGTGGAAATTGGGAAATTGAAGCACAGTCTGGTAAATCCTTCCAATGAACATGGACCTCTCAAGTGCTGGTAGTAGAATGTTGGCGAATACCCAAAACAGAAGAAGGTTGAAGATGCCACTCAAAAGTAGGAGATAATTGGGAAGTCAAAGGATAGGAGGTCACCCCGTTGCCAATAACCTTCTTGATCTAAGAAGCATGGAAAACTGGATGTATCTGGGTTGAAGGAGGAAGGTCCAATTTGTAAGTGAAGGGACCAACATGATGAAAAATGCGAAAAGGGCCAAAATATTTTGGAGCCAACTTTTCATTGCGTCAACAAGCCAAGAACAGTAAACGATACGAGCACAACTTCAAATAAACGAGATCACCAACATCCAAGGGCAGTAACACTCACCACCTTTCTCCATAAAATAAAGGATACGAAGAGTCACCCTTTCCAACCATCTCTAAGGAAACAAATTCAAAAGAAGACAGAGTTAAATTTTCTTGTTCTTCCAAATTCCAACGAAAATGCTGACTCTCTCACAGCTTCAAAAAGGTGGTATACAGCTCTTCCTACGCACTATTCCCGCAAAGGTGTTACCCTTCCTTCAACCAAGATTGTAGAAGCTGACGTCAATTTGATTGAATTTAGGTTTGTCAAAGATAGGTTACAATTCTTTAAGGCCTTCTCGTTCCCTCATAAGCTCAAGTATTCGAAATTCTCTCTTCCATATACAAAAACCCAGTTTATTCAGGGTGTTCCTTGTACTTCTTCTCTATAAAGCCCCTTATAATGATTTAGATGATGACTCAATAGTTAGCATGAGGAGGGGTGAGCAAAGTAAATCAAAAAAACGAGCCCAGAAACTAAAATCGACCGAACAGACTTCAATTGGTTGGTTTAATGACATATGCAGTCGGTGGTTGGTCAGCAAGTTCAAGAAAGCTAAATCTGACTGACCAACCAATTATTTGATAAGAAAAAAGTAGAATCGTACTGCACAGTGCACACTCAGAAAATACAATTATGTTACTCTTTTCAAAGAAAAGGTAAAACGATTAATGATTACTCATAGCACCCAAAAGGTGCTATTTCCCTTAGCTTAATTCAGGATTATAGTGTTGTTTAATGTGTTATTTTCATGATTTTATAGGTATTGAGCAACTAGGAGGTGGAATTGACCATTGGAGCCGAAAAGGAACTTAAACAAACCAAATCAGAACTCTAGAACATCAACCATAAAGAAAGAGGAGAAAAAGAACGTGCAATGACGATTTTACCCCTCAGGAGGGCCCCCAGGCACTAAACACCCAAGGGCAACATTTCTTGGAGCGCCAAGGCATTACCCAGGAGCGTCACACGCTTCAAACATTGACAGTCGTATCCCAGCACGCACGCACGAGCACCGTGGAGCTGCCCTATAGCACATGGGCGCTCCGGTCATACCTATAAATACATCCTATCCGACTTAACGTTGATCATTTGGGGATTGCGGCCTCCAACTCCGACTTTTCCCTGTATTTTTCATTCCCAACTGTCTTTCTTGTATTTTTCATTTATGAAACTCTTGAATCCATCTTGTCATGCTATGAGTGGCTAAGGTAATTTTTTTCTAGCTTAAGATATGGAAAAACCCATTAAATCTTGGTTGTGAGACTTGTTTTTATGAACTTGTTCAAGTTTATTGGTTCTTGATTGCATCTATGTTCTATGCTTAGAAATCTTATTTGGCTTGATCACCCATTAATTTTTCTTTGCTTTCCTAGAGGAAAATATGTTGCATGTTAATCTCAACTAGGGCTTAAATTAGATTATGTTTGGACTTAAATTCTATGCTGCCTAGTCAATTATTTTGCTACACAACATGACTGATTGTTCAAAAATCGAATCAATTGGTAGTTTAGACTATCCAAATTGTTAATTGTCTTGGATAAATTCCCAAGGGTTAATTCGGGATTTGAGCCAACATCACTCGCAGGTCTCCCATCTCATTCTTGATGTCAATTACAGACGTTTCTACTGCAGCCAATCGGGTCTCCAAGGCCTTGGTTGAAGAAGATGCTTCCGCATCCATAAGGAGAAGATCCAAAGGGATTTTGAGCAGGATCAAGCGCTCTAGCGCTCTGATACCAAACTGATGGAGAAGCTCCAAGAAGATTGAATTCAATTCTTTTCTTTTCTTTTTTTTTTTTTTTTTTTTGAGAGAAAACGATCTCTTTTATTAATATAATGAAATGAGATAAAATCTCAGAGTACAATATATAGGTTTAAGTAGCAACTCTAAAACAACCAACAAATCAAAGATACAAAACGAAAATATTACATTCAATCAAAATGGAACCATTTCTAAATAAACAGCTAAGAGATTACTACAATCCATAGACACAGCTTCAAGAAGTGAAGGAAAATGGTCTGAAAATGATCTAAATTGGCAGCTTACTCCATTAATTTCAACCCATTCTTTGATAATGAAACCCGAACAAACAAGGATTAAGCCACTGCAACCCCTTCTTTGATCGATAAGACTTCCAAATGACCACCAAAACACCATGAATCCAAGCAGTAATTAGATAAGAGTGGCGAAAATAAACCCCAGCTTCAATGAAACTCAGCTTTTCTCTTGAAACAATCCACACAGGCTTTCCAAGTATATCCAAAATATCCGTGACTTGAACAAAAAGTAGGGTAAAATTGCCAAACACACAAATCCTTCAGAAGCTTGGCAACCTAAAACATCAACAACCTTCGAAACACCAAGAGACCAAGCAGAAGACATAAGCATCCAAGGTCCGACTTTTAGTCCTCATACACTTTATAAATGTTATTAATTAAGGCTATGAACAGATTTTCGCGAGACTTCATGGTCTATCTAAAGACAAGACCACATTCTTCAACAAAGGATGCCAAATGTGCCGGCAATTCCGGATGATTAGGGGGAATGAAAGAATGGTTTCTGAATTCTAATTCATTCGGAGCTTCATTCTGAGAGAACAAGGCATTAATATCTTCTCCAGTAACTTCAGGTTGATCTGAAACCTCGTGACGATCTAATGCTTCAATATCATCTAAATCCTTAATTCAATTCTTTTATTAATGAATAGAAATGGGGCCGAAGGGCTATTTATATACATGGGGGGTTGGATACAATTAGTTGGGCGGTTAGACTATAACTAATTTAGGAAAGAGAGTTTTAATTAAGCTTTAAAAGGCTTTAATACAATATTTCCTACATCAATATGTTTAGATTAATTTTAGGTTGCATTTCATTCTTGATTAATCGGCATATAGTTTAATTAGGATGTGAGTCTTAATTAATATCTAAGGACACTTAATGTCAGCATTGCCAATTAAGTAGGCCACGTGCTTGAGACGGTTGAGTTATATTCTAGAACCCTATATATAATTTGGGGGATTCCATTTTTTACATTTCAAAGGAACAACTGTTTTTCTTAGTTCGTTTATCTTCTTTTCTCAATTAACCCCCCCCCCCCCCCCCCCCCCCCCCCTCCAAAAAAAAGTTAGAAATTTCTGCACATGCATATTTGATAAAGAGATGATATAAAGCACCTTGTGTAGATGNATTGAAAATTATAAATGTATTTGATCAATTGAATGCCAATGATAGCATTTGGTCCTTCACTTTGATACTCCAACTTTGGCTAAAATGGTTGAGCAAAATTTTGGTGGCAAGCGAGTATACAAATTCAGCAATCAAAGAAAGATTTTGATGAGGGTCATGCTCTACAATTCTCAAATTTTTTATGGATTCCTTCAATCTTTGTAGTTGCAGTGCAAGATTTCCATGGGCAAACAATTTTATTTAAGATTTTTACAAATCATCGGCATAAAAAGCTTTGTACTTTTCATTTTCTTTTTGAAATTCAAGGATGAGCTTTTTTTTTTTTTTTTGGAGGAATAGAATGATGTAGTAGGATCAAGGTAAATTACGGTATCTTGGTCAAATCCTTAATTGATTAGGATTAGGATTAATTTCCTTGATTATTTAGGATTGGGATCAGTTTGTCTTCCAACTCTCTATAAATAGAAGGGTTATCATCAGTTAATCTAGGACAAACGCATATTCAATAGTAGCTAAAGTGTGAACATTCTAAAATATTTTTTTGGATAAGAACATTCTAAAATATTTACCTTGGATAGTAAGCATTCCAGATAAAATTCGTTTTGTGCACTCTTTGAAAAGTCCTTTAGGCCGGCTAAAGATAACAACCATAAGATCCACAAGCACATACACAGCACTTTTTGGTAGCCACTCCCCATCAATAGGATACGGTGCCAAATCAAGCTTGTCTCTAGATGTTCTTCTCACATTTCCAAAATGCCCAGGTTCCAAAGATTCTTTGCTCAAGGAAGTTGGTCTAGTCATACTTCTAAGCTGTTCCTGAAGCTGAGCATGTTTTTCAGTGAGAGCCAACCTATCTTTATAATGTAGATCAGACCTGGATAGACTCTGATTTAAAGCATTCATTTCTTTAGTCAGATCTTCTATGTACTGTGTTTGTTGCAAATCAGCCTTCATAGCAGCATCTAATTTATCTAAATGTTGAGCAGCATTCTTGTAGTCACAGATCCGAAGTCGATAAAATATGTGCAGCAGCTCATTGTAAAATAATAAACCAACACACTGCTGTCTCTTTATTGGAGAGGTAAGACGAGACAAGGAGTGAATAAAGAGTAAGTAAGTGTGTACAAATAATTCTAATCAGAACAAAAAATATTAATTTTAAAGATAGATAAGCCTTGTCATCTTTAGATGTGCTGCAGACATACAACCAGGGAGAACATAAAAGAAGGGAAGAAATCCACTTACTTTCTCAGGTTCAATAGATTCCCAGACCTCTTCACATTTGTTAACAGCTTGTTCAACAGAATTATCATCGTACCATTGCATAAGGTGCACATGAAGGATAGAAGTAGCAAAAAACATCTTTCACGCATGGAAACAAGAAAATTAGTTAGATGTGCATACAGGACACTGAATTTTTTAAATGAATTTCACTGGTGAAAGGAGGTAAAATTAACATAAAGAAGTTTAGTCAAGAAATTCAACCCAAAAGGATCATCCTGGATTAAAAAAAGATAACTTATAACAGACACTAAAAAAGGAACCCAAAAGTAACTTTTTCAGAAACCTCAAGGGTTTGATAATTTGATTCTTTTCCTTGTGCCATTCTTAGAAGTCTTTGGTCTGCTGTGATGAATTTTCTATTGTCCGGTTTCTTTTTTTTTGGTTTGATATTTTGCTCACTTGGCTTGTTTGTTTTGGCCCCGCTTGTCTCTAGTATTAGAGCAAGAAGTTATGGGTTTGAACCCAATGATGTTGTTTCCTCCCCAATTAACATCGATAACCATTTTGCTTTTGATGAGAACCTAAGCTTTCATTGAGAAGAAAAGAAAGAACACAAACAAAAGGCCCTCAGGCATACAAAAAGCAACCCACACGAAAGACTCTTTGAGGAATTCTTTAAAAATGGAAAATTAAATGTTTGCCTCAAGGAGAATTTCATTTGCTTGATCCAGAAAAAAGATTCGGCAGTTTTTGTGAAGGATTTTAGGCCGGTTAGCCTAACTCCTTCTGTTTACAAGATTGTGGCAAAAGTCTTAGCACAAAGATTGAAAAGGGTGATGCCAAGTATCATCTCCCCCACACAAAGTGCCTTCATCAGTGGAAGACAGCTTCGGACCCTGTCCTAATTGCTAATGAAGTCGTGGAAGAGTATAGAGTAAAAAAGAAGGGATGGATATAGAAACTTGATTTAGAGAAAGCTTTTGACCGAACTTCCCTTCCCAAGCTTTCGGTCTTCAAACTTTTTTTTTCCTTCCCAAGCTTTCGGTCTTTTTTTTTTTTTTTAATTTATAAGACAAAGATGGAAAGTTAAAGTAATCTGGAAATGCTCTCTCCACTCTCCTACCCCCTTGCCCCAACCACAGATTTGACAACCCTTTCTCCCTGCCCCAACCATAGCTCCGACAACCCTTCCTCACCTCTGTTAAGCAAGTGCCCAATCGGCCTTCTCCATCACCTCTCCACTTGAACCTTTCCATACTTACCAATTTCGGATTGATGACTATGGAAATCAAAGTTGCAATATCAATAACAGATACGATTGCATTTGGCTGGATGATGTTGGATTTTCAGTAGAAGATTTGGAAAGAGGTCAAATAGTTACGCTTTCTCCTCAAATGATGGAGTGGTTTGTAGAAAGCCTTAGCAGCATGATAAAGGATCAAGCTCAACTTTTTTTTTTTAAAAAAAAAAAAAAAAAAAAAAAAAAAAAAGTCTCTTTCATTAATATAATGAATTGAGACTCTGCTCAAATTACAAATAAGGATACTATAGCAGTAATAAATATAAATATAAAGATCAGTGAGTGCACCCGGACATCACAACTAGATTGACACACTCATAGCACTCTCATCATATCCAAAAGAAGTTGAAAGATAAAAAGCAAAATTTCAAACACCCCGAATACAATGGGGCCAACAGAAACAGAATAAACAAAATAAACAACTAACTGAACAGAAACAAAATGAGCCAAAAATAAGAAATCACCCATGATACAATGGGGCAAACAAAACAAGAAGGAAACAAAAGCATGACTGCTATTCATACAAACGAAAAACAATAGAAAGAAAGTAACACTACAACAGGTTTTAGAAATTTCAAAACTCCTTCCACATTACTGTTCAAATTGAATAAAAGCTCTCCAATTTAGACAAATATTTTGAACCAAATCTTCGTAGGACTTGGAGAGAGTGCACCATGAAGAAGTGTTAAGTCTTGCTGTCTCGAAACGATCCAACCAAGGAGTTGCTTTGTCATTAAACACCCAATGGTTTCTTTCAAACCATAAATCTGTTAACAATGCTTGGACAGCATTGATCCAAAGCAATTGAGGGCCTGGTTTCAACTGTGGACCCACCAAAATTTGCAATACATTATCTCTGAAGCAGCAACCAAATACCCAGCTTAGGTTAAAAATTCTAATAAGAGTTACCAACATTTACCAGCATAAATACAATCAGATGTTGCAAGTCTTCTAAAGCTAACAAACAGAGGGGGCAAGCCGATGGAGACAACATATGAGCTGGTAGCTTCTTCTGCATAACCGATCCACAATTCAAAAGGCCAAAAATCATGATCCATACTGTAATATTAAAGCGCCGAGGACTCTTGGATTTCCACAATGCTCTCTCAACTTGCTTATCAAGCAGGGAAGAAAAAGATAGATGATTTACAAGAGATTTGACCGAGAATGCCCCATTATCTTCTAGCGTCCAAACCCTTCTATCCGGCCTGTCACACACTCTGAAGTCTTTTAAGAAACCAAGCAGCCTTTGGAATTCAACGATCTCGTCGTCCTTTAGAAGCCTACAAAAGCACTCTATCCATGAAGAAGAAAATTGGTCCCAATGTTCTGCTGTAATGCGAAAAATTCTTGGAAATCTCAGGTTCAAAGGCAACTTATCAATCCATGGATCAATCCAAAAACCGACTCTATTACCATTACCAATCTTAAAGGTGGCTAGAGCTATAATTTTCATCCAAGATCTTGAAATGCCAATCCACAGACTTCTTAAGCTTAAACCTGATTTTCCAGCCATGTGTCAATTGAATAAATCATTACCATGAATACTTTTCACAACTTTGCACCACAATGAGCTTTCTTCCTTAGTATATCTCCAGCCCCACTTAGCTAGCAAGGCTAAGTTTCTTACCTTCAGACCTCCAAACCCGAGGATCAAGCTCAAGCCTTCATTTCAGAAAAAACCAAAAACGATTGTGGTATTTCTCGATTGGCCAAGTTTCGCTCTAAAGAAGATTGGTTTGTAGAATATGCCTTTTGGCCTTCCTCGGGTGGTAGAAAAAATATCCATATTCCAGCTGAGAGAAATAAGCAAGGTTGGCTCTCTTTCTACTCAATGCTCAATGAATTCAAGTCCTACAGAGTCAGCAATGAAATTCTAACTGGGGTACAAAGAAACAAAGCTTTTTCAGGAATGGCTATAGCTAAAGTGAGATTAGAATCTGGAAAAATCAGTCAAGATAGTTTTGGAAGCTTGAGAGATAATCAGATACAGTTCAATTCCTCTTCAATTTGGGTGAAAAAGGAGAGAGAAATCTCTGAATTTGGATTTTCATTCCCTCCTCGTGGTAACGAAACTAATGGAATATTACTCTTGGAAAGATGTTAAAACCACCCTCGAAGAATTCTTCCAAGCCTCTATTTTAATTAACCCTTATTTTGCTGATAATGCCTTATCCACAATAGGGATTTTTCATGAAAGACCCTTTGGTTCCTTTTGAACCAAATTCTAGCAAGGCTTTCACTGCATTTGCACGTATGAGATAAGCTTGTTTTTTCAACTTAGGACCATCCAGAATTTGGGTGACGTTATCTTTGAGCACCCACGGCAAATGGAAGATATCAAGGAGTTTCTGCTAGCATGCCAAAGAGTAGCTGCAATCAAAGAATAAATGCTGAAGATCTTCACCTGCAGAGAGACAAAGAGGGCAAATTGAAGGGGATAAGCAATGCATTGGCATTTTCTTTTGAAGAACTGGTGAGCAATTAAGCGTTCCACAAATCATAATTTGAGTAAGAATGTTAATTTTGTTTGGACTATTGGTCTTCCACAAATTCTTATAAATAGTGCAATCAAAGGCCACTGAAGCAACAAAGAATTTGGATAAGGATTTGATTAAGAAGATTCTGAAAGAGTCCAAGGTCCAAATTCTTTTATCATCCTGATTCTCCACCTTTAAAACATTCAAGCATAGTAGGAGTTGAGAAAATTCCATACTTTCTTATTCTTTAAACATTCTTTGAAAAGTAATATTCCATGATCTAGTTTCCATGTCCCAATGATCAAAAACAGATCGGGTTTGCCAAAGGTAAGGGCTCTCTTCTCTCTCCTCTCTCCTCCTTCCTCTCTCCCCTCTTCTTCCCCCCCTCCTCCTCCTGTCTTTCTCCCCTCTAGCGACTTTCCCATATACTCCGGCAATCTATATCCCTACCACACAAGCTCTACCTTCGGCATTGACAATCCCCTTTCATTCCTCTTTCGAGTTTCAACATGGAAGTAGTTAGCTGTAAAATCATTAATTCTTTCTTCTGCACTTGGTTCGAAAATGGTAAATTCATAATAGAAGATATAGAAGCTCGAAAAGCAATTTATTTATCGGAATCACTAATGAAATGGATGATGAATCAAGTCTCAAATCTCCTTAATGGTTCAAGTGTTTGTTTCTTCTTAAGGGAAGTGCGTGATGACTCGGGTGCAATGAGAATTTCAAAATTCAAGAGAAATAGGAGTTGGTTTTTAAGATGTGTAGTCTGGCCAGCTACAGGTGGACATTATTTTATTCACATACCAGAAGGGATAGTGCATTAAGGATGAAATGATTTCTTTGAAATGACTAATAGCTTCCTCCACAAAAGGGGGAGCTATAGAGACAAGGAAGAAAATCTGGGGATCAATCAGGCACTTATCCCTCCTCCTAACACACTTCAGCCAAGTTACACTGAGATGGTATCAAAAGGACCAAGACATCACACCACACAGCTTGGGAGGCCCCCCCCATTAAATCCGAAATCCTCTAATTTTGCATCTATTAAACAGAGTACATACCCTGACCGGTTTGAAGGAAAACAGAGTAGTCAAGAAGACCCTGATTGGCAATGTGGGAAGCAAAGCTTCGGCAAAGGAAAACAGAGCAGTCCATTGAACTCAGTTTGGCGACATGAAAATCAGAAATCAAAGGCGTTTTGGATTCAAAAAGATCATGAGGTTTTCCAAGAAGATTTCAGCAACTTAAGGGTGATATTGAGATTATTTGGGTTTGACGATTGGAATGCAATTAGAAATCATTTAGAAGAATCATTCAAGGTTAAATTTATCATTAATCCCATGTTCTCAGATAAAGCATTGATCGAGTGTGAGGAAGGAAGAATGGAAGATTGGTTTGATGCTCCCGGGAAATGGCAAGATTTCGGACAATTTCATTTATTAATTGAAAAATGAAACACTATTAAACATAGCCGGCCAAAATTCATCAGAGGTTTCGAAGGTTGGCTTTCTATCAACAATCTTCCACTAGAATATTGGAGAAGGAGTATATTTGAAGCCATTGGAGCTCATTTCGGGGGATTAGAAAGCATTGAACTTGAAACGCTTAACTTGTTAAATTGCTCTGAAGCAAGAATTAAAGGTTAAAGGAACATATGTGGTTTGATGCCGGCAACAATCGAAATTGAAGATGAAAAGAGGGGAAATTTCTTTTTAAATTTCAGTGATACTGAGAGTTTAGAAGATTCCATGCCACATAAGAGTGCTCTATTTCTTTCACACTTCTCAAACTCGATTGATTTACTTAGGCTAAAGCAAGTCGCTCAAGAGGAAGACATTGAATTTGAATTTCCGGTTCAAAATTGGGCATTTCTTCAACAAAAAATACCTAGTATTTCGAGAAATCCATTCGCAGCCATGAAGAAACACTCTGACAAAAGTTCAAAAAGCTCGCCGGAGAAGATGAAGTAAGCGCCTGCGATTCTTCGTCCAAGGGGATCCATCACCCCAAACCAGATCAATGTGAAACCGAGAAAGAAGTTAGCAAACAAGCATTTAATGAAGAAAATAAGTGTTGATGTCTGTTCGGATCCCTAAGGAACGGTTCGACACCTTGCATACTAATTATGAAGAAAAGGAAAAGTCAAAGTCAGCGCCAAACTTTTGTCGTCCATGTGGGTCCATCACCCCAAACCTTTTCAATGAGAAACCAAGGGAGGAGTCAGCAAATGTGCATTTGTTGATGGAACAAAGTGCAAACGACCGGTCGGCTCCCAAGGACCTTTTCGAATTTCCACCGCAAAATTCATATTTCTTTAAAAATTCAACCAAGAACAATACCGCAAGCATCAATGATGGAATGAAGATGTTGTGGGATTTCATTCTTTTCTAAGGGAGTACATAAGGAAGCTTCAGTCTTACCAAGCAAAGGACCTTCCTCTGATTGAAATAATCGGTGAAAGTCTCTGTTAAAACTATCATTTAAATCTTCCTCTTCGCAAAAATCCTCTGACTGAAGATTTTCTAAGTCTTCACTGCTAGCACTTGCTATAGAAACTCCATCTGAATCCATGTCTGAATCTTGATTTTTGTGTCGATTTTTGCTTGAAACCCTACCAGTAAACCTCTAACAAATTTTACTTTAGAGCCCGGGAGTGTAAAGTCTGAATGGGAGAAAGAGACACAATTTGAAGTAGGGACTTCTTCTGTTTCTAAGAACAACCCAGGGATTTGAAATTTAACACAGCAATTTTCTAGTAAAATCGAGTTTACTATCATAGACCAAGAGTTTATAAAAGAAGTCTTTTTTCTAACAAAATGCTTAGGGAAAGGCATGAGCAAATTGTGACGATTCTTAGCCTTTAAAGGGAGAGAATCATTTACTGGACTTCTTTTGGAATGGACCGAAGATAGAGGGACTACTGGTAAGAAAGGGCTATTGACTCTTGGATTCCCAGGAGAGAGAATAAAAGAGTGAGTTAATAATTCTTTTTCGAATAAAAAGGGGCCGACAACATTAAACTCTATTGGGGGAGTTCCAATGGGAGGGGAAGCACGTGGCAACGAAGAGACATTAGCGGGTGTGGGGCGACAGCACTTGGGAAGCGCTAAATCTGAAGCAACTCCATCCTTGGCGGCACAAACTTGACGAGATTCTTTCGAAGGGAGGTCAATGGTCTCTTTTCGGCAAAGAGTTAACTACCCAACTGCACTCTCACTCTTCAATAAATCCACCAAGGAGAGTAGGAGGGCCGAAAGACTTTTCAACTAGCCAATTGTAACCAGATGCCGAGGGGGCCTGCTGAACAACTTTCAAGGACTTTTCTAGAGGGAAGTTTCCCTCCTTTGTGTAGGAAGCTAAAGGATTTCCTGTAAAATTTGGGGAAAAACGAGAAGGTAGCAGAAAGGCCCACTTAGAATCCACATCTTCAACCTCTAATCCTTCAACTTGTAAAACTTTATTCACTCTAACTAAGTCAAGTGGATTTGAAAAATCTTTAACAAGTAATTCATCTTTAACTTTTGAGGGAGGTTCAATTGATTCAATGTCTCTAAAATTTAGAAAAATAGATCCACGCTTCTCACCTGAAATCTCAATGGTCGATGGAATGAAACCACATAAAAAACTTTTAACTTGAATCTTAGCTTCGAAGACGTTAAGAAGGTTCAAAGTTTCTGATGCAATAGCTTTTAGTCCTCCAAAATAGACTCCAATAGCTTCAAAGGTTTGTCTACACCAATAATTATCTGATGGGAGATTCTTAATGGAAATCCATCCTCCACAACCTTTCGAATACACCAGCCGGCTATGCACTAACTTATTCCACTTTTCAAATTTCAGATGAAATGAGCCACAAATTTGCCAACTGCCCGAATTTTCATTTAATTCCTCTAAGATCCTTGACCCAATTTTATTAGGGCATTTTCCGCAAATAGGGGATTGATAATGATCTCAAATTGAAAATAAATTTTTAATGTTTCGCTATTTCCGACCAGTCATTAAACTCAAACAATCTTGAAACTATCCACAACTTACTAAAATCTTCTTCTTTAACATCAGAATTCTTTAGCACCCATTGATGTGTCTTACTCTGTTTATCTTGTACCAAAACAGAATCTTGTTTCAGTTTCGGTCGGTTGGACTAGTTTCTTGGTTTGGTTTGCTCACCCTATTGTAAAGGGCCTAATTAGCTTGGAATTTTGTGAGGCTGAAAGCCTAAAAATGTATTCCAAACCAAGTTAGAAGGCATATATCTCTTTCCAGGCATCTTCTGATATAGTGAATTGAAAAAACTGATCATTTCCTCTTCAATCTCATTAAAAGACAGCAAAGAAGTGCCCTGGGAAGACTGCAATTCTGACATCAAAGACTTTCTTTTCTTTGCCGATAGCATTCGGTGAAACAAATTTGTGTTTTCATCCGCTTCTTTGAGCCATGAAATTTTACACTTTTAGAGATAATTTCCTTCCTCATACACATATAAGGACAACTATAGCTTATCTAATCTCATGACCAATTTTAGAAGCTTTTTGTAATCCATTGGATAGGATCCTTTTTGTAATTTCATCTTATCAATGAAATTTTCTGTTTCCAATATATATGTATGCCACTCAAAAATTACAGAAACAACAAGAATATATGCTTCCAGAAGAATAAAGAAATATGGCAGTGGGCACGAAAACAAAATTTCAGATGCCAACCTGCAGTTCAGGATAGCATATCTCCACTGAAAGTATGTATCCCGACTCCAAGGCAGAGATTGAATTTTGATAGTCTCCTTCAATAATCAAAGCATTTGCTAGCTGTGAATTGAAGTTGCAAGACCATAGCTTCACTGACAGTCTTAAATGAGTGCAAGAAGAAACACCAATAAGTAAAGTTGATAAAATAACACTAAAGAAAAATATTTGCTGGGTAATCCAATTATTGCCAACAACAACAAATGAGAGGGAAAAAACAAACAAAAGCATACGGAAATGAATAAAGAATTCATTAGGCATAGGGAAAAGGATGAGTGCTTACTCGTGACCAGCAGAATTGGTGAGATCAAGACCCTTATAAAGAAGCTGTTTCTGGGGAGGAATAGCACCGACGAGATGATAGCACTGGCTTAATAAGCTATAAGCCCGGCACTTCAATTCGAAGCATGATGGAATAGACTTCAGTAACAATTGCTACCGGGAAACAAAAACCACCATTAATAATTAAAAAATAAAAATAGTTGGTCTACATCATTAGTTGTGTGGGAAAAAAAAAACTATATCATACAGAACGCTCGAGATGGGATTTCGCATGATTGACGTTGTGAGAATGAGTGAGTAGAAGGGTGGCAATTCGAAGCCGAGTCTTGACCTCAACGACTGGAAAGAAAGACACAGGACTCTGGCATATGGCTTCCAAACACTTTATTGCCTTCCCTAATTCCCCCTGCTTCTCGTGGTAATCTGCCAGCCTCCACAATCCCTCCGCCACTGCTTCCATATCATCAGATTCTTTTCAGTAGGAGTGTCAATCAGATTGCTGCCAGCTTATAATCTGCGAGAAAGGGGGCGCCAAGCTCACACGACAATCCGTAGAAAGGCAGAAAAGTTTGCCAAAAATAGGAGTTAAACGACTTTTGGGATTGATTTTTAAAAACAACAGTTTTGGACAAAAGAGTATATGAAATGTCAATTATGCCCTTTTGAATCGCATATATTGTTTCACGTGTATAGATATTAAATGCCAAGAATTTAAATATCTGATTTTTAAATGTTTGGAATAACTAGTGTCTATATTTGGATTTGCAGGATAATTAATGTCTGAAAGTTAAACGAATGTTTTTATATTAACCAATTTTGTATATAAATCCTAAAACTAAATAATCATTTAATCAAACGCCAAGAGAAGATGGAAAGGATGTTTGGAATAACTTGTTGTATTTTTCGAGATCAAACCATTGGAAGGATGTTTGGACATCCACCTGTTAGGACACCCCTCAACAAAATGGTATTGCATAACCTAAAATATAGGCATTTGCTAGATGTTGCTCATACCATAATGATTTGTATGAATGTTCCCAAGTACTTGTGGAGAGAAGTAGTCCTTGTGGTTGTCTATCTAATAAATCAAATGTCTTCTAAAGCTTTGAATTTTAAACCTCCTATTGGTGTTTTGAAAGAGTTTTTTTTTTTTTTTTCCAACTACTCATTTGTATTCTAATTTACTTATCAAAGTTTTTAGGTGTACTAATTATGTGCATCGATACATGTCATACTATGCATTTTTTTACCTTTAAGTTATGGTTAATTCATGTGAAAATTGGGTACAAAGTGCATCATTAAAGTACCAGTAAGTCTCAGGTTAGTTAAAATAAGTTATTACATGTTTATGAGTCATTTTGGACGATTTGAGGATCTTTTAAAGTGAATTAGGCTATTTTTAGATTATTCGAGCAATGTTGTAATGTTGCAGGAAAATCCAGAAAAATGTTGTCTTAACGCGAATGCATCAAGCAAACGATGTAATCGCATTCTAAATTAAACAACAAAAAAAAGAGATTTTTTGCAACAAATCATGTCTCAAATCAATGCTTAAGAGATCATTCATCTATTTACCCTGTGTGGGAAGGAGTGAATTTCATCTTATGAAATTATGTTCCTAGCTCCCTATTTGGTCAAGTTCCCAAAATAATAGGTTTATTGAATCAACTTTCTCACCCATGCAAATCAAAGAACGAGCCCTCAAAGGCAGAAATTCATAGCTCATAAAGTTGTCGAAAAGTGTCGAATTCTTCGATGGGCCAAATGATGTTCCATTCATACCTTGATTATGAGAATGTGGCAATATGTGTCGAACCATAGGGGACCACTGGTGTTCTCAATTAAAATACTTAATGTCTCAAAGTAACGCAACCAAAAGAGGGGGTTGTCGTTGTTTGCATGAAAGTTAAACTTGACGATGAAATTAAATGAGAGTGATGGAATGATAGAAAAATCAAGAGATGATCTTATGATTTAGAAGATCTAGTGTAAACCCGACTTTCATTTCGGAGAGGAAGAAGTTAAAAATCATCGAAGAATCAAGATTATTCAAGATGTCGAGCAATATGGAGCAAAGTGGAAATATTAGTTGATATTGATAGAAAAAGAGGAATTAGAAGCTTAAATTTTGAGATAAGCAAGTTTAAAGGTTTATCTACAGGTCTGTAAGAGGAAACAAAGTTTAATTTTGTCTAGAAATGTTAATTTCGGTAGCTTGAAGTGTAAACAGTATATTAGAAGATATCGGGTGTGTTTGGGCCAAGGTTGAAGAAGGAAGGCATGCAGGAAAGCCCTGTCGGTGGCTGAAGGTAAGATTTCTTTAAGAGGTTATTTTGGGTGTTTTGGACTCTCAGTGGGTGGTGACATGCAGTTGGTTGTATGGGTGTGCAGGTCGTTGGGCGAGGCGTGTTGGTGTGCAAAGTAGATGAACGACGTGGGCATCAGGCAAGCAAGAGATTGACACCCTGTCAACGTGTGTGTGAGACGACGCCCCAACCGAGGAACGCACGCTCACCCTACCTCTTTAAAGGTTATTTTGCCGCCCAAGGGTGCCTGTGTGTGCGAGGCAATAAGCCTATGCGTGATCTGTCGCACATGTGGGGTTAAATAAGCTGTGTGTGTTGTTGGGTGACTAGGGAGCATGCCTAGGGATAGTTTGCCACACTAGCATTTTTATCAAGTTTTTGGGTGTTGGTAAGTCATTTTGAGTTGAAACTCCATAGTTAAGGTTCAATTATCTTAAGCTATGAACTAATGCGATTTTAAAGAAGCTTAATAAATGAAGTTAATTTATTTTCAGGCTGAAAGGAGCTAAAGAAGATTTATAACCCATTAAGAGCTGGGACAAATAGTAAGTGACAAATTTTATTGAAATTGAGCTTATTTACTCATTGTTTTCAGTATGCTTAAGAAGTTTATGAAGCATGATTAAAGTTTATTTTCTCACAAGTTTTCTTGATTAAGTATTTGTTTCCAAGCATGAGTTATAGCACGATTTACACTTGAAGTTGAGTTGAAAAGCATGTTGATTTTTATCAAAAGCTTTATGAAAGCATGTTTATTTGATGATTGATTTAAGCAAGTTTGAAGTTTCATGAACTTATGTATGTTATCAAACCTATTTCTAAAGCATGTTTAATTTCTAAAATGTGTTTTTAAAAGGGACTCAATGCTGAAGGACATTAAGAAGACATTTGGGCAACCCTAATATTATTATGGAACTCAACACTGAAGGACATTGGAAAGGTGATTGAGTATCCACTTGGACCCAATATTGAAGGACATGAGAAGGTACTTGGTAGCACGAGACTAGATATTCCTATGTGCACATAGAGAGAAATTTGACATTGTTGTGTTGAGATTATTCCACTTCAGCTAATGTTATTTCGACATTGAATAGTGTTGAGTTTCGCTCCACCTCAACTAAGGTTATTTCGACGTTGAGTAATGTTGAGTTTCGCTCCACCTCAACTTAGGTTATCTTAAACTCTAAAGAATATGTTTTATGAGATTTTATGATAAGCTACTCAAATAATTTACTACTTGTTTATTCGAGCATGATCTATGTTTTATTGCTAAGTAGTTTTCTAGGCATGTCACTCACTAGGCAACCTAGCTCACAAGTTTTCTTTGAACTTTTTGTTTTCCAGGTAGTGAGCGAGTTCGCAGTGCTTAGCCTACACAAGCCTCGTCTGATCCAGTTGCATTTAGTTTGTAAACATTATATATATTTGTAACTAAGACTTTGGCATTGTACATAAAGGGGTTGAGAGTTGGGATATTGTAGTTGTGTGAATGTTTAAATCTGTTGTATGATATGAAGTATGTAAATTACTTGTGGCATGTATATAAGTTTCAAGAGATTGTTATATGTTGTTTATGAACTGTTTATCAGGTGTTTTATTCATGAGCTTTAGAGGAGTACAGGTTGACAGTAGGTGTCGTAAAAGGGTTGATAACTACTGTCCTCATATTTTTTCCTAGGTTAAGAGGGTAACTTGGGAGAGGGTGTGACATCTAGCTTGAGTCACAATGGAATTTCATATAACTATGAATTTGATCATTGAACGCATTAATTTGATTCAACTTGTATTGAATGCTTAACCGAATTAATTAGAGACTTTAATTAATTGTCCATTGTATCTAATTAGCCTAAAATGAGAAGATGAGAAACACACAATTCACCTAGGCTGACCGCATTGTGTTAGGGGGAAAGCTAAGTTGAACAAATAAAAGGAAATGCCTTATTAAATGCTCAGTGGTGTTTTTTTGCTTAATAAGTTAATCAATGTTCATAGATGGAAGCCCAAATACTTACAAGCTAACCTCATTAGATGCTACCTATCAATCCTCTTACTTAATAATTTCAGATTAAGGGAGGATCTACGGCAATAAACCATGCTTAGCCAAGTAGTTTGTTAGTCAATCTTGGATAAACATGAGCACTAAAATTCAATTATAGCTGGCAAAACTCAACAATACAAAGAAGAATTCATGGAGATTAAGAAAAAGTCTCACAAATTACATAAAGAATATGAAATTCCTAAAACCTAAGCTAGAATATACCTAATTAGCTGGAAATCATAAGTAAGCTCCCAATTGGGTGAAGTGTTTGTATTTGTCAAAGAGAGGATAAGGAAAGAAGTGATGTCAACGATGCTGACAGTTAGGGTAAATTAAGTTAAAATTACTCAGGTGGAGCAACACTCGTATGAAATTGGCCCTCTAGTCCTCACATCATGCTACAACATCGCACCATTTCTTCTGTTAATGTTCATAGCATCATGGCACTATCCTATGCCAATCATTCTATCTTCGGCACCATGCCACAGCGTCATTGAGCACTGCAATGCTCCAAGCTTGGTTCGCTTCTGTCCTAGGTGCCATAGTGTTGTGCTACAGTTGATCCTTTTAGTCTCTGATTTTATCCAATTGATCCAGTTTTCACCCTAAAAGACCGGTCTGCCTCATTTATGCCTAAAGCCTATAAGATAATCAGTTAAACACATAAGATCGAGGAACAATCTCGAATTAAGCGGAGGTAGATAGCAATTTTTGGTTGCTATCAAATCACTCCCAACCTGATAATTGATTATCCTCAAGCAAGGCACAAACATGCAATCATGCAAAATATAATCCACTTTGTTACAAGGCTCGCTACTCTAGTTTTAATAGCTAGTCAACAAAGTGTTGGGGTTTATCTCGTAAATTTGTGGTTTGTAAATAAATAAAAAATTCATTGAATATTAATAAAATAATGTGTTTCCATATATATAATTATGGATGGAAGTAGGTTTTAGAAAGGAAAAGGAAATAAAAATTATTTTATATATATTTATGGTATTAGTCCCTCCGTTTATGTGCAAGTTAAAAAAAAAAAAGAAATCAATTATTTTCCCTCCCTTCTTCTCCTTCGTTCCGTCGGCCTCTCTCTCTCTTTCTCTCTCTCTTCCCGACTGTGTCCCACGACTGCCATTCGTCTGCGTTGCCGCCATCCAGCTTCGTGCGCCGCCACTGCAGTGTTCCGTCGTCGTCTCCGTCCTGTTGTCGCCACCTGTACGCGTCGCTCAGCAACTCCAGCGTCGTCGGATCTCACTCGCAGCAACCGGTTTTCGTCCACTGGTCGCGTCTGTCGTCGACCGTCCACAACCACGCTGCCATTTAGCTTGGTCGTCGCTGCTGCTCTGGTGGGTCTCGTTGGAATCGTGAGTTTGGGTAAATTTTTTCTTTGTGGGCGTTTGGATTAATTTTTAAGTTTGTTCTTGATTATCCATTAAGCATTGATTTCGATTATTTGATATCCATGATATTTTGGTCCTAGGTTGAGGATAGGAGTCTTTGATGAAGGAATATAAAGCATACGCAGCGGAAGCAATTGGATCTTAATCACTCTATTTTGCTTTAATTTGAAAGAAAAATGTTTTTTTAGCTATAAAACAGAGGGTTTGAAATATAACCTTTGTAGCGACAAATTCTTGTGAATTTAACCTTTCAATTGATCACGAACAAGATGTAGACCACCACAAGTGTCCTCCTTATTATTCTCCGGTCTTAGAACTTGATTGTGGGATCAAACTAGTAATGAATTGGAGAGAATTATGTGAAATGAAAGAGTTTGAGAATCTTTTTGTTTTGTGCTTAATTTCAACAAATTCAAGCAACATCCATATTCATTCTTTTTCATTCATTATGAATCTCATTCATAATTACTCTTTTAAAAGAGATTAGCATGCAAAATTAGTTATAATTTCAAATTGACACCTTACATAAAAGTGATTAGTGTCAATTTGAGAAGAACACATAACATGCTAAAATGAATATTGATTTCAAGTTGACACCTAATTTGAGTATGATTAGTGTCAAAATGTGAAGCTTACACCAAACATGCAAAATAGCTTAGTCATAATATCACTAAAAATGGGAATTGGAAAAATCCATTAATTTTGGTAAACATTTGACCTTTTGACTTCAAAAGTCAAAATTTCCAATTTTCTAATTAATTTATATATAATCAATTCAAATGGTTAATTACATATTTAATTAATTATTTATTTATAAAATTTAATATAATATATTAAATTATATAAATCCCGATTTGACTACTTTTGATATCAATCCTAATTCATGTACACAATATATAAATCATATTTAAATATTCTTTCTCTCTCTATTGTTCAATTCGAAATTAAATAATAAATCGTTAAACTCTTTTAACGCTTTATTCTCTAAATTGAATTCGAGCAATTCGAATTTGTTCATCACACTATTTTAAGATTTGGTCCAATATGAGCTAGTAAGGGGACTTAATGGACTTACGAATCATGAGCTTCAATGATACAAGATTAACCGATCAAACTCTTTAACCTAGTTAATCAATATTCGTTAACTACCGGGACACTCCACTAAAGCCCGGTAGTTGCACTCTCCTCACTGTAGATATACGTTGCGTTTAATATGCGTATGATGCGTTATGATTGTAATGGTCTAATGCCGCGTTAAGAATCAAGAATGACGTATATGTTAGATGTAAGTTTTCCTATAAAAACTCAAGTATAAGTTTAAATAGGTTTTCCTGGAGAGTCTAGGGTCGAACACAAGGATTTGTAATAACTATGCACTGAGATTCATCTATGATTTGATGTGTTTGGAACTGTACAATAACTACAACTGTGTGTTTTCTGAATTAACTACAAATAATAATTTTATACAAGAATAAATTAATGGATGAACATATGGGATGGCAATGCGGAATGAATGATGGATGAAGTTAGTCAAATACAAACAAGATTAGATAACGGGTATAAAATGAATGGAACCATGAAAAATGGTAAGTCAAGTTAAGTAAATAGTATTTTCCTAAGCGACAAGTGATTTTTCATGCTTACAAACTTAAAGTTGAGAACGCATCTCTTGATGTTTCGACCCCACATTAATCTTATTTTCAAGACGCATGGTGAGCTCTTCTGGCAAAAGAAAAATTTATCTCTAAAACCTACTCTTTTATTGTCAAATGCTGGAAATTCCTAGAGCAGATGAATATACTCATTTAGACCTATTTGTTCGGTAGATTCAAGTAAGTTTGAAGTACCCATTTAATCAAGATAAAAGTAACTTAATCACATTTGGAAATACTAAAACTTATGCGTAACTCATAAAACATTCAACATTCATGGTGTAAGATGTTGCAAATGAGAATAAATGGAGACATAATGTCAATCAAACTTGTATTAAGTAAATAATCAAATCTCTCGAAAGTTATCAACAAAATACAAGTAAGAAAGGTGTTCATAATGAAGAAAAGAAAAGGGAAGTTGTTAAGCCGCCAATGACAATGTCTTGATTCTTGGAGGCTTGAGATGAGGATTATCTGATACATTATTTATACAAGGGTGGATTCTCACTCTCTAAGAGGTGACTATGAACACTCTTAGAATCTTCTCACAAAAGAGCTCAAAATGGAGGATGACTATGGAGGTTGAGCGAGAATTTGCGCAGAGCTTTCACTACTGAGTATTTTCTCCCTACTTGAACATGAAGTCCAATGGGCTATTTATAAGCGTTGAAAATGTGATATCATGATAACCTGACATCTTTGCATTTTATTCCATGTCCTGCTGCACCAACTTCTTTGCGTCTTCAGTTCATTGGATATGTTATAATCTAGTAAAATCCGTTGTCCACTTGCATATCGACATGACAGTTGTCGGCTAAGGGCTTGTGTTATTTTTCTTTTGGACACATAGTCCTCGACGTGTTGGTCTTTTCTGGTAGCGTCCCCTTCCTTTATATTTTGAACTCTTTTTTGTTCTATCCTGCGCTTAAAAAGGTAAAATTTCATAATTTCCAAGATAGATTCTTTTGTAAGCATAGGAACGCAGAGTTATTCATATCATACAATTCAAGTACTAAAATCATGTGTCTATCCTCAATTCTGTCCTAATTACTCCAAATAATGAATATAATAACTTGTATTTCTACAATTTATCAATGTATTTCTATCCACTTGATATAACCATGATTAGTAAGTTGATCCTTTATAGGTTGTCTGTAATCATAATTGGGCCAAATAACTGTTTTACCCCCGTGAGTATGTAACGACCTGACCCTTTAATAACTAACACGTTGTTACGTCATGTATGACCATTTAGTGAAAACGTTGGAAACTAAGAGACACGGTTTGACACATTTTGAATAAACTCGGTCAAATTTATAAAATGAATGAACTTCTTAATAGTTTATTAAATAAAATGTTTTAGCGAGGTACCCCTTAAATAGTTAGGCAAAACATCGAGAAAAATCCGAACATAACAAATAACAAAACAAATAATAAACGGTCCAATGTATGCAAATACTACCACCTTACAACTTCAGTACGTTATACCCTAGGCTATGGTACCGAAGCAGTGTGACGGTCTCATGGTACGATCACGGATTTCCTCGGCCATGCGCTTGGCCACCATGCTCCTTACCTGAGAGAAAACATAGAAAAGGGTGAGCAATAATACTCAGTAAGGGATCCACTACTGGGCCTAACTATCACCCTTTTTGTCGTGTGCACCCGTGTACCCGGCATAAGCGTAAGCATAGACATAAGCATAGGAAGCGACCCGAGGGTACGCAGTGATTACATTTGTAACATGAACATAGGTGTTGATCCCGAGGGACACCCTTCATAGCATAGTACATTAGGGGTACGAGGCACGACAAGTGAGGTAACTTGTAACATATCATGGCATATCTAGTTCATTGCAGAGTTTCATAGAGTCATAGCCACATAATCATACATACATTGCATACGAGCTACAAACTTGGCAAAACAGTCACAGCAATCAACATCGAGGCAAAAGTTACATAGTGACATTCAATAGTTTAATAGCACAATTAGACATTTAGGCGTCACTTAAAGCCTGGTAGTAAATCCCTTACCTGCCAAACTTAGCGAGACAGCGAGACTGAGCGACTCCCCTACACTGCGGCAGTGTGCTAGGAAAACTGTGTCGACGCCTCGTGGAGAGGGCTGAGGTGACGAGGCGATGAAGACTATGATGATGTGACGAAGTGCAGGCTGTGACGATGTGGCGATGGACTGATGACGCGGCGATGGACTAATGATGTGACGCTGGGCTAATGATGCGGCAATGGACAAATGATGCGGCGCTGGACTAATGATGCAACGATGGCGACGAGAGCTAATGACAGTGGCGATGAGTATCGCGATGACAATGACAGTGAGGACTGGAGAGGATGGCGACAATGAGGGTTGAAGATGATGGCGACTATGAGTGACGAGGAGTTGTGCGAAAATGGCTGCCGAAGAGGGATTAATCCTTATTTCCTTCTTTCCCTTTCTCCCCTTCTCCTAAAGACGCCCCACGGTCAAAACTCACCTGGGGATCTTTCCCCAACCGAATGCCGACTTCTCCTAATGACCAAGGAATTCCAAACCCCACTTCACCCCCCTCGGCCTGCATGATTTTGTTATTATTATTATTATCATTAATATTGTTATTTATTTATTTTTTATTATTATTATTATTATTATTCTTTTTTTTAAAAAAAAAATAGATGTGAGAAAAATGGTTTACCTAATTTTGGGCCATTACAAAGTACTTCTTGTTCCTTAAGTCCCACTAATCCTCTAATGAACAAATTGGTTTATGGTCCAACCACTAAACCGAATATCTCTCGGGCCAGTGAGAGAGTGGAGCCCCTTATTCAAGACCTAGAGTCAACACTTAGAGAACAACCTATCTACTATCTTTAAAACAAGGAGTAAATTTCATCTTGCACCCGTCTCCAACTATCTACTTGGTCTTACCCATGAAATGGGAGACTTATTGAGCAGCGAAGTTGAGCTACTCTCACCTATGCAGATCTAAGGGAAATCCTGAATAAACAAGAGTTCATAGTTAGCTCATGATTAAGATCAAGTTACTATCTCATCAGGTTGAAATAATCAGTTTTAACAGTAAACAGTGTCATAAAGTAAAAGTGATTATTTCAGGGTCTGATCTTATGCAAACTTATTACATAGGATACCCCTACTTGAATGTCTCCACATTAATGATTCAGGATCACATCATTTGTATCAAATACAAAGTAGGTTGCATTCAATAGTGTTTCCAGAATAAGGTACCCAACTTTATTCATATACTATAGACTGTTTTAGCTACTTACTCGAACTTGATCCACTTTTATGTCTCCATATAAGGTCCAAGTAATCATACTATAGCCAGGGGTTATTTAGTTTGTTGGATTTAGGGTTATTAATTCAACAACTTTATTGAATAAACATCAACAACAACTTTATTGATCATAGAATTCAGATTAATGTTTACAAACTACGAGTTTTAGGACATTGAACCCAACATTTGGAGCCACTGTCCATGAGTTTCAAAGTATTTCGATAAGTTTTCAAGAGAGGATCTCAACTAAAGTTTGAAGTAATTTTGGAGCAAGTCATACTTTTAGTAGTTCTTTACTTGGAACTTTTGGGGTTAATTTTGTGTTTTGAATCAGGTTAAGTTGGAACTAAATTTAGTTTATAATTTTAGGGTTTGATGCAAGAATTTTAACCTAGACGAAAAAGAGTTTGGACTGCTTATTTAATTAGACTTAAATTGAAGGTAAGTAATTCTATTGTTGGAACGCCTTTGAGCCACGAAAAATTAGATATTTTTTTACATTCATGTTATTAAGTGTTTTTATTATGAAAGTATAAACACCATGTGACTCATTATATATTTTGAATGTTTTGTACTTGAGTTAGTGCATGAAAATGATGTGCCAGGTGTTGGATCAGTATGGCAACCCTAGATGGGTGAATTGGGTTTAATTAAACTTATTCCTAAATATGCTCAAATTAAACTAATTGAATTAATTTTTGAATTAAATTAATAAAAACTTTAAATGATGCTAAATCTCAAGATTGATAAAAATATATAAAACACAGGATTCAATCAATTTCAACAAAGAAGGATAGTAATCTATAACATGCTACTAAAAATTGAATGCAAAATTAATTGAGAAAGAGTTAGAGAAGAAGACACTGTGATTTTTATAGTGGTTCGGTCAAACTCGACCTACATCCACTTTCCCAAGCTCCTCCTGGGATTTCGATTAAAAAATCTCCTTTGACTCTTTCCACGAATGAAAGCCGAACCACTACCTTGCTCCTTTTTTCGGGTTCAAGAGCAAACCCGATCCTTTCGACGGGTTAGGATCCAACCATTACAATATTCTTGAAGCTTTAAATCACACATTAAAACTCTCTAAAAAGAGTAGATGTACAAATTTGAACTCATAATACTCAATCCTCACAATACAATGAAAGTATCTCTCTAGAATAAGATGAAAAGAAAGAAATTTGAAAGTTTGGAGAGAGAGCAACAATGGTGACCTTTTTCAATTTTTGAGAATTGTAAAGTTGTAAAAGTTGGGAAAACTTTTTGGAGAAGATGGAGTGTTTAAAAAGAAATAAAAGTGGGTGAAAACCAAATTAATTTGGACCATTAGATCTTTGTAAATTGAATGGTAGAGATTTAAACTCAACTAGCCATAGACACAAACATATAACAATATTAGATTAATCTTTTTAAAAAAGCAACTAGCCGTTAGACACAAACATATATAATAATATTAAATTCATATTCTTTTTAACATCAATCCAAAAATAAAAAAACCCACCAATTGTCACTTCTCTATTGCTCCAAGTGACACCTTTCAATTTGTCCACTTTGATTAAAATAATCTGCCACGTCATCAACTCGAGAATTTTCCATTAAGCTTATTTTGATCATATCTTCTTCGTTTGAACTCCGATTGGAGTGATTCAAATTGCATTGGAACCGTTGTTCCAAACTCCATACAATAGACACTTCAAAACACTCATATGGTTAATAATAAAATTAGGTTTGTTATAATCAAAACACTAATTAATCAATCAATTAAAATTAATTAATTTGAGATTAAGGGCCAAAAAGCCAACACCAGGACCGATTTATTGTTATGATATTATGCATGACATTAAGTCTAGTTAGCATGACATTATTTACGAGATTTTATGTGGGACCCAGTGTTACGTGAAATTGTGAGTTAGGGTACAATCTTTTTTCCTTCTCGTAGTATTTGACTGCACGAAAGTGGTGCATGTCCAAGGGTTTTGGTGCATGAAAATGATGCACTGGGACTGGTATGCGTGAAAGTGACACATATCTAGAGGGAATTGGGGTGTACGAAAGTGGTACACGCCTAATGGGTTCTGTATACGAAAGTGGTGCACGCCTAGTGGGTTATGTGTATGCAAAAGTGGTGTATACATAACTATGTGTATGTAAGTGGTGCACATTCCAACATTCTTATAAATGACTTGGGGTATATGAAAGTGATGCATACCAAGAGGTTCTATGTATATGAAAGATATATCTCAAACCTCATGAGCAAGAAAGTAAGGCACGTCTATAGAGTAGGAGATAGGTAAGCCAGGAATGAAAAATCTTTAAGTTCCCTTAGTAGGGAACCTCAATTCATGTGCATGTGATTGCATAACTTGACCCCAATAGTGGGGTTACTTATTTTTTATTTTTATATTCACCCATTTCTTATGTTACATCTTTCAGATAAAGGCAAGGACAGACATGTGTATGACAAGAAGAATCCTTGGTCGTGCCATTGGGACTAGCCAGACGCTTCTGCACATGTTTTCATGTTCTAAATTTTCAGTATTGATGTTTGCAAACAGAATGATAGTTTTTACATTGCTGATATTATTTTCAAATTTACAGTTTTGTTTTAAATTTGAGGGGTGCCCCGTTGAAAGATTTTTAGTTATTCAGATTTAATGAAAGTTATTTAATTTATAAAATTCTCTGGTTTTAGCCTAAATTACGAGAATGATTGTTTTGGGATGTTTGCATGCATGTGGTAACGACCTAATTTAAGTCTTAGGAAGTTGGGTCGTTACAGAGGAAGCCAGTTTGGTGGTCTCTTGTTAAATGAAATGATTGCTTGAAATGTGATGAGAGTGTCACGTGGGCCCATATGTATATAAAAGGAAGATAACTAAAGTTAGTTTGGATTACCTATGACAAAATGTTTTTCAAAAAGTCATTTGCATCTAAATACTTTCAATAAAAGCTGTTTAAAATAAATTGCAAATGTATTTGGTTACCTTTTGAAAAAATGTGTCTATACACAAGTTTGTTTGGTTTGTCTATATGTTCTAAATATTCCTATTAATGTTAAATTACTATATAACACGACTATTAAACACTATGAACTAATAATTTTACTTTTGTATTTAAAAATACTTTCACTTACCAGAGTTGGTCATTAAAATTAGCCACGCTTAATGATTAATGAATATAGTGGTCGGAGTTGGTCTTCGAAGGACTTGTCGAAGTTGGCTGTCACATGTGGTAGGCAAGCAGAGCTGGACATCGGAGGCAATTGCTGGAGATGATTGTGGGAATGGTTGTTTAAGTTTGGCTGTGAAAGCTGGTTGTTGAAGATGTCCCTAGATTGAGGTGACAATAGTTGACGATAGTAGTTGATGCCGGAATTGGGCATTGGAGCATGTCATTGACAATAATTGTCGATGGAAAGTGGAGTCATACGAAACATTGTGAAGTTGATGAGCCAAAACCTCTATTGGTTATTTTTAACTAATTCAACTTAACTAAAGTGAGTGGGCCAAACACCCTCGAATGGTGTGACCGGTTGCCAACTTACCACTTCAAATTATATTATAAAAAAATAATCTACCTAATAAAAGGGTTGTTTTCGAATATAGCAAAACGAGCTAATTTATTTACAAATACAACGATATCACTGATAGACATGTATCAACTAGTAATAGTTACTCATTGATGTCATTAGTGTGTATCGTGGATAGAAAATGACATTTTGCAATATGTGAAAATATTTCGAATAATTTTGTCATTTAAAATAGGGATATTTTTAAATATAACAAAATGAGTCAACTATTTACAAATACAATAAAATTTTACTGTCTATAAGTGATAGACTTTTATCGATTGAGCGATATTAGATCACTTAGGCAAGATATCACTAATAGATAGTGAAATTTTTCTATATTTGTAAATAGTTTGATATTTATTCTATTTATAATAATTTCTCTTCAAATTAAAATAATTAAAAATAAGAGCTATTTTGAAATATAACAAAAGAAACTAAAATATTTACAAATATAATAAAATTTTACTATTAGTTATAAATATTTTCAACAATTTTGTTATTTAAAATAATTTTTCTAAAAATAATAAATAAAGTTAGGAAAAAAAAAAGAAGAAGAAAAAAGGAACGTGCAAATATACGAGCGAAGTTTGCCTGCTCGCTCGCTCGTTCTGCTGTATTGCTCGAGAGAGGAAGGAAAAAAAAAAAAAAAGAAAAACGGAAAAAAAGGAAAAAAAAGAAAAGAAAAAGAGAAAGGCCTCAATCTCTCGTTTTTTGCCATCTCTCTTTACCCTAAACTCTCCCTGCAGATCGATTTTATGGTCGACTTGTGTAACTAAGAGTATATCGATTCTTTACCCTACAATTGAGAATCGCGCTCTGTGTTTACCCCAATCTACTGTGAAGCTGCTGATCGATTCATCCATGGATTAGAAATTAGATGTCTGACGGTAAGCCTCCATTCTTATTTGGTTGATTCTTCAATTGTAGCGGGCAGTTCGTCTGATCTGCGGGTGACACTCATTAGTAAGCAAAGCACAATCTAAAGGAGAAGAGGAAATTTGGAACAATTGAACAAATTTATCAGGTCCTTTTTGTTGCGCTCTTCAGTTTTCCGTCTGCAGTGATATATCTTTGGTTCAGAGTAAGCAGGAAACAGAAGAGCATTTCTGTTATCTGAAACCTATGCATAGAGTCTCCTGAGGACCATACTTCCCGTTCCCCCATTTGTTTTTAAAATTTATTTTTGTGATTTATCTATACTACTCTGCTTTTAGTCATGTCTTCTCATCGGTTGACATTTTATTGCACTTCCGAAGTAAAAAACTGTAGCACTTCCAAGTTGCGCTCTCCCGTCTGTGTTATATATATCTCCGCGCAATATGTTCTCGGTTTGTTATTGGTCTCTCTCAATTTCATCTGTTTTTGCTTGGAATAGGAACAGTCCGATATCTTCTTGAGCACTTACGTTTTCTAATTTCGTCTAAACGAGAAGTCTTAATTTCAAAATTATGCATCAGTTCCACTGATTCTGAATGATTACTATGTGGTATTTTCCCGACCTTGTCCGAGTTATGCTCTATGGTTGTTAGAGGAAGCTCATAACTTGCTAAGATAAGGAAAATGAACATATATCCATTCTTTTCTTTTTGACAGATATCTGGGGAGGTGCCTGATAAAGCTGGTGTGGAGTTGTCTGGAGAGGTGGCCCTCCACGTGATATGTTCAATATGGACCCTGAGCTCTATAAAGCACGTCTCTTCATACAAGAGAAAATGTAAGACTTATCATTATATATCTATCTTTGATAAATACTTCAGGCCCTCAGGGCCTCGCTCTTTTGTTTTTGTGACTCTTTCTTACCCTTCACTACGCATTTCCCGTACTTGGCATGGCTTCTGAAAAACCTAATGACTTATAGATTTAATATTTAATTTGTTTATAAATTCTCTACTATAAGGGCATGGATGCTAGAACTTTTGTTATATACCCAGATAACGTCCTGTGAGGGCCTGAAAATTCATGAAGCAGCTTGAACTTTTATGTACCTTATCTTATTCCCCTTTGTAAAAGTCCCACACGTAAAGTTTGTTTAATGGGGTTCTAATTTAAAATAAAACCAGAAAGAAAGTTTGTGTAATTAGGCATTTGTAACGGGGTGATCTTTAATCCTTTTTTATTCTGACATCTTTGTTCCTCAATCTCTGATTTTCCTTTTATTGAGTTCTTCTTCTTCTTTTTTTTTTTTTTGGTAACGGAAATAAGATATTTCATTGAATTTAATGGAATGAGACTAATGCTCAAAATACTAGATAGGAAACATAACAAAATACTGAACAAAATATGAAGCTCCAAGAACATAGCAAGACTAAGTTAAAAACTAATTAATAGAAGAAGAAGAAAATAAATGTTTCCCAATCTAAACAAATGTCTTGAATAGAGTAGTCTACAAAAAGTATGGAAGGAGAGTGTCATGAAGAAGCTTTGACACGAACAATCTATGAAAACCAACAATCATGTGATGAGGCAAAACTAGGAGACAATAGCCCAAAGGAGCTTGGAGAAGTAAGAATCCACCCACTCACTTTGATAACTTAAAACAAGGTCACTCTATCAAGTAAGAAAAATATCATCAAGTTGCCCATAGAATTTGGAGTAGAGATCCAAAAGCTCCAACAAGTGTTGCTGAAAAAATTCAAATATCTGCTTTAGATACTTTATTTTCACAGAAGCTTCTCCTTCTGAGTTCAGTCTAGTTCTTCATCAAGATGAACTATCCATTCTCCCCAAAGGGCCATGAAATAAACTTTAATCTGAATATACAATCAATCACCCAACCAAAGGAGAATGGTGATTGGCGACTTTACAGAGTTAAGATTCATACGTTTACCTTGGTCCAAATTTTCATGTCTCCAATTCGCAACAAAATATTTTTTAATCATTATGAAATCATTTAACTCTGAAGCTTTTCTTTTTCAATATTCTTTAGAGACGAATAGGTTCCGGATTTTTTCAGATAATTCTGAAGGATGTGTTAGATGTTGTTCCTTTCTTCTCTTCATGCACTTCGTTGTGTGGCTGGGGGTAGCTGTTACCACTAGTGGGAAACAATTATTTCTTGGGCCAGTTCATTATTTACTTGTTTTCTTGGTCAATAGTTTCCTCTTTGTCTTATTATTATCTTTGTTCTTTGAGCATTAGTCTCATTTCAGTATTTTAATGAAAAACTTTGTATCCTTTTATATTGTGTTGTAGAGTAAATTACGTTTTGGAGAAATTATTTTGTAGCGTAAACCTAATTTGATAATTTGTTTTCTTCTTTAGCATTTTTTTTAATCATACTATCCTTATCATCATTATTCACTTGTTTGCATGTGTCTTCTCATTTGTGTTAGCAATCACAATATCACATAGCCGGTAGACTGAATTTTGATAGTCATTGTTATCAACTTATTTATGCCTTGCGTCTTGGGAACATTGCTGACTTGTTTTTTGTTGATATTTTGTTCTCTTTCATTTGTTACTTGATTGGTTTTCAAGTTTATTTGACTGTAGATTCTAGATTGATAGGATTTTTATGCCTTAACTTTCTACTTTATATATGACAATTTTGCATTTTCTCAGAGACTGCTATTCGAGAAAATTTTCCTATTGCCTAATATAAGTTTATATTTCTGCTTTTCAGTTTTGAGATTCTATTACATCGACGACCCATTGATGACTTAGAGAGGCCGAAGTTAAAGGATATGGTGAAGCGCTTAGAGGAGGGTCTTTTTAAAACTGCTCTGACAAAGGTCTCCACCCCCACCCCCACCCCCATAGTAAACAAATTACTACTAAAATATTGCAGAAGAATGGAGAGACCACCTCTTATGTGGTTTTATCTTTTATAAGTCTCAGATAAACAAGCGTGCTAACTTTTTACTTACTGTGTTTTTAGATAACTTTGGAGTTCATTTCTTCTGTGAATAAACTTTACCGTTATGATAATATGACACAGGATGACTATATGAACCTGGATACTCTGGAGAGTCGTCTGCATAGTTTCATCAAGCGTTCGAATCAGAACCAGCAATATCAGCAGCAGGTGGTTAGATCTTCTTCTGCAATAAGTCAGATGATTCCGACTCCTGGTATGGCTCACAGTGGGAATTCCAAAATGATGGCTGCATCTTCGGATGATTCTATTATTTCTGCTAGTTCTAGCTTAGCACCTATGACTGCTAGCACAGGAAGCATCATGCCAACTGGTGGAGTAAATGGTGGTTCCTTCAACAGAGCTGAAGGTACCTTCCACTATAAAATTCTGTCCCCATGTGAAAAGTTTTTCTTTTATGAAAAAAGTTATAATATCTTTCTTTGCAGGTCCCATGTCCAGTGGATATCAACAGTCTCCTAGTTTTTCGGTTGGTTCCGGTGGAGTTATATCATCTGCTGGTGCACACAGAATTACTAGTCAAATGATTCCCACACCTGGTTTCAGTAATAACATTAACCATGTAAGCAGCAATCAGTCTTATGCAAGCAGGGACAATTCTAGTAATGGTAGTGGGCTTCCCAGTGTTGAACCTACAGGGTTGTCTCAAGTGCAATTGCAAAAGCAGCATATTGGCGGTCAGAACAGTCGTATATTACACAATCTTGGGAGCCAAATGGGTAGTGGAATAAGGTCTGGCTTACAGCAGAAATCTTATGGGTTTACAAATGGAGCTGTAAATGGTAGTTTAGGATTAATAGGTGGTAATGTACAACTTTTGAAAGAATCTAGCACCTCAGAGGGCTATCTGACTGTCTCGTCTTATGGTAATTTAACCAAACCTGTACAACAATCCTTTGATCAGAATGAGAAATCGTTGGTGCAAGGTACTATCTCTCTCTATGTTTATTCGCTCCAGCCTTTTTTGTCTAGTGGTTCTTGATAAAATATCACTTTATTACCTGATTTGTAATGACAACCAATTTCTTTTGGCAGGTGATGGATATGGCATGAATACTACTGAGTCGTTTGGGTCAGAAAACCTTTATGGCACTGCAACATCTGTTGGATCAATGATGACTGCTCACAATTTGAACCCGACAAATTTGCCATCGATGTCTAAAACCAGTTCACCTTTCTCCAGTAACCAGTCAAATTTTCATGGAGCTCAACAGGGCACTCACCCTCCCCTAATTGATGGGTCGGATAAGATGAATTTCCAACCTCCACTATCTTCCAGGGAAAACATCATTGATTCTCATACGCAGCAGCAGTTTCAACAACAACATCACCAATTTCAACCACAACAACCATTTCTTCAACAGGCAAGTGTCCAGAAACAACAAATTCAACCTCAGCAGCATCTATTAAGTAATGATTCTATTAGCCAGGTTCAGTTAGCGTCCAACCTAGGTGGTCATGTGAAGCAGGAACCTGGTGGGGAGCATCATAGTGGGCCTTTCCAGCCACAAGTTGCTGAACATTTCCCACTGCCTGAGACGCATAACCAATTTCATCAGAATACTAGTGAGGACTGTGTGAGGAATGCTCAATATCTTTCTGTTTCATCTGGGCAGAGTGATATTTGCTCCCCACTTTCTCAAAGCTCTCAACAGATGCAACAATTTTTGCATCCAAACCTATTAAATTCAAATTCTCAAAATCGTTTTAGCAGTCCAGCTGGAGCTCTATCAGATGCAACTTTGCAGGGTCAATGGCATCCTCAATCACAAGATAGAAACCACAGGCAAGGGAGCATTGCTCATGAGCAAAATGTCCAACACGATTTCCGTAAAAAGGTATCCGGTCACGATATAGTGCAGGGTGATAATTTACCTACGGAAGGATCAACAATTGGGCACTCCTTTGTTACTAGAACCAAATCTGAGCCTCCTAATCCCCTTACTGTCACCTGCCAGAACAACAATAGTGCACGCCAATTTATAAATCAGCAGAGATGGCTTCTATTCTTGCGACATGCACGTCGCTGTCTAGCTCCTGAAGGGAAATGTCCAGAACGGAACTGTGTCACTGCTCAGAAATTGTGGCAACATCTTGATAGATGCAGTTCTTCTAAATGCACATATCCCCGTTGCCAGCCTACCAAGTTATTGCTTCATCATCACAAGAGATGTCGGGATCTAAACTGTCCTGTTTGTATTCCTGTCCGAGACTATATCCAGAGCCGAAAAAGTGTGCGTGCCCACAATGCATCTGATTCAAGTTTGCAAAAGTTAACCAATGGATTCCAAAAATCCTGTGATACTCCAGATAATTCCACTAGATATATTTTGAAAACTCTTCAGGCTACTGAAACTTCAAAAGATCTGCAATCTTCTCTTAAACGGATGAAGATAGAGCAGTCCTCTCAGTCTCTTGTTCCCGAGAGTGAGAGTTCGGCAGTTTCAACTTCTGCTATAAGTGACAGACACATGTCATTGGATGTGCAGTGCCAAGGTTATCAGCATGGTGATGATACTATGGCTGTTAAGCATGAGCTTGTAGATGTAAAAATGGATGTGCTGCAGAGCTCTACTCTTGAAAGCCATAGTGACTTGAAGGAGGCTAATGCAGAGAATAATTGCAGCCGAAGGTCTGATGGTGACCTTGTCACATATGATGAGTTTTCTAGTTTACCAAAGCAAGAGAATGTTAAAATTGAGAATGAGACGGAGTCATGCATGCAAGATCCTTCAGTGCATGTCACTGAGCATGCAGCGGCCACCAAGTCTGGGAAGCCAAAAATTAAAGGGGTTTCACTAACTGAATTGTTTACTCCAGAACAAGTGAGAGACCATATCATTAGTCTCAGACAGTGGGTTGGCCAGGTTAGTTAACAAGGTTTTGTCTTGTGTTGTTTTTATAGAGATGCATTAGAGAATACATATATATAAATGAAAATAAAATTTTACTTCTATAAAAGAAGTTTTATGTAAGACATAAAGTAGTTCATTTTAGGAACTTATAATTGACATATGTGAATACATTAGGTTCGTCAAAAGATTTGTTTTGTATTCACATGTATCCATTATAAGTTCCTAGCTTTTGAGAAATGGTCCATCTTCATTGAAGTTTCGTTTCTCGTTCAAAAAATGGTATAGTATTATGGGTTCTAAACTGATGACAGGATCCAGTGCACTTTGCTATCTCAAAACTTCTCTGTTTACTATCTTTTTCTCCAGAGCAAATCCAAGGCTGAGAAAAATCAAGCAATGGAACAATCAATGAGTGAGAATTCCTGTCAATTGTGTGCAGTTGAGAAACTCACTTTTGAGCCACCACCTATATATTGCACGCCATGTGGTGCACGCATAAAACGAAATGCAATGTATCATACAGTAGGTGCCGGAGATACACGACATTATTTTTGTATTCCATGTTACAATGATGCTCGTGGAGATGTTATTGTTGCTGATGGGACTACCATTCCCAAATCGAGGCTAGAGAAGAAGAAAAATGATGAAGAGACTGAGGAATGGGTATGTTCTATTTGCAGTGAGCAATGGTTGATTTTAGATGATTTTCTTATGCTTCCTCTTTTAGTGTTTTTAACCTCCGTGATGCTTCATTTCAGTGGGTTCAATGTGATAAATGTGAAGCATGGCAACATCAGATCTGTGCTCTTTTCAATGGCCGAAGAAATGATGGTGGTCAAGCTGAGTATACCTGTCCAAATTGTTACATTCAAGAAATTGAAAGGGGAGAGCGTATACCATTACCTCAAAGTGCTGTTCTTGGCGCTAAAGAATTGCCTAGAACAATTCTCAGTGATCACATAGAGCAGCGGTTGGTTAGGAGATTGAAACAAGAAAGAATGGAAAGGGCAAGGATTCAAGGGAAAAGTTATGATGAGGTAATTTCAATTAACCGATCCTGACTTGTAAAAATGTTGGGAGGCATATTTTGTAAGTTATTTTACTTGTCTGTCTTCACTCTTCTGTATTTTGTAATGTCGTTTTGTTAAAATTAAGATAATATAATTGAAAATTTGAAACCATTTGACATTTCTTTATCATCTTCAAATTCACGTTTCTCATAAAAAACCATCTTCAAGTTCTTTTGTGTGGGTGGGTGGGTGAGGTGTTTTATTCTTGAATCAGATTCTCACACTAAAGTTTTGGGTGGGGGTTTTGTTTTTCGTTTTTTGTTTTCTTTTTTGCGACTTTATGATTTATCTTCTTGTGAACATCACCAGACATGATCTATTTTGACTGCTACTTGACCTTCAGCACATGTTCAGTTTCTTTAATTCACTTGTTATATTGGTGTCGCTAGGTTCCTGGAGCAGATGGGCTTGTCATTAGAGTTGTTTCCTCAGTTGACAAAAAGTTAGAAGTTAAGCAAAGGTTTCTCGAAATTTTTCAGGAAGAAAATTATCCGTTTGAGTTCCCTTACAAATCCAAGGTACAAAGAAGAAGCACGATGGACTATTATTTTGGGACTGTTGTGTTGTTTAATTACTAGATACATTGTTATAATCTTCTAGTGTAACATGAGTTTCTGGGTAGTTAGATGTCAATATCATCTGAAGCTATCTTCTTTAAAATATTTTGCCAGGCAATTCTATTGTTTCAGAAGATTGAAGGCGTAGAAGTGTGCCTATTTGGCATGTATGTTCAAGAATTTGGGTCTGAGTGTCAGTTTCCTAATCAGCGCCGTGTTTATCTCTCATATCTCGATTCAGTGAAGTATTTCAGACCTGAGATTAAGACATACACAGGAGAGGCTCTCCGAACTTTTGTTTACCATGAAATTCTGGTCAGTTTTATTATTTCAAATACTCTTATAGTATTATTTCATTTACCTGTGAGTGATTTTAGTCATGTTCTTTGTTATTGAGTTACCTACAAGGAGCTATTGTATTTTGCCCCTATTTTTTATCTTTTCAGATAGGATATCTTGAATATTGCAAAATCCGGGGCTTCACAAGCTGCTATATATGGGCCTGTCCTCCATTGAAGGGTGAAGATTATATATTATACTGTCATCCAGAAATCCAGAAAACGCCAAAATCTGATAAACTTCGGGAGTGGTAACATTTATGGATACTATTACTATTTTCTCTAGTTTCAGATATAGGCATTTTATTCTTTTTTAACTCCTTATTTGGCATGTTGTTCGATTTCAGGTATTTATCAATGTTGAGAAAAGCTGCCAAGGAGAAAATTGTTGTTGATCTCACTAATCTATATGATCATTTCTTTGTCTCCACGGGTGAGTGTAAGGCCAAGGTTACAGCAGCGAGGCTACCATATTTTGATGGTGATTATTGGCCTGGTGCTGCGGAGGATTTGATTTATCAACTTCGCCAAGAAGAGGATGGAAGAAAACAGAACAAAAAAGGAATGACTAAAAAGACAATAACTAAGAGAGCTCTAAAAGCATCTGGTCAATCTGATCTTTCTGGTAATGCGTCGAAGGATCTGCTACTGATGCATAAAGTAATCTCTCTTTTCCAGACCTTTCTTTTTTCATATTTTTATATGTGAAATGTGATGCTGCAATTAGATAATGATAAATGTTAAAACATATTTAAGAAAATTCCAAATGCTCCTAATAGTTTGTTTTGAATCATAAATAGCAAAATATAGTTTGGATTGGGCATGGAATTTGACTATGTTTAATGCTTTGGATGAGTGTATCTATTTTTTCATTAAAATTTTAGGGTTAATTGTGAAATCCACTCCCAAAGTATGGGGTGGTAACACCTTTAAACTTTCAATCATATAAATTAAACCCTCAAATTTTTAGTTGTTTATAAAAAAAAACCCTCAAATTTTTAGAAGTATGAAAATAGTATCTCTGAACTTTCAAGTACGAATTACTATAGAGCTAAGGAAAAGGAGGGAGTGATTTTTCTAATCAACTTTGAAAAAGCTTATGATCATGTTGACCGGGACTTTTTAGATAGGGTGATGGATAGGAAAGGTTTCGGGCATAAATATGTCGATGTGGGGATGCGTTAGGAATGTGAATTATTCGATTATGATCAATGGCTCTTCGAAGGGTTTGATAAAGGCTTCTAGTGGGGTGAGGCAGGGGATCCTCTTTCTCCTTTCTTATTTCTCTTGGTTGTGGATGTTTTAAGTATAACCAAGGGGTGCAAGGTAGAATCTTGAGCCCTTTAAAGTGGGAGTTAAGGAGGTGGCTTTGTCGCATTTTCAATTTATTGATGATACGATGTTCTTTTGTTCTGGCAAAGAGGTCTCGTCTTTATCTTGGATCACATTCTAGAGTTCTGTGAGGCAATGTCGAGGCTTCAAATCAATTGGAGTAAGTGTCAAATTTTGGGATTAACTGTGAGTCGAAAAAGCTAAATAGATGGGCGACTATGGTTGGGTTCAAGGTTGGCACCTTCCCAGATCTATCTGTCTCCCCTTCGGAGGTAATCGGGCAGCTATCTCTTTTTGGGAGGTTAACGCTAATCAAATTGGTATTAAGTGGTATCTCCATTTATTACTTTTCTCTTTTTAGTGCGCCTGTCTCAGTTTGAAGAGCGTTGAGAAGCTCATGAGAGACTTACTTTGGGAAGGTGTGAAGGAAGGGAAAGGGTCTCATCTGGTTAGCTAGGAAGTTGTGGGAAGTTTGTGGATCGGGGGGCTTGAGAAAGGTTACGTAACACAACCTTGTTGGTTAAATGGTTGTGGCATTTTGCCTTTGAGCCTGAATTCTCGTGGTAGAGAATTATTGTGAGCAAACATGGCCCCCATCCTTGTGAGTGGGCGACGAAAGGGGTTAAAGGAACGTATCGAAATCTATTGAAAGATATTTGTGTCCAACACCGTTCCTTTCCCATCTTGTTTTTTTTTTTTTTTTGTGTTGTGGGGGATGGCAAGGAATCATATTTTTGGGAGGATCATTGGGTGGGGAATAGACGCCTCTCCTTGGTGTTTCGTAGGTTATATCACTTGTACTCTTTGAAAAATCGTGTCATGCCAAAATTTTTGGTTTGGTTGGGGAATTTTGTCTCTTTTTCCTTTGGTTTTTTGTCGGCCGTTGACTGTTAGGGAAATGACAGATATGGTCTCTCTTCTTTCCTTGGTGGAGTCCGAACCCTTTGGAGGGCTTTTCTTGTAAGTCGTTCTTTAGGATTTTATTAGATCCCTTTCCTGTCGTTGAGTCGGTTTGTAATGTTTTATGGAGGATAAAGATTCCAAAGAAAGTCAAGTTCTTTTCTTGGCAAGTTTTGCTCGGTCATGTGAATGCGTTGGATAAACTAATGAGAAAGATGCCTTTGTTAGTGGGTCCTTTGTTGTATCCTTTGTCAGAAGGCAGAGGAAAACCTTGATCAACTTTTCTAGGAGTGTCAAAATGGGACTTTTGTTTGGAATGATCTCCATTAGGAGTTTGATATCCCGCTAGCTAAGCAAAGGGATGCTCACTTGATGACTGGGGAGTTACTCCTCCATTCGCCTTTCAAAGAGAGAGGCTATTTTCTTTTGTGGGCAAGAGTGTGGGTGGTTTTGTGGGATCTTTGGGGGGAGAGCCGGGGAGGAACATTAGAGTGTTTTGTGGTGTGGAGAGGGACCCTGGTGAGGTTTCATGTTTCTCTTTGGCCTTCGGTTTTGAAGATTTTTTTGTAATTATGCCCTAAGCAATATCTTACTTAGTTGGAAACTTAAGGGTTTTTGTAGGCTTGGTTTTTCTTTTGTATGCCTTGTTTTCTTTCATTCTTTTCAACGAAAGCAGTTGTTTCTATTAAAGAAAATTCAAATACAAATTGACAAATGTAAAATTAAACCCTCTAACTCTCGTAGATGTGAAAATTAAATCCATTTTACTCAAGATTTCTCTCATATTTCTTCTCTCTAAGTTATCTTTCTGCCATTCACCTCTCCCTCCTTAGGTCATTCCCTTTCCTTCGATCACCCACGTTCTCTCTTGAATGCAATGGAAACCTTCAAACAAACAAAAAGAAGCTTACCCGTCAATTTTTTGGAAAAAGGAAACGACCTCTTTATTAGGTTAATGAAAAGATACAATCAGTATAAAAGATACAAATTAGAGAACAACGGATCAGCGAGCGCACCCGGGCATCTCAACTAGGTTGACACCCCCTTAGCACTCTCATCATATCCAGAACATAATATCAAAATCTTCCAAACCAAAAAGCAATTACAAGTACAAAAGTAATGAAAGATCATGCAACACGCAATCCAACTACATCACAAAGCCTACCTGTCAATTTGATGTCATCTTGAAGGCCATCTCCAAAAGTTAACCTGTTAATCCTTTGGCTTATCTAAAGAGTATTATAAATAAATGAGACCTCTTGCCTGAAAAGAAATATAGCAGATTTCTCATTTCAAACTAGGCCCTGATCCGTAGTTAGTCAGTTACTTATTATTTTCTCTTGTACTATGAGATTTTATGTCATTTCATTATATCAATGACAGATCGTTTTCTTTGAAAAAAAGAAAAAATAGTCCCTTACATTAAAAGTATCTCACTGATTTTCTTTTGAAATGGAAACAAAACTTCTTATTGATATACGAAAAGAGCAAATGAAACGGAAACAGAACCTGTTAATTCTTTAGGCCACATTTTATTTTATTTTTCTCTTCCACATCTTGTAATTTTCATTTTTTCTGAACTCGTTTTTGTATATCTTCTAATTATGAATGCATTCTTACGATTAGATGTTATGCTGGCAGAGGGTTGAGTTATGCAACTTGTAAAATTATGAGTATAAATAACATTTTTTAGGAGATAAAGCAATCAATTTAATGGCAGTGGGTCATGCTTACAACTTTATATGTATGTATATATATTAGAAAGTTTCATCCATTTTACATAAATTGAAATAGCATATTCTGTCCTGCAATATATTCTTTATTTGGGTGCAATTTTAATTGTGATGGTCCAGTGAGGTGGTATCAAACCTATTATCTCAAATTGATATCTGTTATTTTTCCAGCTCGGTGAAACCATTTCTCCCATGAAGGAGGATTTTATCATGGTTCATTTACAGCATGCTTGCAGTCACTGTTGTATTCTTATGGTATCTGGGAGCCGTTGGGTTTGCAACCAATGCAAAAATTTTCAGCTTTGTGATAAGTAAGAGCCACAAATTATCTCTAGTTTCTTTTCTGGTTGTCTCAGCTCGGAAAGATTGAAGTCAATTTCTGCTTTTAATCTGATAAGCAGTAGAAAAAACAAATCCATTTATAAACCAAAATCATTCCCTCCTTAAACCACCAAACCAATAATTACTAAACCTCTTCTTTACATAAAGATTTAAGGATTTAATTTTATCTTTAATATTAATATTTATTTCTTTATTGAATCGAAAATCAAGATTTTATCATTTTACAATTATTTTTGGAGCCATCAATTGAAGAACTTAAAATAGTCTTAATTTGATGGTCTTTTTGGAAATGCATGTGACTTCCCATATTATTATTATTTTTTGTTTTGTAAAATGAGTATTGGTTTTTCAGGGAATTTCTCTACCAGACTTCCATGGGGGATATAATAATAATAATAATAATAATAATAATAGTAAGGGTTGTTTTCATTATAGTAATGAATAGTCTTGTTTTCGTTTAAAAATAATAATAATAATAATAAAAGTTGTTTTCAAATATAGCAAAATGAGCCAAAATATTTACAAATATAACAAAATATTACCGTGTATCACTGATAGACACTAATATTTTGTTATGTTTGAAAATATTTCTAGCAGTTTTGCCATTTAAAACAAATATCCTAATATAATAATAATAATAATAATAATTTTTATGATGGGATGATATTACAAAAGAATGTCATATAAAAAAGGTGTTACGAAAGAAGGGAAAAAAAATTCTGAAGCGAGAAAAGTTATAATCATCCATATGTAGTAATTTTCAAGTCATCAATTTTTATGCATGGTTTTTGTACCTTGTGTTCAAAATTAATTGGTGAGTGTGGGAAGGGGATGGCTGCTTTGTCTACTTCCCAGATATTGGCTGGCTACTGTGTTGGCATTTTTATATATAGAGTTGATAGTCTTTGTCTAGATATTTATGTATGGTTCTATTAAAATGAGTTTGAAATGAAGTCTAGATATTGATGGTAACTTGAGGACGTATGGTTTCAATGTAAGTAATCAGGTGAAGTTCGAGGTGGTTTTCTTATATTATTTAACCTGATTTATGAACTTTATAATTTTTCTTTTGCCTTTTTTTACGTTCAAAACCAACAGGTGAATGGTGGAAGGTGATGTTTTCTTTGTTCATTGCCAGCTATTGGCAATTGTCATTATTATTGTATAATTTTTATAATTTTGTAATTTACTTGGTAGCTGATAGTGGCTTCTAGATATCTATATACGTTTATATCGATATGAATTGGAAGTAATGCCTAGTATTGAAGGAGACTAGGGAATATATTTGTTTTCGGAGTTTTGTTTTCATTAAAGCAATGGGACGATGTCCAGTTGTTTTCTGATCATTTTTTTCTTTGTTATAAAAAGAAGAAGATACAAAGCTTTCATTGAGATGAAAAGAGATTAGTGACTTCTAAAATATAAAGAAGTCAAAGTGAGCTTGGTTCAGTGGTATTGGCATGCCTTCCGTGTTCTGTCAAGAGGTTGGAGGTTCAATCTCCTGCCATGCAACTGTTGTACTCTAAAATATAAAGAAACCAAGCAAAAGAAAAATTCTGAAAATAGAATAACCAAACATGAATGGGGGAGTTTCATTGTTTCTTTTTTAGTTGCTATCTCTTTCTTTGTAACTTTTTTTTTTTTTTTTTTAAGTTTTGTTTCTTTTTTTTTTTTAAAAAAAAGAAAATAGAATAACCAAAAGTACAAAGAAAGAGATAGCAACTAGAATGAAACAAGAAACTCTCACGGTTCATGTTTAGGTCTTGGATGGAGTAAATTTGAAAGCATTTAGATATTGAAAACCATGAAGAAGACTATAAGTGGGCTGAACCAAAGCACTCAAAACGTGACTGAGAATAGTCCTTAAATATGCATTGATTTCTTTCGTTCAATAACAACGGATAAGAGACCTTTTTATTTACATTTTTAATGTAAGAAACAAGGAAATTGTTCATTCTAAAAGTCAAGGCACTAAAAGTAGGAATGGGAAGATATAGCACCAACCATTCCAGTTCACATCTATTTCCTTTGTTTAGTTGAATTTGTGTGGTTCTTAACTTGGTTGTCTGATTTTGATACTGGTGGATTTGGAAAATCTGAATGTGGTGTTTCTTTTCGAAAGACCTATGTTTTTTTTTTTCTTTCCCTGACATGATGATTCGGGCACAGGTGCTACGAGGCAGAACAAAAACGTGAAGAAAGAGAAAAACATCCCATAAATCAAAGAGAAAAACATGCTCTCTATCCTGTATGTTTTCAAATCCATGGGAATATATTCACCATTTCTGTATATTTGTTGATGTAACCGTTATCTAAAAAAATAACATTCTGTCCAATCAAGGCATGAAAATGTTTAAAGCATTAATATATCTTTCATCTGTTTATTTATTTTTACTTTGAAATTAATGAGTTTACTGAACTGAACTCTGCAGGATGAAATCAATGGTGTGCCTGTTGATACCAAAGATAAAGACGAGATTCTTGAGAGTGAATTTTTTGACACAAGGCAAGCATTTTTGAGTTTGTGTCAAGGAAATCATTATCAGTATGATACTCTTCGGCGAGCTAAGCATTCTTCAATGATGGTCCTTTATCATCTTCATAATCCAACTGCTCCGGCATTTGTCACAACTTGCAATCTATGTCAACTGGATATAGAAACTGGTCAAGGTTGGCGTTGTGAAGTTTGCCCTGATTATGATGTTTGTAATTCCTGTTACCAAAAAGATGGAGGTATTGACCATCCTCACAAGTTGACTAATCATCCTTCTGTGGTGGATCGAGATGCACAAAATAAAGAAGCTCGGCAACTACGTGTCTTGCAGGTTTTGTGGATATCTTCTTGTTATTGCATTAACTTTTGACATTATATCTTCATCTAGACATATTCTTGTCACTGCACTTCACTGCATATTCTGTTAGTGTTAAACTAACCTGCTTGCTCTATGGTATGCAACATACTTCTTGTTGGGATTTTCAACTATGTGCCACTTCAGGTTTTCTTGATGTTGTGAAAAGAACATCTATGCACTTTTGTAGTCCCGATCTTTTCTCAACGTCTAGAAATTAAATGTAGAACAAGAAAAATGCTCTGCTTCATGTACAGTTAATGATTGCTTTATCTTTAGTAGTATTTTGTAATGATTAACTAAATGTTCATCCAATTAGATGATTTGCTCAAAAAGTGAACAACTAAGCATTTCAGTGCTGTTTGATTTTTTCTTTTTCACAATACTATGAAGGCTTGTTTCCAATGTTTGTTTTGTTTGGAGGAGGCTGCTGTTTTTTTTTACTTGAGGGTTTCCCTTTTAGGTGTGGGAGAGGGGATGTGGGGATATGGAGCATTGGAGGCTCAATCCTTTAGAGGTTCTCGTGTAAATCTTTCTTTCTTACCTTGGTTGAGCCTTCTCCCCTTGGTCTGTTGTTTTTGGTGTTTTGGAGGATTAAAATTCCTAGGGAAGTGAGATTTTTTAACTAGCAAATTTTACATGATGGATTGACTTATGAGGAAGTTGCCCTCGCTTGTTGGTCCTTTCTGTTTTGTTTTAATTAGCAGGCACTGGATGTATAGTTCAGGTCTTTTAGAATCTTTTTTCTACCTATGATATCCTACTGTACTTTGAGTTTTGAAATCTATCTTTTCATTTATTTTTTAAAAAATTTATTCGCTCCACACTTTGTAAGTTGAATAAATCCCAAATTCCTTGACTTAGTTTCTCTGATATGAGCTGGCAGTAATGTCACCTGTTCTTCTTGAGTAGTCTCAATCTTTAAGTTATTTAGTCTGTAGAACCTTCTTGACATCTTGAGTTGAGGGTACTTATCATTGTAAATTCAGGATTCATTTTGGCTTTTTGATATTTGATATAGGGACAATGATTTCTTTTCTTATTTTTTTAAATGGATACAAGGCAATGGAATTTGTTTCTTATGAAATGAGTCTAATGCTCAAAGACTAAATAAACTATGAAGCTCCAAGAACATAGCAAGACTAAATTAAAAACTAAATGATAGAAGAAGAAGAAATAAATGCTTCCCAGTTTAAACAAATGTCTTGAATAGATTAGTCTGCAAAAAGTGTGGAAAGAGGGTGTCATGAAGAAGCTTTGACACGAACAATCTATGAAAACCAGCAATCATGTGATGAGGCCACAATAAAAGACAATAGCCAAAAGGAGCTTGAAGAAGTAAGAATCCATCCACTAACTTTGGCAACTTAGAACAAGGTCACTCTCATTAAGTAAAGAAATTCCGTCAAGTTACCCATAGAATTTAGAGTAGAGATCCAAAAGCTCCAACAAGTGTTGCTGAAAAAATTCAATCTTCTGCTTTAGGTACTTTATTTTGCACAGAAGTTCCATCAAGTGTTAATGATTTATGTTCTTATTGAATTGTATTTGGTGCAATAGAGAGATCGCTGGGGATATTATGATGAGATGCAGGATTCCAGCTTACAGGAAAAATTTGATGATGTTCCTAGCAGAGTCAAGCATTAGTTTATTTGGATAAGAAACATGGATGCAAGATCCATGAGAATTATGAAAGCCAAAAGGGTCCCCCAGTTGTAAAACGTAAGCAATAAATTACAAGGTCAAAGAACACTTCAAAGAGACACTCTTTATCCAAAAAGGCTCTTTGGTTTCTTTCCTTTCAAAGGACCCAAAAGTGGGCTCTAGATATGTGCATCCACAGCAAAGCTTTGGATTCGTAAAGGGTTGGCCTAAAAAGGAGAGTGGTGAGGAGATCAGACCATCCAAAATTTCCAGGCAATCGAGCAGTGTATGAAAAGGTGGCTACGAGATTCATCACAAGCGTAGGCACCAACTAGGGGAAATGGCCAAGTATGGTCTTTGAAGGAGGTCTTTGGTGTTGATGGCTTCGTGTGAAATTTCTCCAAGGTGAAATTTAATCTTGTTTGGGTATTGATCTTCCCTGATAGCTCTAGCCAAGGATGGCAGCTCCAAAAGGTTAGTTGGATTGCCATATTGGATAATAGTGATTTGATGAAGAATGTGCCCTTTGGATTTGGATTGAGTAGCCATATCCATGGATCCTCCCTTTGTGAGAGAATGCTTGGTGTAGGGTTGAAAATGAGGTCCGCCCACTCCAAGGCCTCTTCATCCTTCAAATTTGCAATATCTCAATGCTGTGTGATGTGTATAGCATGACCGTGGTACAATATTCTACTGGTACCATCATTTGACAATGTTTGTGAGGCTCATCATTCCTCTAATCTCGATTTTTGATAATTACCTTGACCGTTGAAATATTACTTTTTATTTATTTATTTATTATTTTTTAATATCCCATGTGGCTTTGCATCATGAATTACTTGTTTCATTATATATGCCTTACTTTTGTTAGTTTGATGTTGCAGCTTAGGAAAATGCTGGATCTTCTGGTGCATGCGTCCCAATGTCGTTCTTCACTTTGTCAATATCCAAATTGTCGGAAGGTGAAGGGGCTTTTTCGACATGGAATACAATGCAAAACACGTGCATCTGGTGGTTGTGTTCTCTGCAAGAAAATGTGGTACCTCCTTCAACTACATGCTCGAGCTTGCAAAGAATCTCAATGCCACGTGCCCCGTTGCAGGTAATGTAGACATTATTTTCTTTATCATTTTTTGGGTTTATGCATTCGTGAAACTATTTATATTGTGTGTCTAATAATAATATCCGTCTGTGTTGGATATATGTATTATCTGACTGAAATTTGAGAGATTAAATTTTTAATGTACTACAGAGATCTCAAAGAGCACTTAAGGCGGCTGCAGCAGCAGTCTGATTCACGGAGAAGAGCAGCTGTGATGGAAATGATGAGACAGAGGGCCGCAGAACTGAACAATACTGGGTAAACCAATTTGTAGCCTTGTAGGGGTTTACACATTACTATTATTGAGGATGCTGAGGTTGGAAAAAAGTTTGAAGCCACTGCTGGGAGGGAATCAAGCAGTGAGTGATAGACAGCACAGATGGAAGCGGTAGAACTATACATTCATTCAGCTTTAGGGAACAATTCTTTTATTCTATATCTACCACTTGATTTTTCCCCAATCGAAAAAGCCAAATTAGACCCGAGCAGAGCAGCTGCCATCTTCATCTCCGTCTTCCTCATCCACCACTAACATTGCTTCTAAGTTCACATCGACAATTTTTCCTTTACTGTAAAATACCATGTGTACCCAGTCCCATGTTTATAAGATTCAATAATTAGCTTCAGGAAGTGCCCCAGGACATACATTTACTTGTATAATTTGTCTTCTACATTATTTATAGATGAACAACTTTGATTGTACCGTTTCTGTTGTAGATTTGAAGCATTGTTTTATATTTAGCAAATGTTAATTTCTTCTCTGATCAATTACAATTTCTCATCGAAACCCAAATGGCGTTTCCCCCAAATTAAAGAACCTAAAAATGAGAAGCGTGAGACAAATCATAAATTTCTTATTACCTTAGTGAAATCATTTCCTATATTGGTTTATCCATTTTTGGCCTTATTGAACACTTATCTGGTTGTTTCCAGCGTCTCTGATGATTTTATGACTTCTCACTTGCACTTCGTTTCTCTATTAATCCCACTTCCTATCTCTCTTTCTCCTACCCCTCTTCTTCTCTTCCCTCCCTCTCTCTCTCTCTCTCTCTCTCTCGTTTGTTTCCCTCTTATTTTCACTAGTTCGAGAAGATCTGGCCTTGTTTTTTTTAGTGGAAACCCACTCTTTAGGTGGCTTTCCAACCAAGCCATCTAATTCTTTTTTTTTTCTTTTTCAAGTAAATTTTCTTTTTATTTTTTCTTTCGTTTTCTCAAAGTATGTATTAAGCTTTCCCTTTTCTTATTCTTTTAAAACAAAAGGACCTTAACCAAATTCAATTTTCCAACTTTTTATTTCCATCTTATTCTAAGTTCTCTTCCAAACACTCCAAAATCAAATCAATTATATCCAAATATTCTCAAATACTTAGAAGCCAAAAAGTGGATCTTAAATGACATTTTTTTTTTTGGCACACATTGTTCCACTCATGCATTACACAAGTATGAAAGTAGGTTTTAAATTTGTTGATCTTATGAAAAAAGTATTTTGTCTACTTCATATATGTAAAGTTTTTTAGTCGATATCTCAATTGAGTGTTGAACATTGGAGAAAATGTGTAATTAAGCTTCAATCAATCACTGACCTTTGCACTAGTTTGATATTAAAAATGCATTTCTTCATGGTGATCTTCAAGAAGAGGTGTATATGGAGCAACCACCAGGATTTATTTCTCATGAGGAGAATAGAAAGATATGCTGCCTTCTTAAATCTTTGTATGGATCAAAACAAAGTCCACGAGCTTGGTTTGGAAAATTTAGTCAGGTGATTGAAAACTTTGGAATGAGGAAGAGCACATCTCGATCTTTTTAAGAGATCTAAGAGTGGTGTCATCTTGTTAGTTGTATATGTTGATGATATTTTGATTATTGGTTATGCTACATTAGGTATTCAATCCCTAAAGATCTTTCTTTACAGTTAATTTCATACAAAAGATTTGGGCATATTGAAATACTTATTAGGAATTAAGATAATAAGAAGCAAGAATGGAATACTATTATCACAAAGAAAATATGTACTTGACTTGTTGGTTGAAATAGGGAAGTTATGGGCTAAGCCATATAGTATCCAGATGATGCCCAACTTACAACTCGCAAAAGAAGGAGAATTGTTAAAAGATCCCGAAAGATATAGAGGTTCGTGGAAAACTTAATTATCTTATAGTAACTTGACCAAACATGGCCTATTTATTGAGTATTGTGAGTTAGTATATGTCTTGTCCTACAATTGACCATTGGGTTGCATTGGATAAGATTTTGTGTTATTTGAAGGTTGCTCTCCAGGTGTGATTTATTATATAAATATTATGGTCATACTAATATTGAATGCTTATTAGATGCTGATTGGGCAGGATCTAAGGAAGATAGAAGATGAGCTTCAGGATATTGTGCTTTGTTGGTGGTAATTTTGTTTTTCAAAAAAGTAAGAAAAAAATATAATGTTACACTCAAGTGTGGAATAAAAATATAGAGCAATGACATAGTCTATGTGTGAATTGGTTTGGATATGTCAACTTCTTGTTGAATTGGGATTTAATATCATAACACCATTGTGGTGCGATAATCAAACAACACTTCATATCGCATGTAATCTATTATTCCACGAGAGGACTAAACATATTGAAGTCAGATTGTCATTTTGTACGTGAGAAAATTTAGCGAAGTTTGATATCTATAGGGCATATGAAGATTGGAGAACAATTAGGAGACATCCTCACATAAGCATTAAATTAAGTAGGTATAGATTATCTATGTAACAACTTGAACATGGTTAACATATATGTTCCAACCTGAGGGGAGCGTTATAGTGCTATTATTAGTATTATAAAACTATTGTAAACATCTTTCTCCCTACTTAGTTTGTTGTTGTACACTTGTATATATCTCTAAAGTGAATGAAATAAGATAATTTTGATTCCCCCAAACTAAGAGTTTTACTCAATCGATCAATCATGCAAATGGCTTATACTTTTTCTTTTTTTAAACGCGGATACTATTTTCCTTGATTTTAAAGGGACAACTGAGATTATAGAACTAAATCCAATTTGCCTGTGTTTTTGGGTGATTTAAGAAGAAACAATTGGAAATATGATAGTGTGGATGACTTGTGGTTGGAAGAACCCTTTTGTAGCTTCACTGTGACTTCCAAATGAAAAAGAAAAATTGTAACATGCCAAGATTAGTCCCTTCTCGTTTTGGAAAATTGTATTCTTCTCATTGTTTATTACCATAATATGTTCCTTCTTATTTTGGCATATTGTGTTTTTCTCATTGTTTAGGTTAGTAGGTTCTATATATATGAGAAGAAAAATATATTATTTCTCTTAAAACGGCGGTAAAAAAATTTTATAACATGTGTACACCCGTTCTAAATCACCTAAAACACCGTGTGTCTCAATGAGTTAGAGCTAGTGGTTGTAAAAGTTTATATTGCAACGTGAATTTGTGTTGTTGTTAACTATTAATTGTGGTTAGTCGAGTATGGTAGCGGCGAATCTGGAAAAATCTGAAAATGGCGTTTCTTTCCAAAAGACCTATGTTATCTTTTTCTTCCCTGACGTGATCGGTCACAAGTGCTATAAGGCAGAACAAAAACGTGATGCTTCAGACATAAAACATCCCATAAATCAAACATAAAAACACATGGCCTCTATCATCATCCTGTACTAATGAGTTTGCTGTACTAATTTATGTTTTTTTTTTTTTTTCCCTGGTTGAATTGCAAATTTGGCCACTTTTAAGATAAACTAGTTTCAAAGAGTAAAATTTAATCTCAAATTTGAAGACAAATGAATTTTTACTCTTCACTTATGTTTAGAAATTACCATTTTAACTCTAAATGCATTTCTTCTTCTTTTTTTATATTTTTATTTTTTTATTTTTGCTTCTGCTTGATCTAGAACAAAAAATATGTAATTCTCTTTTTTTGAGCGTCTTTTTTTTCTTTTACATTCTTCTTCTTCCGTTTCTTGTTGGTTTTGCATTGTTGTCGACCTCCTCTTCTTCCATTTTTTTCTGCGTTTTTTTCCTTCTTCTTCCTTTTTCTTCTTCTTCTTCATTTTCTAGTTTTTTTCTCTCCCTCTTATATTTTGCAGTTTTTTTTACGAAGAAAAGAATTGCAATTGTGTCTGATGAGAAACTAGAGGAAAGAGTGAGAATCGAGAGCTAGGAGTGAGAAGAAGAATTTGAATAAAGGAAGAAATAGAAGAAAATAACTGTAGTTGTGTCTGATGAGTAACTAGTGGAAAAAGCGAGAAGCTAGAGCAAGAAGAAGGCCCTTACGTGCGTTTTGAAATCAAATAAAATGAGTACTTTCACACGTGACTGATGTTAGTAGAACAATTTTTCATTCATTTAGACTCCTAAAAAGTGCCATCCAAAAAAAGAAAAAGAAAAAATCCCTTCAAATAGCGGGATATTTTACCTGTTCATATTTGTGGTTAGGAGGTTGGTTTAGTCAAAATCCAAATAGAAAAAACAAATGGAATAAAATTAAGAAGATATTAATGAGAGGAGGAAGTGATGATTAATAGCATTTGTTATTGTTAGGAGAGCAGAGATTGATACTTGGGAGAGATGAGTATGGGTAATAGGTGTGTGTGTGTTCACTACTATTTGCAAGATACTGACATCCATAAAGATCAAAGTTAAAGGTTGCAGAATGTGTAGTAAAGTTGTGGGATGCCCCGAGATCCGCGTAAGAAAGAGAAGCTTTTATGAGCGCCGACACATGTATTTTAGACAAACCCTTCCCCACAAAACGTGAATGTGGCATTCAAATCAACGCGCTATCTCCCCAACCTCCACCTTTAAAGTTCCATCCCTCGCACCTTCCCACTGCCCACTGGACTCTTCATTTATTTAATTTCCTCCCCACCCTGTCCCTAAGCCAAAGCCAAAGCTCAATAATTCCATCTTTAATTTATTAATGGCCAAATTAACCGCAAAATCCCTTCTTCAGTTTTGGTGCTTCTTCATCCTCGTGTTTCCCATGCTTTCGGCTACTTCTCCACCGGATCTTGTGAAGATAGAGTGTTTGACTGTACCCTCCTCCCAATTCTCTAACTCAATCCTCTCCACCATCGATGTTGTACAACAGGCTATCGCCATTTTCTCTCCATTCACTAAATTACTCGGTGATTTACGCCTTTCCACCGCCGTTTCCGACTGTCTCGATTTGCTTGACTCTTCTGCTGACCAGTTGAGCTGGTCCCTCTCCGCCACCCAAAATCCCAAGGGTACTTCCTAAATTTGTATATTACTTGCTGCTTTTAAACCTTGCTTTATTATATTGGTTGGTGCATGGTCTTGGAATGCATTCAATTTGTTATTTTCAACTTACAACGTTTGGGTCTCACTGCTAAGTTGGCGCGCCTTAGTGGGGTTTCCTCCGATGGGACATATGTTGTTGGTTTCTCTAAAATCTTTGTGTACACATATTTATTTAGGGAGTTATTTTTTACCTAATCTAAGAATTATCTCCTATTTGATTGACTCAATAAAAATAATAGATGATGCAGATCCATCCCATAAATGAATAATGATAATATTAAAATTTAAATAAAATTTAAGACTCGAAATTTAAGTTGAATTCGTATTTGGCATATTTATATTAGTTATGATTGTGACCTAGAAGCATTACTATTCTTCTCTAATAAAAATGTTTTTACTTCGTCTCGAGACAAAGGTAAGACACTTTTAGTGAACCAGAAAAATCTGTGTTGATCTCATTTTGCATTAAGTTGTTGAATTATTACGGGGCAAAAGTTTATCTTTATATAAATACCTATTATGATGTTGAATTATGTTTTTACCTCATTTAAGAATTATGTTTTACTTGATTGGCTTAATAAAATAATAGTTAATGAAATCAATTACACATTAATAAATAATGATAATATTAAATTTAAATAAAATCTAGGAATTGTTTCAAATATAGTAATCATGTCTAAAATATTTAGAGATATAACACACTTTAAGAATTATGTTTTACTTGATTGGCTTAATAAAATAATAGTTAATGAAATCAATTTCACATTAATAAATAATGATAATATTAAATTTAAATAAAATCTAGGAATTGTTTCAAATATAGTAATCATGTCTAAAATATTTAGAAATATAACACACAAAAGAACTTGTATATATATTACACAAAATTTACGTTTTATGTTTATCTTTAATTGAGATACCAATACTTTATATTACTGAACCTAGTAGTTATTATAAGGTCGCATCAATTTCCAACATTACATTAGAGCCTTGGGCACTACTTGTCTTCTTTTGACATGAAAATGCAATATAAACTAATGACCACCCTCCTGCTTTACATTACAGCTAAAGACCACAGCACCGGAGATTTGAGTTCCGATCTGAAGACATGGCTGAGCGCTGCAGTGGTTAATCCAGAAACATGCATGGATGGATTTGAGGGCACCAATAGCATTATCAAAGGTCTAGTATCTGGAAGCATCAACCAGTTAACTTCACAGCTCTACGACCTTCTTTCCATGGTCAAATCAATCCCCAATCAGCCGGCGGCTGACTTTCCTTCCTGGGTGAAATCTGAGGACCGGAACCTGCTGCAACTAAATGACTTCGCCGCCGATGCCACTGTGGCCGCCGATGGGACTGGGGATTTCACCAGTGTGATGGATGCTGTATTAGCAGCCCCTGACAATAGCATACAACGTTATGTTATATACATAAAGAGGGGTGTGTATTTTGAGAACGTGGAGATCAAGAAGAAGAAATGGAATCTAATGATGATTGGAGATGGAATTGATGCCACCATCATATCGGGTAATCGGAGTTTTATTGACGGTTGGACAACATTCCGTTCAGCGACATTTGCTGTAAGTGGAAGAGGATTCATAGCTCGAGACATAACATTCGAGAATACTGCAGGGCCACAGAAACATCAAGCAGTAGCACTTAGATCGGACTCGGATCTGTCGGTATTTTTTAGATGCCGTATTAGAGGATATCAAGACACTCTGTACACGCACACCATGCGCCAATTCTACCGCGAGTGCCAAATCAGTGGCACCGTTGATTTTCTGTTCGGCGATGCCACCGTCGTTTTCCAAAATTGTAGCATCCTCGCGAAGAAAGGTCTTCCCAATCAGAAAAACACCATCACTGCTCAAGGCCGGAAAGACCCAAACCAACCCACCGGCTTCTCCATTCAATTCTGCAACATCTCTGCGGATTCAGATCTTAAACCTTCGGTTAACACCACAGCTACATACCTTGGAAGACCATGGAAAGAATATTCTAGAACCATTATCATGCAGTCATATATGAGCGACGCCATTAGGCCAGAAGGTTGGCTTGAGTGGAACGCCGATTTTGCATTGAAGACACTATTCTACGCCGAGTTTATGAATTATGGACCAGGGGCAGGATTGGCGAAGCGTGTCAATTGGCCTGGTTACCGCCGGCTGAACCAAACTAGTGAAGCTTCTAACTTCACCGTGGCTCAATTCATTGAAGGAAATCTGTGGTTGCCGTCCACCGGTGTCAAATACACTGCAGGATTGGGAGCTAATTAAACATGGACCAACACTTGGTGCATCCTTCCTATCTTTACCAATCTCACTTCTCACTTCTTCATATACATAATTTATAATTGACCAATTTGGTGAGACTCACAAATATGAGTGTTAGGTATGTGTGAAAATTACACAAATGACCTATTTTTAAAGGTTTAAATGAGGCGTGACCTGCTTTTAGAGATGAGTGGGTCTTGGAGTGAAATTACTAAGTTTTAAGTTTAAAACATTTTTTTTTTGACATAGTCTAGTTCGTAGGGACCAAAACCAAATAGATATGAAACTCAAACCATAGCGAACGGAAGCATATTTTGCCAAGGTTTTATTATTAGTATTTAAAAAAAACAAAACAAAAAACTTTTTGGTCTTTGATGAATAAATGTATTTGATTCTTAATGTTTAAAAAGAAATTATCTTAAATTGCAAAACAACTAAAAATATTTATAACTAATAGTAAAATACAATGTCTATTTGCGATCTATCACTATCTATTTTGAAAATATTTATAAATATATATATATATTTTTTTTTTGCTATATTTGAAAAAAGACGGGTTTAAACTTAGATAGGCTATTTTAGTAGGAAGTTTTCAGAAATAAATTTAAGTTAAAGGTCTCCTGTCAACAAAACTATTAATTTTAAATAGAAATTTATCTATGCCATTTTATTTATTTTTTACATTTTCCAATAACATCACCCTGATTTATTTTTAAACTAATTGAATATTATAATATTAAAATTCTCTAAAATATATATTTCATTGCAGTTTATTTTACTTTAAAAAGTAATTTAAATTTATTTCGGTATGTGGTACCAAATATAGAAACCTAAAGGTTTAGGAACCAACTATAATTAATAATGAATTTCTTAAAAATGAATGAATTGCAATAGGAAATACTTGTTAAAAGAATTTAAATATTATAATATCCAGTTGGCTTAAAAATAAACTCAAATGATGTTATTCGAAAATGTAAAAAATAAAACTCTAAATTTTTACGATTTTATGTGTTTAAATAATGAATAGAATGGTAAGATTGTCAATTTAGTTTATAGACTTCAAGTTATATGTATTTTATTCCAAATAGAAACAAACATGAACATCCAGGGACTAAGGGTGTAATATAATCACAACTAATATTTAATTGAATTTAAATTTCTTTATAAAAATAACATAAATTGCGATAGAAAGTTTATTTTTAAATACAATGTTTATAATGTTCAATTAGCTTTAAAATAAATTAAAGTGATGTTACTTGATTTTTTTTATTATTATTTTTGAAAGGATGTTATTTAAAATTTTAAAAACAAATAAAAGAGAGAAAAAAAGAAAAAGAAGCCAAATAATGTCTCTAATCACTACACCAAATACTTATTATTGGTTAGATATTGAATCCTCGTTTTTTTTTACAAAGGATGAGAATGCTCCAATTTTAATTTTTTATTAAATTTAATCATCCTCGTCTTTTAAAAAGACGAGACAAAAGACAAAAATTTGTAGAAATATATGTCTCATATTTCTAAAAGACGATGAAGAAAGAAACCACAATATTTTGATAATAAATTTCAGACCAACCCTATATTTCTAATAAGGTAACAACAAATTATTAATAAAGTGTAAAACTGGTGATGATCAAATTGAAACTTCGAATCAAATACACATATTTAAAGTGTCACCCTTCTACGTTCGATTATAATCTCTCACATACACATAACTCTGTTTTCTTTATAAAAAAAAAAAGACTAAATTATACAAGATACCCTAAACTTTGTACTTTATGTTTAAAATACCCTTGGAACTTTCAAAACTCTAACAAATATCCTTAAACTTCCAAAATGAATTAAAAAGCTATCTTTGTCATTAGTCTTAGGTGAAAACTGTTAGTGTTTTGTGTAAGAAGTACCTCGTAACTTTCAAAAGTTTAAAAAATACAGAAAATAATAATAATAAAAAGTTTAAAATACCCTTACGGTTATATGAACAAAAATTGTTAATACCAACTACTTCTTTATTTTCCCTTTGTTTCTCCCCTCTCTTCTTCAACATCTCTTTATTCCCATTTTTGTTAACTATTTGACATTTGTATTTCTAAGAACAAATAGTAACTAACTAAATAAAAATTGCACAATTCAATGGAGGTATATGAATTATAATAAGAATAACTAATAATAGAAGCACAAAGAAATTTTATGACTTAAATATTTTAACAACATTGTACATTATGGAGTGTGTATTAGTAGCTAAATATAATTTTATTTGACTATTTTATCGCTTATGTTTTAAAAGGAGATTTTAATTTTGAAATTTGGTGAGATTTTATATTTTAACTTAAAATATTGGTTAAATAGGAGAAAAATGAGAGTAAAAAAATTGGTTATTTTCAAATCCATAAAATGTTAAACAAATTGATCACCGTCAGGAGAGTTTAAATTTTTTTTTTTAAAAAAATAAACTTAATTTTATAATGAGTTTTTAATAATTTTTTGTTCGTATGTTAAATATTTTTTAATTTTCTTTTAGTTTAAAGGTAATTTTAATTTAAAGGTTTATAAGTATCTTTTAAACAAAATTTTAGCCCTTTCAATTATCTTTTAAACTTCTGAAAATTGAAAATTCCTTTTATAATTTAGTCTAAGAAAACTCGTGCCTTCGTCGGTGGTAGGCTCTCTCTCTGATTCAGGAGGTTCTCTTCCTCTCTCAACCGTTTGTTGCCTCCTCACTCTCTTCTCTGTTACAGCGGAGCCGCCGCCGGATCCGGTTAGGAGCAGTGGATAGGAGTTTTGGTGAGTTTAATTTGGGTTCTTTGGTTGTTCTTGATTAACCATAACCCATTTGGCTTAAATTTAGCTTGCCCACCTTGTTTTGATCTTAGACTCTTGAGTTTGGAGGAGTTTAGTGTACTACCCAGCAAGAGATTAAGACTTTTGGTGGACTATTCGGTGGGTATTTAGGTTCCAATCTTCTCTTGGACTCAGTATTGCACGTAGTATGTTTTCTGTTTAGTCTTGGTTTTTGTTGTGCTTAGATGTGGAAGGTTCGTTGAGACCAATAGAGGAGTTTTTGGGAGCTATTCTAAGCACATTGGAACTCGATCGACTTTGACGGCTTGAATTGGTACTAAATTGAGTTTTGGTTTAGGACGTTGATCGAGATTCCGTAAGCAGAAGAGAATTGTTATTGGTGGATATTGCGGCTGGATTTGAGGTTAGGGACCTTACCCTTGGAATGCCTCAAGGGCAAGGTTGGGTGTCACTGTATATCTTATGTGAATTATTGTGTTAGTCTTAAACCATGAAAGTCATCTTTTTGAATGTCATGAATTTGAATGCAATGTTTTATGAGTGCCATTTATAAAATTTATCTATAATTGATTAAGTCATGAAATGTGAATATTGTAGTATTTGAAGGTCTGAATGTTATGTCATGTACGTCATGTATGTGAAGTTTGATGTTATTATGGCTGCAAGATTTATTATTTTGCATACATTCTGAAATCAATTTTTGATGTGGGACCTCATGCATGTGTGAACGCTTATTAAAGTCATGAAAGCGTTGAATGATTCTATTAGATAACATGGAATTCCATCTTAAAACCAATTGACAATAGAGTTTGGAGTCTTGTTTGGGTTCACCATTCTTGATTGGATCTCAATTTCTTTTTATTGGACCGAATACCCGTTTTGGGGCTCTGATACCATATTAGATAACATGGAGTTCCATCTCAAAACCAATTGACAATGAGAGGAGTAGCTCATCTATCTTATTAAGAGTGTGAGGTCCCTTGGTTTTTCTAATGTGGGATCCTCAACAAATTATCTCCTTTTTCTTGTATGATTTAACTACATGAAAGTGTTGCATGTCCAAGAGCTTAAGTGCATGAAAATGATGTTGTAGGATCGATATGTATGGAAGTGATACATACCTAGAGAGGCTTGCTATGAAGCATAGATATTTCATGTGAGTTAGAGAATCAGTATCAGACATATATCAGATATAGGATACATGAATGGGACATGTTGGACCCTAAAGAAAACAAGAACAATATATATAAAAAAAAAGCTCATCTAGTCTTTCCCAATCGAAATGAAAACTAAGTAGCCTATTTAAAAAGCTCGCTACTCCAACCCAAAATTAAAGAAGAAAAAAAGAAAACCAAACTAGAAATCATCTAATTTTGATCTTCACGCCTGAGTAAAGTCACACAAAAAATAACCCACTTGAATATCTTCAACAATTCAATGAAGAAGTTCTTCGTTTATCTTTGTACTTCTCCTTCTAATCTTCTTCTCTGATCGATCTGACTCTAGTGCACCACTGACCTTCTCTATTGACTATTTTATCTCAATATCTTTGATGTTGTTTTTGTATTGTATTGTATATTGTACTATTGTCATTAACTTGACATTTAAAATTTTTAGCGGATTACATTTAGTATTTTTATGTTAAATTTTCATATATCTTAGATTTTTCCCCTTTGATTTTAACGTACTCGTATCCTAGTTTTTTTAGAAATTAGTATATCACTGCATCCTATCGTATCCAGTATCCCATATCCATGTTTGTTCTTCATAGGAGGCCTGAGGTGTGAAAGTAATGCACGCCCAGTGGGCAGCTGGTAATGTGTATGTGAAAGTGATGTATACAAACTATGTGGACGAAAGTGGTGCACAACTTGGCATATTAAAGGGAAGGACTTGAAACCATAGAAAGAAAGTTTAGTTCCCTCCACAGTCACGTAAGCATATTCTTGTTGCATGTGTTTGCATTTACTAACCCTAGTCGTGGGGTCTCCTGCTGAGTATTTTTGAGTACTCTCCCTTTCCAAATAAATATTTCAGGTAAGAACAGGGTGTCTTAGGCAGATGCCAGAATTTTGTTTGAATGGCCATGGGTGATTGCGAAGTTCATGGGTTTTCGCATTTAAGTCAACTTATTTGTTTCACCCCTTGAAACTCACATATACTTTTACTTTAAGGTTTTGTTATTTGTCTTCTAAACTTTGGGATCCCAAATTGAGCGTTGTTTTGGAATGAATTACAAACTTAACTTTCTTGCACGGTTAATGTTTTGATTTGAATTAAAGTTAGTTGAGTCTTTTAGTTTTGTCTGGTGTTGGTTCATGCATGAGTCATGGCCCTTGTTTACACTCTTGAATAGTCGGGTCCTTGCAACCGTGCATTCTTTGGATTTATATTGTACATCATCCTCTTGCTGACGTTGAAGCCAAACACAGGGGCTCGAGGCATGTTCACGGAGCCCTATGGTAGGCATGGGGCGACATATGGAGTGGGCAGGGCAAATGGGTCACATGTGGGGAATTCCAAGGAAAATGATGTTCATGGCAGTGGGTGCTTTTGCCAAGACTGTGGCAAATCTTCTAAACACCACTTCCGTCCACAATGCGGATACTCTCCTTCGACTTGTCCAATACCGACCTCCTGGAGTGCCCCTCATCACTGTTAGCAATCATATGTCCACGTCTGCGTCTTTCCCTATTTTGTTGCATTGTTTTCATTAGCTTTTATTATAAGCTCCTAAGTTTATTATATCGCAACGATATTCATCTCCCCCTCCCGCATTAACCTCCCATTTGTGTACCCTAATTGCTTGGATGTCACTCCCTTTGCCTCTGTGGAATTTTTAAGTTGACGTTGCTTTGGTGGATATAACAGGCTAGATGATCCAGTCATGTGGGGATTCAAAGGTTTTCCAACCTCTGATGCAAAATTAGGTAGGTGGGTGCTTGCAGCAGAGGATATATGCTTTAAGAATGTTGTGCTATCTTATTTCTTCCGACTAGGTACGAGACATCTACTCTATGTTTTCTGACTTCATTGCTACAGTTTTCTTTTTGGTGCTATCTTTCATTAGTATGAGTTGGTTAGTGAAAGATGATTACAAAATAGTATTAAAATTACCGATTGACCCAAAAGCTTAAGTTGATGGGTTATGACATTGATAATTAATTTAATTATATCAACACTTTAACGCCCCCTCACTTGTGAGTTTGAAAATTTGTAGAAGACCCAACAAGTAGAAATTAATATTGATTGGGGAGGAAATCAATATCCAATATTAATTTTGATGAATATTATGAGGTTTCTTGATTTTTCTAATATGAGATCCTTAACAAATTAGACTCAAAGTGTTTCAATATCGCATTGTCTTTTATATCATAATACTATCACAGGATTACTTTGTTATTTCTATTTTGAATTCTCACGATCATATCCCAACTCCCACTAATGACAGATATGTCCTAATATCTCTAATGTTTTTCTACTAATGTTCCTAACAAACTCCTGCTGGAAGTTATTTATAGCTGTGGATAGTCATGGGATGTGGCTCTCTATGTAAGTTATTTGCAGCTATGAGAAATGATAGTATTGTATCTCCCACCAGACGTTTTTGTAGTTATGGGAAGAATAGGAAGAGAGTGTGATTAATTTGTCTAGAAAATTGTTTCAAGGAGAGACTTTGGCCATCAGAAGCAACTGGGGCGAGACTGTAATCTCCAATTTGAAGCGTTTCTAATAAATAAATCACTAAAGGTCCTATCAGTATCTTCCTAAAGTTCTTATAAAAAAGTTCCTATTGTTTCTTATAAGGAAAAAAAGAAAGAGGGGGGGGGGGGGGGGGGGGGGGG
>QLSR01000333.1:112359-125682 GCA_031780015.1 Citrullus colocynthis
TTTTTTTTTTTTTTTTTTCTTTTTATGTTCTGCTCATGAACATCTGGCAGCTCCATACATTTCCAGAAGGCAAAGTGATTCAAGGAGATGTGCCCATCCGACGCTTAAAGTGGGGAACAGCTAGCCTTATTGTTCGTTCTCCTGTAACACCAGTAGTTCTGCCCATTGTCCATCGTGGCTTCGAGGAGGTAGTTTTCTTTTCTACATGTCCATATCTTTTTGCAAAATTATAGCAACAATTCTACTAATCCGGCAAATATTTCTGTCTAGATGAAACCACGCCCCTAAATTATGAGGGGTCGATCATAGATACCAGCTGTCTAAAGCAATAGTTATAGAAAAGGTGCACTGATAAAATTTAATTTAGATGGATAGATGTGAAGTATTGAATTTCCTTTTAGAACTGACAATAAAACTGCATTTCCTTGATATAGCATAAAATTTACTTCTTCTGGGGCGTTTGTTTGGATAGAGTTCATCTAGACCATGAAATTGACATTAGGTTCTCCGTTTTTTATAGATGGGTAGCCAAAGATAGAGGCACGTATTTGAAGATGTGTTGGGATCCTCAATGCCCCCTTCCCATTGTTTTTCCATTTCCCCTCAAGGGGTAGGTTTCTGCAAATCATTTGCCTTAGGCATCGACCAAATAACATGTGGATTGCGATTGTCCTTGTATTTTTTCTAATATATCGTTTAAACAAACAAAAGAAAATGAAAAGACCTATTTATATTTGAAAAATTACGACAACTTTCTGGCTGTTAAGCAAAGGGGCGTTGGTTAAGCATTCTCGTATGTTAAGGTCTCTACGTTTTCATTTTTCAGAGTGCTGATACCGCAAAGGCATTAGTTAATGGTGGATTAGGTGTCCTTGTATATTTGATGTATCTGTCCAAGTAATGTGATAGGATTTGCTCGATGAAATTCTGTTTTTTTGTTTTAGTTTTCTCCCCAAAATTTAGTATCATATAATGACCATTATTTTTAAGATTTCCTTGCCCCTCCTAGATGTCAATAGTTGTCTTACAAAATTCACGTTGAGCTTGAATCTACGAATATATGTGGTTTCTTTTAATAGAAACCCAATATTTATCTTTTCATCCTATCTCACTTTACGCGATTACCTATGTGGATTCTCAGATAATGCCTGAAAACTATCTCTTTGGTAGGAGACCTCTTGTTCCCTTGTGTTGTAAGAAGATTGAGATTATTGTGGGTGAGCCAATTCAATTCGACCTGCCTAGCATGAAGCAGATGGCAATTTCCATGTCGCGTAATTGGTCCTCTCCTCTGCTAGGATGGCCTGCCACTGGAGAACCAACTAGGTTGGATGAGGCTGCGCAAAGATTCTTGTATGGTCATATCTCAGATCAAATTCGAGGTGTTATGGAGAAACTACGTGCTCTATCATTACAGAAGCTGAAGCTTTAAATTTGCATATGTTCATTGTTTTCAATAAATTCATTGTATTGTTTAGGTTAATTACTAATTTATATCAAATGAAATTTTTATTTCTCTCTCTTTATGGAATTCTGATATTTCCTCATGGATAACATTACTTTCAAGGTCTACTATTATTAAATTTAAGAATGAGTTAAACTTGAAAGCCAACAATTTATAATGGATGAATATTGCTTAGGGTTATTGAGAAGGTTATTGTCGCAAAATATGAAACCACCTATCTCAACAATTAACCTGGCAGCATCTCCTTAGAACAACAAAGGGCCCTTGGGAAGTGTTATATGTGCAAACAGCAACCTAATTCTCAAGGTCACTTTTTGGTCTCTTGTTCATTTGCTAGATCCTTTTGGAACCGCGTCCTCTCTACGTTTGATTGGCAAGTTGTCCACCCGAAAGATCCTAATCCTCCTATGATATATCCTTGGTGGACACTCCTTCAGAAAGGAGAAAAAGGTGGTTTGAGAGAACTTTATAAGAGCTTATTTTTGGAATTTATGGCAATAAAGAAATAGAAAGAAATTTCCAATAGAGAAATCCCCCTCTTTAGATTTTTTGATGCTATAGTTGATACGGTTTGGTATAAATGGTCTTTTGTTTTTCTATGCTCCTTTCCAATTCGAATGGTCTCTTGTAACTCCTTTATGATGTTTTCCCTTATTTTGTAATTTCATATCATCAATGAAATCGTTTTTCTACTATAAATATATATAGAAGTCTATTGCAGTTTATCACTGAAATTTTTCTACATTTATACATAATTTGACTCATTTTGTTATATTTGAAAATACCACGTTATATATATGTATATATATGCATTTTTGTTGAACTTCGTAAATTTGAAAACATAAAACATAATTCATATTCCTTGCCGGACAGATCCTAAAAGACTGTGTGGATGTGATTGTAAAGTAATTGATAGATGGAGATGTAGTGACTAATGAGTTAATGAGTGAAAGAGGAGAATGCAATTATGTGTTTGTATTACATATAAAATGATTATTTAAGATTTCACTCGGTAACAATTTTCTTTTCTAAAATTCTATTTTCGTATTAGTGGGACACCATAAGGGTTCATATGTTTAGAAAAATGATTTCAAATACAGTATGTTTGTCAACTCTATTGAAGTCTCCATGTTGTATATACTTTATAATTTTGTTTTTCTTTTTAAATGAACTTTCTTCTTTGTTTTTTTTATTTTATTTTTTATTTTCTTCATTCGATCAAATTCATTTGAGATCACTTTATAGTGATTTATCTCTTTAGTTATTTCTTCGTCTTCCTTGTATTACTGGAAAAAAAAAATTGATTTTGAGAATAAGCATGTTTTAACCATTCTCAACTTTCTCATGTGTATATTAAATGCAATAACTATTTTTAAAGGTTTTTATTTTCCTACTAGTTCAAATTTGAGTGATATTATTTGATTTCGAGGACGCCTATTCCACTGAGTGACCAATTTCATGAGTTGTTATAAAATATTGTTATTTTCTAAAAAGTTTAGGAACAAAAGTATTTTTAACGTAAATCAATTTAGTCACCTGTGTACCAAAGACTTGAGAATTAAGTTTGAATAATTTTAGTATTTCTATAATAATTGAAAACATGCTTTTTCAAATCTAAAAAGTTTAAATGTTTATGGTTAATGTGAAAAGGTTTTTTTTTTTTTTTTCAAATTCAATTTATTTTGAAATGAAAGTTTTATTGAAAATAAAGTTGAAAATTAGAACAAACAACAATTGAAAGAACAACATATAGAGAAAACAATCAACACGTCAACAATATTTTAAAGATACATGTGTGATATTTCCATGATATTTCAGCGGTATATCAACAATAATTTGACATATATACACAATTTTGTTGAGCTTCTGGATATATATCCATAAAATGATATGTCCATGATATTAGCGATAAATCATGGATTTTTTAAGGAAAAAAGCGATATTACCTTCCAATATCTCTTCCTTTTATTGCTTTTTCTGTTGCGAGTAGGTAGATATTTTTGTGCTTATTCAGATCTTACGATATTTGAGTGTGAAGGTGGGTTAAGATTGCTATTGTTGAGTCTGTTTGATCATTGGGGTTCTTGTATTATGTATGTTGAAGCTTCTTGTTGGGAGGGGGTGGATATGGCGGGCAATGAGATCGTTTTGATGGATTAGGTATTAATGGTTAAAGTTTCTTTGTATGGTTATACAGAGTGTTGCATGTCGTCGATATGTGCTGAGGTTTGGGCGGTTTTTGAAGGCTTGGTTGTGGCGATTAGAACTGAAGTGGTGGATATTACGATAGACTGCGAGGTGTTATTCAATATGATTAATCAATCTATTGAGCCTTATCTGGAGGTGCATACTCTCCTTGAAAACATATGATAGTTAATTACTGCTCATTTCTTTTCCATCATTTTCGTTTTGTGTGTCAAGAAAGGAATATAACTGCTTTGGACATATAACATCCGACAATCTTGTTTTCTTGATATCCTAACTTTCTTCGTTAGTTAGTTTCTAGCAGTAAGTTTGATATACCCTACTTTCTTCTTCTGCAAGAGATTGATAGTTATTTAATATAGTAACTTTCGAAAAAAAAGAAAAAGAAAAGAAAAGAAAAGAGAGGTTGTTAGCAAAGTCTTATTAGATGATTTGAACATAATGATTGGTCTTAAAAAAAAATAGAAATATAGATTGAAAGAATAATTCTACATGGAATATAATAGTATAAGGTCTGTTCGGCCAACCAAATAAAGTAGTAGCTTTTTATTGAAAGAAGGTACCATGAAATTTGAAGTCTTGGGATTTTGTAAATTTCCCCCTCCCGGGTTAGAAGGAGTAGTAGATTAGCAGCAATGATAATGTAATTGCCAGATTGTTTGAAGATATTGTCAGGCTCAGGCCGGCAACTCAAGTCGACTCGCTACCCATTTTTTGGCTTTGGGCCTTTGCTTGCTTGCCATTTAAAACACTCTCGTGACTCCCACCACTGCTCCTTCTCTCTCTCTCCCCTTCCCCTCTCTTTCTCTAATCTCTACCAACCAGCGATTCAATGCCTTGCTGACTTTCAAGTTTCACCTCAGATCTCTCCGCCATTTCTCTTTTGCTTCCAAAAGGTAACTCATTTTTCTTCAACCTGCAATTAATCATTCATTCTCCAAACTTCGTCAATTCTTCTATGCATTTACCTTTTTTTAAATTTTTTTTTCTTTTTTGCTCCTTCCTGTAATGAAGTGAAGGGTTGGCTTTCTTACATTGTTCTCTAACTTCAGTGGATCTATTTTCTTGTAGCCCGTATGGTTTTTTTTTTTTTTTTAATTTTTTTTTTAATTTTTAAAGTAATTGCTATTGCTAGCGTGTTTCAATGTATTATTGTCTCACTATCCAGCGGCGGCCATCGATAAATAATGGGTTTTATTGTTCGAGAACATATTCCATTCTGGACTAGTTCAAAATTTCATTTCTGTTTTGTCTCCTTGTATTTCTCATTCTATTTACTGTTACTATTGTTTTAAAATAAATGTACATTAGTTCGGATGCTAATTATATAGAAATTAACCTTTTTCAATCGTACACCTTTTTGCAGTTTTTAGTTACAGGGATCCCCAGAAGTTAAATCAATTTCTGCCATTGTCAAATGACCTTTGACATGGCTCAGAGTGCTAGGACAATGGGTTCTTCCTTTAACTCCAGCAGTGGCAATGATGATACTCTCCTTCAAAGCTTTGCTGCTTCTTCAAATGGGGATGATTATGACAGTGATGGCTCCAATTTTGCACCCCCGTGAGTGTAAACGAAATACCTGTTGCAACTAAACTCTAAAATTTTATTTATTACTTATTGAATTTCATGAATGCATATTTCCTTTCTCCCTTGAAGCAATGTAATCGTAATACTGAATGTTATTGGCTTGAGTCTTCAGAAAAAGGATTATAATGAAGTCATTAGGTCATAGCCAAGCTTGCCAGCTACACCATTCCTGTGATTAAACATAGTTTAGATATAAATTGGAGTAGCTAGCCTCAAATTATTAGTCTAATTGGTCTAACATCCAGATATTTAGCAGAGCAACGAAGATCAGACAGCATTGTAAGAAAATAAATTATTCTATGCACGCAACTAACGGATTACAACTTGTGTCATGAAAAGCCCTCTTGTAATTACCATTGACTTCGTTTTTCCTAATACCTTCTCATGGGTGTTTCCCTCTAAAGCATTTTATAATTATTCTTTTTGAAACGGAAATAAGTCTCGTTCATTGAATTAATGAAATGAGACTAATACTCAAAGTAGCCTTTTATAATTATCAATTAGGTATTATTCTTTAAGATTGGAGGTGTTTTTTTAAATTTTTTTTATGCCCTTGTATATTCTTTCTCATTTCTCAATAAGAATTTCGGTTTCTTATTTAAAAAGAAAAAAAAAAAAGGAAAGAAGAAGAAGAGCACCTCTCTCAACTGCCATCTGTAGCAGGATTCTGGAAAGAAGAAATGAAACTTGGACCACTGATCCTATCCCTTCATGCAGTTGTTTTACTGGACAGTATAATCTCCTTCGTTGAGGACTTCAATCAAAAGTGTATTAAAAAAGTTAGTGGTGTTACTCCTATCAATAGAAAATTAATCATCGATTTGATTATATTCTAGCTTTTTTCTCAAGCTTGAAAGCTTGGTTTCTCATCCAGAAAAATAATCATTAATGATGATACTTTCAATTCCTTCTTTTTCTTCCATTTTTTTTTTTTGGATAAAGATGATAATACTAACAATTGCAATCTCATTGACTTCTTATATTCTCTTTCAGTGACTCCTCAGCTCATATTATAGTTTGATGTTTTCTTGAGTAGTTTTTTCACGCTCTGACAAGTGACATTTAACTTTCTCCTTGGTTGTTTCAGTACTCCTACAACCATATCCACGGCAATTCCTGCAGAACTTGCTGGTGTCATACCTTTGATTGACAGATTCCAGGTGGGATAATATTTTTGATGCCTACAAGTGAGGAAGGATTTGTGGTGTTGTTTCTGATGTCTGACAATCTTTATTTTCATTATAATCCCGAAAATTGATGTCTCTATATGTTATTACTTTCCAAGGTCGAAGGATTTTTAAGGATGATGCACAAACAAATCCATTCTTCTGGAAAACGTGGATTCTTTTCCAAAAGATCTGTAGGTCCTCAAATTCGGGAAAAATTCACATTTGAGGATATGTTGTGTTTCCAAAAGGTGAAAACATCTTGTTTGTCATGAAATTTAAATACTCACCAAACTCTTACAAGAGTAAGTTGTAAATTTGTACAGGATCCTATACCAACTTCATTACTTAAAATTAACTCTGACCTGGTGAGCCGAGCAATAAAACTATTCCAAATAATCTTGAAGTACATAGGTGTTGACTCTTCTGATAGAGTTATTGCAACAAGCTTAGATGAACGAATTGAGCTTGTTGGAAAACTATACAAGCACACATTGAAACGTTCAGAGCTACGAGATGAACTTTTTATCCAAATCTCTAAGCAGACTAGAAATTCTCCTGATAGGTATGCTCTAAACTATTATTTTCCTTATTGATACTTGGTTTTGATGATTAAATTTTAGCATGAATTACTGATATTTTAACTTAAATGCAAAAACACATTTTTGTCATTGATCTCTCTATGCATATGAATATGAAACATTACAGGCAATATTTAATCAAAGCATGGGAGCTGATGTATTTATGTGCATCTGCTATGCCTCCTAGCAAGGATATTGGTGGATATCTGTCAGAGTATGTTCATAATGTTGCCCAAGGCATAAGTAGTGATCCGGAGGTTCGAGTTCTTGCATTAAATACACTGAATGCTTTGAAGCGTTGCATGAAGGCTGGTCCCAGGCATATAATACCGGGTCGCGAGGAAGTCGAAGCTCTTTTAACAGGCCGAAAACTTACAACTATAGTATTTTTCTTGGATGAAACTTTTGAAGAAATCACATATGATATGACAACAACAGTGGCTGATTCTGTTGAGGTAGTATTAATTTTGATGGAATAAGATACTTTTGTATTTCAATGATTTGAAAAGTTAGAAATACATCCCTCGTATATAGGAGAAATGGCCATATAAGATTGAAAAGTGGAATGAGAATAAAATTTAAACTATTAACTAATTTAGATATTTGCAGTTATGTTTACTAATAATAGACCAACACTTCTTCTCAAGTTAGTTTAAAGATATCTTTCATTGCCAATTTGTCAAATCATTCTTTATTTCAATGAAATTTTGTTTCCTCTAAAAAAAATTGTACTTTTGATAGTCCTTTAGTCAACATGTTGCGACATGCTCTATTGTTGGTTGATAAAGGATACACATTGCACCAGTGTGAATTTTCTCCTTTATGATATACACACACACACACATACATATATATATATACATACATATATGTTGACTTCATCATACTTCGTCCTATCATGTTGAACTATATTATGAGCTACATAAATTTAGCGTTGTTGCAGCAGTAAACCTGTTTAGGTATCTTATGCAAAAGTTTCAATTCTTCAAATAATCTTTTTATTTATATACCGTTACTAATAGTATGGGCTAAGGCCTTAAGTTCTATTTCGATGCTGCTTCTAGTCATTACACTTTATTTTTTGCTTCGCCAAGTGATTAAGTTACCTCCAACAAAAGAATAATAACCAGAAGTAGATCATTTTTTTTTTTTAAACCATTGTACTTCCTTCCCATTCAACATGAGTATAAGCTTTATATTAGATAATATGGGGTCAGCATTTCTAAATCGGATCTCAATTTTATTTTCGGACCGAATGGCTGTTTGGACTTTATGGGTTATGATACCATATTGGATAATATGGAGTTTTATCTCAAAACCAATTGACAATGAGAGGAGTAGCTCATCTATTTTATGAAGAGTGTGGGGTCCCTTAATTTTGACAATGTGGGATTCTCAACACTTTAATCTATAGATAGTTGTACCTTTTAAATAATTTACATTTTCTCTCGAGGAAGGCATGAAGGTGGGGTGGGTCGTAGTTGTTTATGAGCCCCCTAAGGAAGGAATACAACAACGAGAATTGCACAAAATAGTGATGGCAACCAATAAACAACACAACTCTATAGTTTCGAAGATGGCAACTGAAACCTTCAAAACAATGATGACTACAGAAGTTGAAGAGGCATAAACTCCCGAAGCCTCTCAAACCAAAAAACATAAAAAACTGAAGTATCCTGGTTTTGATAGTTGGAATTTGAAATGAACTAGTGGCTGGGTTCCATAATAAGAATTTGATTTAGATATTTATTAGAGTTAAAGAAGAGATAGTAGTTTCGTTGGTGGTAGAGGAAGAGTCCTTTGGTGTTGTGCTGCTCAATCTCTCCTTTGGGGCCTTTGGAAGGAAAGGAACAGCCGCATGTTTGAAGATAAGACTTCTTCGTTTGAGTCCTCTTGGCTTTTGGTGCAACATGGTGCTTCTTGGTGGTGTACAAATCATACAATATTCTGTTGTAATTGCAACCTCCTGATGATTATTAACAGTTGGTACTGGTAGACTTTTCTTTGCTAGTTTTTTTGGGAAAGGGTATTCTCAACCCCTTGCCCTTAGGCTGTCGTTTTGTCTCTTTTTGATATTCATATCTGTTTATTATCAAGAAAAAAAAGAAGAAATAGTTTTGTTTTTGTTATAAAAGCATGAAACTTAGCCTACTCAAGTGAATGTTTTCCCGTGGCTACCACACTCATTAATATGATTAATTAGTGGAGATTTAATGTCACGACTCATCTCACCTTCAGAACATTTTATATTTTGTTCAGGAACTTTCAGGTGTTATAAAACTGTCAGCACACTCTAGCTTCAGTCTTTTTGAATGCCGTAAGCTCGTTAGTGGGGCTAAAGCACTTGATCTAGGGAATGGTACAGTTTAACTTATTATATTTTGGTTCTAATTTGAACGGGTGAATGGACATCTTAATCTTACATGGAATTCTTCTCAACAGAGGAGTATGTTGGGCTTGATGATAACAAATATATTGGAGATCTGTTAGCAGAATTCAAGGCAGCAAAAGATCGAAGCAAAGGAGAAATTCTGCACTTCAAGTTGACATTTAAAAAGAAGCTGTTTCGGGAGTCTGATGAAGCTGTAGCGGACCCAATGTTTATACAACTGTCATATGTTCAGGTAGGAATGTTTTATCTTGGTCACATCACAAGTTGGATTCTAAAACTTCAAGTGTTGTGTCTAATAGATTCATTAACTTTAAAAATGCTCCTAAACTTTCACTTTTGTGCCTAATAGGCCCCTATACCTTGAAAATGTTTGCACGTCCTTGAACTATCAATTTAGACTCATTTCATTAATTCAATGAAAAGTCTTGTTTTCGTTTAAAAAAAAAAAAAAACCATCAATTTTGTATCTAATTAGTAAGTCAATAAACTTTAAAATGTATCTTGTAGGTTAGTGATTGAATAGGCATAACACTGAAAGTTTATGAACCCATTAGATACTTTTTGAAGTCCAAATCCTACTAGACACAAATTTGAAATAACAATCTAATTATAAATTTATAATTTAGGCCTAGTTTGATAACCATTTTGTTTTTGAAAATGAAGTTTACGAACATTACTTCTACCTTACTGTTTCATTGCTTTATTGCCTACTTCATAGACATGTCTTAAAAAATGAAGCTAGAATTTGAAAACTAAAATAATAGAGTAGTTTTTGAATTACTTGATTTTATTCTTGAAATTTGGAAGGTGAAAAACTTACCAACAAAGTGTGATAAAACAAGCATAATTTTAAAATAACAAAAAACAAAAACAAAATGTTTATCAGATGGGACATTAATGGTTTAACTATTGCATTTCAAAAGATATATATATATATTTTCTAGTTTGGGTGGTCCTCATTTGTATTGCCTTGGGGCAAGTTTCCATTCAATAATAGTTGATATTGTAAGAGACATCCTTACAAAAATCTTTAATGATGATGTTTTGTGATATGTAGTAGAAAAAAATAATTTTTTAATACAATTGAATAGTTATTTTTACTTTTGGAAAAGTAAACTTAGCATATCCTCAACAATCAATACGTTGGGGTTTAAAAATAAACATTTAATATGATAAGTTTTGATGAAAACAATTCATTTAAATATATCATAAGTTTTGGTTGGCTATCGTGCATGTTTTTTCTGGAGGTTGTGGGGTGAAAGAAATAGTCGGCTTTTTAATCTCTTTTTCCCCTTTCAATCGTTTTATGGAACGGTTTTGTTTACTACTTTTTTGTTTACTACATTTTCTTGATGCAAAACTAAGCACCCTTTTAGTCATTTCGGCTTATCCTTTTTAGTCAGTAATTGTCGTTCTCTGATGTAATCACCTTTTGGTGTTTGGGGTTTTCCCTTGCTTTCATTTATGAATGAAATTGTCTGTTTTACCAAAAAAAAAATCATATTATTCTTTAGGGTTGCTTGCAAGCTAAATTAATAGCAAAAATAGCAAACTCTAAATCTAATTGCAAATATAACAAAATCAAATTAAAAAGCCCCTCAGCCCACGTCTTCTCCACAAACTCTTTCCCACCAATCTTCCTCTCTACCCTTAGTCACAAACCTGTCAGCTATTTCATCTCTCCATTCACATCTTTCATCCTCTCCAACTTCCGTTGCCAACTTTCATATTGTAAAACCCAGCCCATCGGATACTAGCCCCTCCCTTCCCCTTCTTTCTTCCCCCACGCCATCAGACCATCCTCATAACAACTTAAGCCCCTTGAACCCCTCTCCTACAAGTGACAGAATCAACAATCCCCCTTCATCTACCTCAACAAAACAATGCTTCAGTCACAACAGCTCGAATGAGCCATCTTTCTTCACAAAACAAATTGTCTTTCACCCTGGTACCATCCATTCCCCGACCATTGTTGCTCTACCTTCGGATGTCGACATTGATGCTTTCCTCTCGAGCCCCATGCCTTGTCGCCTCCAACACAACATGACTGCATTGAAGAAGATTGGTCTAACTACTTTCCATAAAATAGTTTTGAATCTTTCAACCTTGCTCCACACTTGATGGCCTTGGCACCATGGTTTAGAGATCTTGGCTTTTGCATAAAGGCGATCCTGACTCGCAATCACTCCAACCATCTACAAGGAAGAAAAAAGGATTGAGAGAACTACTTGAGAGTTCTATTTCTTATGACAAAAAAGCAAAAGCTTTGATTAGAGAAGACTTCACTTCGGCATGAGGTTGCTCCCATATTCCCGGTTTTCGGTTTAGATGGGACATCTTATTGAGTTTCTGTAATCTCATTTGGCCCAGGATTAAGCTCTACCAGATCTTCTCCTTTTTTGGATTCGCTTCTACAATGTTTTGCTTTTGGTCTTGGGGAAATTCACTTTTTTGTATTGGTCATTTTGATATGACTCTAATTCTCTTTCTTCTCCTCATTTGTATATGTTGATGTCTCTTTTTTCTTTGGCATCTTTGTATCTATTACCTTGATCACTCTTGTAACTCTTTGGATATTTCATACATCAATGAAATGTTTCTTATCCAGAAAAAAAAAAATGAAAAAAATCCCTCAGCCTAAATCACGTAGTTTTGGTAAGTGGATTTCCTTCTATGCTTGTTTTACTTTTTTCATCATAGTTTCTTTTTGTTCATCTATTGTTCCATGCATGTTTTAATTTATTTCTTTGTTAGTTTCTTCTGGGTAGGTTCTTTGTGATTTATTTTTTTGGTTATTTTTATTGTTTGTTAATTTAAAAAAAAAATTCTTTTGGTCTATCAACAACATTGGTCTTATGTGCAACTGGAAATGTCTTATTTGCCGTTTGGTCTATCAAAAGAAAGAAAGAAAGCAAGAAAGTTTATTGCCTCAAAGTTTTGGGAAAAAGAAAGCAGGTTGCTTAGAAAGTTAGTGAAACTGGAAACGTCTAATGTGCCATTTGAACTTTTATATTTAACATATATGTGAGAGTCATTCTATATTTACAGCTGCAGCATGACTATTTGTTGGGAAATTATCCTGTTGGAAGGGATGATGCTGCACAGCTTTCAGCACTACAAATCCTTGTTGAAATTGGATTTATTACCAGTCCAGAATCTTGCACGTAGGTGTTTCTAGTGCCTTTATTGCAGTAATTTATCATTTTGCTTTGTTTTCACTAAAATAGTATGTTAAACTTTCATTTCCTTTATTTTCTATGAGTATCTTCTTCATCCCCAATTATGTAGAAAAAAATATTACCTTTTTGAGTATATAGGTTTGTGTACTCCATTTTAATTGTACTTTTAACTGCTTGATGGGTACTAGTGATTGGAATTCGCTTCTAGAAAGATTTGTTCCCAGACAAATTGCCATAACAAGACCAAAGCGAGAGTGGGAGTTGGATATTCTCTCGCGTTTTCGTTCAATGGTAAGATTTGGTATTTGGAGTATTCTGTTGCAGACAAATTACTATCTTGAAGAGTCTATTTAGATTAGTAAATGTTCTTTTGAATTGATTATGAAGGGAATATTACTCTCAATTTTATGAATATTTCCTTAAGCACTGACAAGCATTGTTGTTTTTAGAGATATGCTATTCAACATGATCCATATGCGAGTGGTTTTAGAGAGATATTCCTTGGAGCACACGTTCAAACCTTGAATTTCTTTTTTTCTTTGAGGATAGACCTTTGTTTCTGACTAATGTATCTTGTTTCTCATTGATGTACCTTGTTCTGTATGAATCAGTGATAAATACGTTTACAAGGTTTATGCTAAGTTTTCTTTGCCATTTTTATATAGGTGTAAATATTTTTTCCTTCTCCATGGCCCCTAGGCTGCCTTTTACTGCCTTAATGTGAAAACACATCTCCACTTCTTAT
>QLSR01000333.1:125973-137739 GCA_031780015.1 Citrullus colocynthis
CCCCCCCCCCCCCCCCCCCCCAAAAGAAAAAGTCACCAATTCAATCTCAACCAAGAACAAAGAGTTTGCTGAATATTTCTCTTACTATTTGTCAGGAGCATCTGACGAAGGATGACGCGAGACAACAATTTCTTCGAATATTGAGAACACTTCCTTATGGGAATTCAGTTTTCTTCGGCGTCCGCAAGATTGATGATCCCATTGGACTTCTACCTGGGCGAATAATTTTGGGCATCAACAAAAGAGGGGTAACGTGCACAGCTTCTAATTCGATTATTAATATATGCAAAACACATCGGAACATTGCCAGTTTTCATATGTTTCAAAACTACACTTCACTCAAAAGTTTAGAATTCAAAGAATCACTCACTCCCACATCTACCCAACTAGCAACCCAACTACTTATAAAGGCTTAGTATTCAGACGCATGCATATTGGCATTCATATTCTCATGTGTGTCAAATATAATGAGATACCTATCTGGTGATTTGAATTTTCCTAGATGGGCCATCTGGCTGGTTGCAGTTGGTTTAATTGCTCGACTTTCTATAGGTTCATTTCTTCCGTCCAGTTCCGAAGGAGTATTTACATTCTGCTGAATTAAGAGATATAATGCAGTTCGGTAGCAGTAACACTGCGGTTTTTTTTAAGATGAGAGTTGCTGGCGTTCTACACATTTTCCAGTTTGAGACCAAGCAGGTTACCATCGTTGCTTTCATCTCCATACATCCATAATTGTGTTTGGGAATTTCAGCCCTTCTTGTGCCCTGTCACAGTGGTTTCTTGACTGGTTCTTATTTTCTAGGGAGAAGAAATTTGCATTGCTCTGCAGACACACATAAATGATGTCATGTTGCGTCGTTACTCTAAAGCTAGATCTGCTGCTGTTGGTTCCATGCATGGAGATTCTTCCGGCAACTTAAAGATTCAAAGTGTGGAAGCATATGAGAAACGAGTTCAAGATTTGAGTAAGGGCATTGAAGAGTCTAAGAGAAATGCTGAACAGGTAAACCTTGAAAGGGCTTATTCTTTGCCTTGAAATGTTAATATGCGGGCATGCATATGTGCTGCTTCATGAAACCATCCATTAATACAGTTTTGTAATTATAGCTTGTCTGCTCTTATTACTCAGTGGAAGTGTTTTTTAGTGATTACTCTTGATAGGATTTGTATATATTTCACCATCATCTATAAAAAGTGTTTTCCATTTCGATGATGGGAAACTTTCTTAATGTAGTTGCTGAAGGAATTGCATGAAAAGAATAAGCAAGAAGTGGTAATACAAGAAGAATTGGAAACCCTAAAAGAATCATTGAGATTTGAAAAGCAAAACTTAGCTGAGGCAACACGTAGTCTTGAGAGGCTGAGATTGCAGTATGATGAAAAAGACAAGGAACACCAGGTCAGTACAGCTAACTTCGCATCAAACTTATATTGAGCCTCTATTTCTATTTATTTAGTCTATTTTATAACATTTTCAGGACATGCTAATCGAAAAAAGGGGTATGGAAGCAAAAATAGCAAAATTGAGCACCACGGTGTTGGAAAATAACGGGAAAAAAGATACAGTTGGAATTGATGAACAGGTATGATCTTGAGCTATTTGTTTGATGGAAAACAACTTTGTGTTTTCGTTTGGAAATTATTTTAAGAATTATAGTCGCATAACTCAAAATTCTAAAACTATGATTTATAACTTGAAGAGATGAAAGAGATTGAAATGGGGATGGAAGGGGGAATTGACTTGGGGGCTACAAATTTTCAAGTTGGAAGAAGGAATGAGGAGATGCATGGTAAGGGTAAAAAAAGTCTCGTTTTTATTTATTTTTTTTAGTTCAGAGAAGGCAGTGAAGAAATGGGGAAGAAGAATTCAAGCAATGGAAATGATGGTGGATAGTGTGGTAGATGCAGTGGGGAGCGATGACAGGGTGGTGAAAATGATGGTGGAAAGGTTTAAGAGAAACAGTAGTGGCGGGGTTTTGGAAATGGATTTTGAGTTTGGGGAGGGGTTTATGGGAAGGTGATTTCCCATCTGCTTCTGTCTTGTGAAGTTGATGGGGCAGTTTTTTTTTTTTTTTTTTTTTTTTTTTTTCCCTGTCTGAATTTCTTCTTCAAATTAGTGAGGAACATGTTCATTAAAGATTCAAGCAACTTGTTTTATTTCAAAAAAAAGAAAAAAGAAAAAGAAAAAAAAACTTGTTTTAGTACAATTCCATGATTTTCAAAGGAAAAGCTAATTTCAAGCTGTCAGAGAAAGCAAACTTGAAAAAAAAAGAGAGAAACTTTGAAAAGATAATTGAAACATATTAACTTTAACTGGATTTTTGTTCCAAATAACAGAAAACAGATCCTAACTTTCAATTTTCTTTTTCTGGCATCCTTTTTGTAATTAAACATTATGATTGATATAACTATTTAATATAAAATATATTGCAAATTGCATTGAGTTGAATATTGTTCTCTATAGTTTCTACAAAAACTTCAAGATGAGTTGAGGCTTCGAAATGATGAGTTGCAAGCCACTGAAGAAATTAGAAAGAAACTGGTAAATGAAAAGCTGTTCCTGGAACAAAGAATTTTTGGACTTGAGAAGAAGACTAGCGATGAGGTACATGATATATTTTTTTAATATGGTATCATCTTTGTTACTTCTTACATTACCACAGTCATATGTATTATGTTTTTTACTTGCAGATGGAACATCTCCAGAAAAGCTTTGAACACGAACGCAAAGTCTTGAAGCTGAGAGTGGCAGAACTTGAAAAAAAACTTGAAGAAGTAACTCAAGAACTAGCTGCCATGGAGTCAACTCTCACAATCAGGAACTCTGATTTGGCGGCACTGCAAAATAATTTGAAGGAACTAGAGGAACTACGAGAGATGAAAGAGGTTCTAGTCTGATTGTTTCTATTTAGTTTTGCAGAACCTGATCTAGCTGCAGTATTTTAACACCTGGTGTATCCTTTTGCTCTTTCTTTTTTACTTTTCTTTTGCCCTCTTCGTGATGATTCTTTCTTTATTTTAGGACATTGACCGAAAAAATGAGCAAACAGCCAAGATTTTGAAGATGCAAGGGGCTCAGCTAGCTGAGATGGAAGCGCTTTATAAGGAAGAGCAAGTTCTAAGGAAACGCTATTTCAACATGATAGAGGGTTTGTTTACCCCCGTCCATATAGAATGAGTTCTTTATTGTCCATGTAGAAAGTCTTGTTAATTTCCCCTAGTTTATTTAAATTTCTCTTAGTGTTGAAATATGGTTAAAAAAAAATAATAATAAATAAAATAAAAAGACTTTTGGGGAACAACTGAGAAAATGAATTTGATTAAAAAAAAAAATTATGTTGCAGAAGCAATAATCAAAATGTCTATGTTTGTTAAACAAAAAGAAGAAAATGGAGATTGGAAAATGAGAGTGAAATTCAATAAATAAATAAACTTCTAATTGAAGGAGAACAAAATTGGTTATACCAACTTTACATGGAAGCTCACTTTTATATAGGTACAAAAATGAACCTAATTCATACCACTAACTTACAATTTAAAACTACATTCAAAGTAGAAACTCTCAAAACTTGTAGTAAAACTGAAATCTTAGATATTAAACTGAAAATTATATCTAACAATAAAATAAGAAACTTAAAAAACAAAATATTGAAATTTAATTAGGAAAAACTTCAAAGCTCAACATACTTCGAATTCGTAGTGACCTTCATGAGTTTGAAAGGCCGTTTTAGGTATATCCTTTTCCTTCATTCTTATCTGATGATAGCTGGACCGTAAATCCAATTTGGAAAAATATGTTGATCCATGTAACTCGTGAAGTAATTCTTCGATAACAGGAATCAGAAATTTATCCGTGATAGTAGCTTGATTCACTTTTCTATAGTTGACACAGAATCGCCACCCACCATCTTTCTTCCTAACTAACAGTACTGGCCTAGAAAAAGGACTCTTACTCGGACGTATAAATCCCACTGCCATCATCTCTTTTACTAACCTCTCAATTTCATCCTTCTGAGCATGTCCATACTTATACGGCCACACATTGATCGGTTTCTGCCCTTCCTTCATAACAATCTGATGGTCAATTCCCCTCTATGGTGGAAGTCGAGTCAGCGTCTGAAAAACCTTTTCATTTTTTCGTATCAGCCTCTTAATAATTGAGTGAACTTGCTTTTCTTGCAGCTTCTGCGGATCCATTTTCCTTCCTTCCTCCGGTTCCAGCACCAAATTGTGGAATTCAATAAGACGCCTTGATCTTCTTCCTCCCAGTTACTAATCATCATTTTCATGGACACTTTAGCCTTCGTCAGAGATGTGTCTCCCTTCAGAACCACTTTTGAAGTCTCTCTTGTGAATGTCATGGTGAGGTTCGCCCGGTCTACTCCCATGTACCCCATGGTATATAACCAAGTCAATTTCCAAAATGATGTCTAATCGACCCAAGTCCAGCGGTAAGAAATTTTTGAGCACGGTAACTCCGGGTAGTTCAACAATCACCTCCTAAGAAACCCCTTTCCCTTGAAAAGTGGTACCGTTTTCGATGACGATTCTGTAATTAGTTGTATTTGTCACTGGTAGTTCCAAATCTTCCACAAGTTGTCGATGTATGAAATTATGGGTGGCTCCATAGTCTATCATCACAATTACCTCTCGTTCCATCTATCTTTCCCTTCAATTTCATGGTGCCAAGTGTGGAAAACCCTAGAACGATCGAAAAGCCAACTCTACCTTCTCTCCAAGCTCTTCGACTTCCTTTTCACCTTTGCATTCAATTTCTTCAATCACTTGGCCTTCTTTGGCGATAAACAACATTAATTCTCTCCTCTTTGGATTTGTCTCTTTTTTTACGGATTTTTGCATCCGAAAGCTGCCGATTCGACCCTTCTCTCCTTTGGGCCCCCATTTTCTCAGGTAATTGAATTTTCATGGTGTTGGGTCGATAATAGCTTCCTTGGGCCGTTTTCTCCGACCCATAGTTCTTTCCTTCCCCTCTCGTTTGGTTTTGGGTCGTGAGCCCTTTAATCTACATTAATGCCTGAGTTTCTTCATCTCCAATCCCACCAGATTACGACTTTCCACCTTAGCCTTCAATTTTGAATTCAATCTGTTGATAAACGTCCCTTCTAACACTGAGTCCAACACCTTTGGTATCGACACCGAGTATCGTTCAAATTGCTTTCGGTAATCTGCATAGCTTCCCTCCTGTTTGATAGCTAAAATCCGCCGCATCAAATTTCCTTCTTTGGACGTACGATAGTGTTCAAACATACTTTTATTCAATTCCTCCCAGGTCTTGATAGAACTCCAATTATGGCTCCAACGATACAAATCCACCACATCATGATCAAAGTTGATTATGGCTACTTTAATTTTTTCCTCCTTCGTGGATTTCGAAGTAGTGCTCCACTCGATAAATCCACGAATCTGGATGATCTCCTTTGAATATGGGCATTTCCAACCTTTTATACTTACTTCTATCTCCCCCCGCTTTCATCTGAGAGGATTCTCCTTCGTCCACCTCTGTCAATTTCCCCATCCTTTGGGATCCTTCCGTGACTAAGGATTCTTCCTTCCCTCTACTCAACATTACCTCTCTCATCTCCCCCGTCAGGCGATCAACATTTTGACACATCACAAACACCATCTCCTTCAAACTGGAGATATCTCGATCATGTGATTCCAACTTTTTCTTTGCCTCTTTCATTGCCATACTACTAGTTCTCCCTAGAATGAATTTGTTAGATACCTCTCCCCTGCACTCAGATTATCTAACAATTCAAAAATAGAACAAAAAACACCAGCCAAACAGCCTATTGATTATCCACTAAAAGATCAACAATCATCAAGAAATCCTTTAGAGTCTCAACAACACATCATTAAGATAACTAGAACAAGAAGAAAAGAAATAACAAAAGAGATATCAAGGATGATAAGGGCTGATTTGAGAGCACCTCCCTCTCCCAAAAGCTTCCTTCGGCTTTTCTCAATTTCCATACCCATTCTCTGCTCCCATAAACCCCACATAAACCCTTCAGCCGCTGATGCCACTGGTCCCCTCTTTCTCTCTAACTAATTTTGCAGAGTCGGCCCCATGGTTATTTTCTCTTTTTCCCTTTCTATGGTATGTATGAATTATCGGGGGTCTAACATAATGCCTCTCTATCCTCCTTGGAGAAAGGTAAGGAAAAGATGGATTTTTTGGAACCCCATCCGGCAGCCTCAGATTTTCATCACCCTCTTTCTCCAGCCACTAAATTTGGAAGTAGTGTCTGTGAAAGGGAAGAGGAAAAGACAGCACTGGAAGTTGAAAAGTCAGAGCTAAGTTTTAATGGGAAAAATAATATTTTAGCAGTGGGTTCTGGTAGTTTAACTCCAGCACTTCTTATCATATTCAAAAGGCAAAAATCTTCCTCTAATTTCACCAAGATAAATAAGATGAATTATGATGCAGTTGAATAGGCTCAAGTCCCTGGAATTTCTTCCAATATTTCGGGTCCCTCAAAATTGGTGAAGCATTCTCTGGAATTTACTCAGTCCACCTTAAAAATTCCAAACTCCTCAGTTCAATTCATAAGATGTACACCAAGTAACTCTCCTCCAAAAAGTTCTACTTATCATAATGAGTCCAATGATAATTCAACAGCTAGCGTAAGTAGGGAAGAAGAGGAGTTTGAGCCTCATTTGTCAATGTTTTCTATTTAGTTCTTGTGCTCATTGGTCTAAGTTTTCTCTTTGTATTATTATTGCCTTTGTACTTTGAACATTAGTCTCATTTCATTTATTCAATGAAAAGTTCCGTTGAAAAGTTCCGTTTCTGTTCAAAAAAAAAATGTACATTAAAAAAATAAATAATACATATATATTACATAATTACTACAAATTGATTTCGTTTATTTCTCATAATTTTATTGAATGTCTTGTTTTTTTAAATTATTTTTCATGTCACATGAAAAAAAAAAAAAAAAAAAAATTTTATAAATTTAAAATAAAAAAAAAATAAAATAAATTTACGAATATAACAAAAAAATAAAAACTAAAAATACAACAAAAAAACAAAATAAAAAAAAAAAAAAAAAAAAATTTTATAAATTTAAAATAAAAAAAAAATAAAATAAATTTACGAATATAACAAAAAAATAAAAACTAAAAATACAACAAAAAAACAAAATAAAAAAAAAAAAAAAAAAAAATTTTATAAATTTAAAATAAAAAAAAAATAAAATAAATTTACGAATATAACAAAAAAATAAAAACTAAAAATACAACAAAAAAACAAAATAAAAAAAAAAAAAAAAAAAAAAAAAAAAAAACCACTTATGAAATGTTCAATTAAATTTGCATTTGATTACATTGCAGATATGAAAGGAAAAATTAGAGTTTACTGTCGACTTCGACCTCTTAATGATAAAGAAATTATCGAAGGAGAAAAAAATGTGCTTACAAGTCTAGATGAGTTCACAGTCGAACATCTATGGAAAGATGATAAGCTGAAGCAACATATGTACGATCGTGTATTTAATGGCACTGCCTCCCAGGAGGATGTTTTTGAAGATACGCGGGCAAGTTCAAGAGCATTGTAGAACTTTATTTATTTATTTTTGATGAATAGAACTTTATTGTTTTTTAGCTATCACTGATAATAGAAAACATAAATTGATAGTCTTTTGTATGATCGTAATGCAGTATCTTGTCCAGTCTGCTGTAGATGGTTATAATGTATGCATATTTGCTTATGGTCAAACTGGTTCTGGGAAGACATTTACAATATATGGATCTGAGGACCACCCTGGACTAACACCACGTGCCATTGGAGAACTTTTTAGGATTTTGAAGCGGGATAGTAATAAGTTCTCGTTCTCATTGAAGGTAATGATTTAATGTACCTGTCTTGAGTTTGTAGATCGCACCGCATATAGTGGTGTATAAATGATACTTCATAGAAATAGATGGCTCATTATTTATATTCTCAAATTATTAACTTTTGTTTTATGCATTATTCTCTCAAGTTCAATGGTAGTAATGCATACAATGTTCTATACGTTGGCTTTTATACAAAATGATTCATTGTTTCTGTTTCTTTCCACGTGTGAATACATTTTTTTATAATGCATATTTGAACAGCGTTGGAATGCATTGATGAATTCTGTCCTTCTCACTCATACTATACTTTGATTTAGGCATACATGGTAGAATTATATCAAGATACATTGGTAGATCTTCTTTTGCCAAGGAATGCAAAACGATTGAGATTAGAGATAAAAAAGGATACAAAGGTAAATATTTCAATGTTCAATCATTAGTGATTTTTACAATTTAATGTGAAATTTCTACCTGGATTTCAATTCATTTGAGTTATTATACATCTAACTTTAGTGCGATGGCTATTTGGTGAGGTTAGGGAATGGTATCCATTGAAAACATCACAATAGCTTCTATTTCAACATTTGAAGAATTGAAAAATATTATTTATAGAGGATTGGAGCAACGACATACTTCAGAGACTCAGATGAACGAAGAAAGTTCAAGATCACATTTGATACTTTCAATTATTATTGAAAGTACCAACCTTCAGACACAATCTGTTTCTAAAGGAAAGGTATGGCTCTAGTAGTTTCAATATTTTTATTTATAGTGAAGGACGTAGGTGGTTATATGATTTAAATGAAAATATGCTACTGGGTTTGGTATGCGTTAGATGATATAATATTAAATTTACCTTCACCTATGAGCTCAAGCTTTTGGATCAATCGGTGATTATCAGAGCATGTGGTCCAAGTGGTCCTATGTTTGTTATTTCCTCCCCAATTTATATTGATTTCCACTTGGTTGGGTCTTCTACATCTTTCAAGCCCACAAGTGAGGAGGAGTGTTAGATAATATAATATTAAATTTATCTTCACTTATCAACTTAAACTTTTAGGTCAATTGATGATTTAAGAGTATGTATGCATTTTATTCATAAGAAACAATGACATTATAATAAGGTATATATAAGTTGAAAATTTAGTGAGCTTTTCATGGAATAAACAAATGAGTGTTGTGTTCCTCCCAGCATGTAATAGTTTGAATATCTCTCTTGCAGCTTAGTTTTGTTGATCTTGCGGGATCAGAGAGAGTGAAGAAATCAGGCTCTTCTGGTAGCCAACTTAAGGAAGCTCAAAGCATAAATAAATCACTTTCAGCACTTGGGGATGTTATCAGTGCTTTGTCTTTAGGGGGCCAGCACATACCTTACAGAAATCATAAGCTAACAATGTTGATGAGTGATTCACTCGGTGGTAATGCCAAAACGCTTATGTTTGTCAATGTCTCTCCGGCTGAATCCAACTTGGACGAGACATACAATTCACTCATGTATGGTATCCTTTTCTTTACTATATCCGCTTTAAAGAATTCACTCAATTATATATTATATCTTTTAATCAATTGGGAGTTCGGTTAAAGTATCTTCTATGATTTATATATTTGAGATTGTCTAGAAGTTTGATTGAAGTGTGTTTTTGACATACGAATCTATTTAGACGTTGGTAAATGTAGCCATGAATAGTTACTATCCTTACCAACCATCACTGAAAATAAATAGAAACTGTATTTACGTATTCATTTTAGCTTAAACTCAAACTTTTGGGTTACGTTTCATATTCTTCTATTTTCCGAATCATTTTAACTTGCAAGAAAGTTGGAAAGGATGGTATAATATTTGAAAGTATTTCTTGCCTCATCCATGGTAATTTTGAACGGATGTAAAGAAGTTACTTACATCGGATACAAATGGAAAATGAAGACTTAGAAAGTAACTGTATCTTTACACTTTATAAATTTGCTTTATAATTCAGGTATGCATCAAGAGTTCGATCAATTGTTAATGATCCAAGCAAAAATGTAGCATCTAAGGAGGTTGCTCGACTGAAAAAAATGGTCGCTTATTGGAAAGAACAAGCAGGTAGGAGGGGAGAGGATGAGGAGTTGGAAGAAATCCAAGACGAGCGACATACTAAAGAAAAGGGAGACGTTAGATATTCAATGTAGAGCTTTTACACGTTGCAATTATCAAGTATATAACTTGCTAGGTAGGGTTGGACAATGAGGAGTGAATTGACTAAATGCCATTCGTTACCATTCTTATGTCTGATTCTTATGTTGTCAATTGGGAATTAGGACTGTAACTAGCTTAGCTTATTAGGATGCATTGCATTGTATAGTTCGAGTGGCTTTGTATTTGTATATATGGACAGATGTGTTGTCTTATCCATACACACTACTTGTGTAATGAATGAATACTTCATTTTCCCCCCTCTACGCATAGTACTTTCCTTTCAAGGACCAGCCTTTTCTTTGCAGAATTATGAATTAACTAGTAGGAGTAAGATACTAGAATTACATTATACACGTTTTCTTCTTAGTGCTACACACAAGATAGTTTGGATAGTCAACGTCACAAAACTATATATATATATATATAAAGAGGTTGTTTTCAAATATATTAAAACGAGCTAAAATATTTAGAAATATAGCAATATGTGTGATAGACACTAATAGATTACTACTATCATTTATTTTTGTCTATCATTGATAAATAAAGATATTTCGCTATAATTGAAAATATTTCTAAACATATAATTTGGATGTTGGTAGCACAATTCTATTTCAATTGAGTTATATTCATATTAATAATGGAGCTATATTCCAAGAAGAAAGACATGTAAATGTTGAATTAAGCTCACTTTGATAAAAGTACAATTATATTTTAGCTACTTGTTCCAAGTTTTTTTTTCTATTATGTTTTTCACCAAGCCCATTTTTATGAGCAATACTTAGATCCATAATTTAATTATGATAATTTTTCATTGGGTGCAGTACAGGGTTGTGCAACTCGACTGGGCCCATCTTTATTATGTTTTTTATTATGCCTATTAGAGGCTATGAATTGTTGTAATTAGTCATGTTATTTGGCAAGTTGATTGTATTATTATTAGAGTAAATTGCAAATATAGCAATTAAAAAAATTGTATATAACAAAATTTAGATTTCGCCTTCAAAATCCATCACTGGATCTATCATATAGAACATATCATCTATTAAGTTTTATCACAGATAGATTTTACTATATTTGTAATTTTTTGAAAAATGTTGCTATACCATTCATTACTATCATTATCTTGTTCAAAATACGTTTTGACATATTAAAATTTAAAAGTCCAAGAGCCCATTGCTAACTATCACCCTACTCCACAATTTGACAATTTTGAAACATGGGCGTAAAACGAAAACTTTGGAAAATGGTAAACCAATGAGTCCGACGATGAAAAATTAGTTTAAATGGAAGCAAGAAACAAGTGCGACGTGACTTGTACTCAAGCTTCCACGATTGCTTGGACAAAGGAGTGAAACTCAAAAGGCCGGGGACTAGAGAGACCCAGACACGGGTCTTTCTGGATCTATTGCGAATTGCAATATAACTTCTCCATTTCTGGAGGAAACGGAGAAGGATGGGGATGGGGATGGAGATGAATGAAATCTCAGGACCTTCCGTCACAGTTTTCAAGGCAGGCGGTGGACCGGCCACCAAATGGCGGATGTTGCACATAATAGTAGCCCTTGGAATTTGGCTCGGCGGCATTCATCTCAATTTTGCTCTAGGCTTCATCTCCCTCTTCTACCTCTCCCTGCCCAAAGCCCTTCTGTGAGTTTCCTTTTCCTTTTCCTTTTCTCTGTCTCTCTTTCTAATCTCTTTTTTTTTTTCTTTTTTTTTTTTTTTTTTTC
>QLSR01000333.1:137956-183165 GCA_031780015.1 Citrullus colocynthis
TTTTTTTTTTTTTTTTTTTTTTTTTTTTTTCCTTCAGGGTCTTCGCTTTACTTTTGATATTAGTGTTAATTCCTGTCGACGATAAAAGCAAATACGGCCGCGTATTGGCCAAGTATGTTCTGCACCCTTTTTCCTTTTCCATCGGTCTCCTTCTTCTTTCATCAATCCACTCTTCCTCCTTTCTGCTTACTATCTGCTGTTTGCTTTCAGATATATATGTCAAAATGCTTGCAGCTATTTTCCTGTTACTCTACATGTTGAGGATATACATGCCTTTGATCCCAATCGTGCTTATGGTTAGTGACTGCTGTTTTTATTTACTTGTTTATTTGTTTCTCCCTTTCTACAATTGTTCGGTTTCTCTCTATCAACAATGTAGGAGAAATTGTTTTTTTAAAAAAGAAAACGCAGAAGAAATATGGGAAATGAAACGTTTGGTTATAGGAAATTTCACAAGGGTATAATGAGCAAATATACGTGACATCCTATTGGGTGCATTTTGGTTTTTAGGGCCTCTAAGATTACTGAATGTGGCTACGCTAGCTAAACAGTTGTGTCGGATTATTGTGGGTGAGCATGAACCAACACCCCTTTGAGTGGGTTTTAAGTAGTGGAAGGGCTTGAGCAAAAAAATCTGAACTGCTAATGCTCTGGGTTTTCTTATTTTCAGTTCGTTAATTGTTCCATCAGGACGGGACTGATACTTGTTGTTTTAGAGGACTGTTGAGCGGTGAGAAGCCCCTTTTTGTGTTGTACCACCTGTCGAATGTGCAGTTGCACTCAGTGGCATCTGTTTTGTTTTCCTAGGATTTGCCTTCTTCGCTGTCAGCATCGTCTTACTGACCGAGAAACTTTAGAGGTAGTGCCTTTCTTTCCATCATTTCATATTATAGGTTCTATTTAGGAAGAAGAGATATTAGGGTCTGGACTCTACTTCCTTTTCACCGGTTCTCTTGTCGTTTGTACTTCCATAGGCTTTGTTCTCTTTCTCTTAATTAGGGAGCCACAATTTTCTTCTCTCTTTGAAAGATTGAAATTCCTGATTCCTAAGAAAGTGAGTTTTTTGCTCGATAGATCTTGCATGAGAGAGCAAACACCCAAGATTATGTCCAGCAGCATTCCACTTTTGTGTGCAGCTGGAATGGTTTGTTCTTTGTAGACGTCATGAGAAGGATTGGGATCATCTCTTATGGGGTGTCAGTTTTCTCACTTCTCTTTGAAGTCATTACTTTAGTGTGTTTGGGGTGGCATGGGTGCATCTGCTTGAGGGGGACTATATTTGATTTTGGAAATTATGATGAAATCTGATGTAGTCTAAAAGATGAAAGGAGGGAAATCTCCAATAATAAAATCAAAGTCTTTATTTTGAATCAAAGTTATCAAAACAATAAACAATCCCTCTTTTTTAGAGAATTGGAAACCAAACTCATCCTAATCCTGGGGGAACAACAATACATATTGTCACGATAACTATGTAGTTCCTTTAGTCTACACCACGATAACTATTCGTTTAAATCTCTTGCCAAATATTTGAATTCATGTATGCCTATTGACAAGGAGATCTATCAAGGCATTTGGAAATCGAAGAGTCGTAAAAGAGTTGATGTTTTGATTTGGATTCTGCTATATGGGTCTTTAAAAACTGGTTGGCCACACTACAATACAAACTCTAGAATCATTGTTTACTCCCATCCATATGCCCCTTGTGTGTAGCAAATGAAGAAAACCTTCAATATTTATTGTTTGAGTGCTCATATGTAAGCAACTGTTGGTGGAAGATATTCTCCATGTTTAACGTTTCATGGGTTTTTGGAAAATCAATAAGAGAAAATTTGCAACAAATTCTGGTTGGCCCTCTTCTCTCGCCCAAAGCTCATATTATTTGGTCTAATGCGGTTAAAACTTTAATTTAAAAAATTTGGTTTGAGCATAATCAGAGAGTTTTTCATGACAAGTCTTTGGATTGGTCGGATCGTCTCAGTTCTACTCATCTCCTAGCTTCTTCATGGAGTTCCCAATCAAAGCTTTTTGCAGATTACTCAATTCGAGATATTTGTCTTAATTAGAATGCTTTTGTTTTTCCTATGTAATAATGTATTCTCTAGTCTTATTGTGGGAAATCTCATGTAAGGATGTGATAAGGGTGCTAAGGTGGTGTCAACCTAGTTGAGATGACCTGGTGCATCTATTGTTCCTAAACTTATCAGATTTACTATATCATTTGCTTTTACGTTTCTTTGTATTTTTAGCATTTGACTCTTTTCATTACATCAATGAAAGGTTATGTTTCTATTTTTTAAAAAAATGATCCTGAAACCACTGAAATAGGTTAGTCTCTTCCAAATTTTCTCCTTAATTAATCTTAAGGAGTTTTGAGGATTCGTGGACTTGGCCATTGGGTCCTACAAAATCCTTCACAGTTTGATCATTGATGGAGGACTTAGACATGCTAAAGACTCATCTCCTCATAACCTTTATTTGGTAATTTGAAAGGATAGTTATTCATGTTTGATTTCTCTTTTGTTTTGTTGGTACGAGGAATTGTTTTATGTTCAATTCTTAACATTTCATGAAATAGATGTATTTTATTTTTCAATCATGTAGTCTTTGGTTATGAGCCACATTCAGTTTTACCTATCGGTGTTGTTGCGTTGGCCGACCTTACTGGTTTCATGCCTCTCAAAAAATTGAAAGTCCTTGCTAGTTCCGCTGTAAGACTTCTTCCTCTTTTTTATAGGCATTTACTAGTTTCCTCTGTAACTTCTAATCGTCTCATCATGTGGGGGGGGTATTATACCAGGTGTTTTATACTCCATTTTTGAGGCACATATGGACATGGATGGGTCTAACGCCAGCAACAAAGAAAAATTTCATCTCCCTCTTGTCAGCTGGCTATAGTTGCATCATTGTCCCTGGTGGAGTACAAGAGACATTTCATATGGAGCATAATTCGGAGGTCTTTATCCATCTATTCTTTACCTGTAAATTTTGACATTGATCCTGCTACCTTTTTTTGATTTATTTAAATTTTCCTCCATGTTACTAGAAGGTTAAGACTTGTGCACTTGCATTCTGGAGCCAAGATAGATAAAACTCTAGTCCCTTCTTGTCCGTCCATTTTGAACTTAGCCAGAACATTTCAAGATTTTCTCACTTCTACTTCTACATTCTCCTATTTACTAGTATCAAAAGGAAGATATAACTGGTGGAGTTCGCTATTTGAGGCATTTTTTAGTTACTTTTCCTTTGTGATTAGTACCAGTTGAATTTCTTTTTATGATCGTTTATATACATACATATATATATATATTCCCTATGAATAATCTTCTAAGAATCAATCTTGTGCGTCTTTTATTGAAGTGATAATCATTGTGTCATACAAGAATGGAAGATTCCTATTTATAGAGTTTTATTACAAGTGGCCAGTGGGGGTAAAAAGGGAATTAACCTAGAATATTACCTAATTAACCCCATTCTTCTTGCATTGTTCTACTCCTCCAAAAAGAAAATTCGTCCCCAAGTTTTAAAAAGAAAAAAAGAAAAAAAATCAAGGAATAAAATAATCTCATTCAATGGCATAGGCCAAACCAACCTCCTACGTTTTAAACAAAACTATTCCGATTAAAGAAGTAAATCAGAGACAGAAAATCCAATATTTCTATCAAAAGATGAACTTCTCCATCGGCCATAAACCCAAAAAAAGGTGTTTCCATCAAGCTCATTCGAAACTGTAAGTCTAAAATCATAGTACCAATCTCAAAAGAATTAGCTTTTGAAGAGGACCTTTCAAGAATCACATCTTCATCATTTGCTTGAAGTTCTTTGACGTTGTGGCAATCGATTTCCAATGCAATTGGTGTATCGTTCTTGCTCAATTTTTTTTTTTTATTTCCACCTCGACGTATAGAGTTTCGATGTTCAATACCTCTTTTTCATCTTCTTCGTTGGATTTCTCTTCTTCACTCAAGACTACTTCTGAATCAACATCTTCGAATGCTTTTTTTTCTTCTACTTCATTCACATGATTTTTGGCCAATCACCTTTGTTAACTACATAGGTCCCAACAAGATTTTCTCCAATCTTATCTTCAAGATTTTCGATTTGAAAATTTTCCAACCATGGTTGCTTTGTTTTCTTTTTAGTATATGAAAACAATTTGTTGTTGAACTCTTGCAAATGAATTGATAATTGATCTATATTTTGGGACATTTTTCCCAATGAATATTGGAGTTATTTTGCTAATTTCTTTATATTCTCCAATCTTATATGATCAAAGTAGTCATTTTGTTGGGTTCTTGAGTATGTTTCCATCTCATAACAGGTATAGAACTGATTCTTTGATTTTGTTGAATAGGAATCAACCTTTCTTGTGTTTAATAACTAAAAGAGTGATTTCGAGCCTTGAACGTTTCTTGACTTGAATTTTAAAGGGTTTCTCCTAAATATATGTGGGTTGTTTGGCAATTAGCACAACACTCAAAACTCCTTCTTGTGACCAGCGTTATCAAGAGTTTTCTAGTCTTTCACTGGCGGAGTCAATGTTGGCCCAGATGGTTGCTTTAATACCAAATTTATGTAGCCTAAGTATTCTCGAGAAATAATCTTCCAAGAATCAATCTTGCCCATCTTTTATTGAAGTGATATTCATTCTTTCATACAAGAAAGGGAGACTCCTATTTACAGTGTTTTATTACAAGTGGGAGTAAAAAGGAACTAACCTAGAATATTACTCAATTACCCAATTAACCTCATTCTTCTTACATCATTACATCATTTTGTTACTGAACCATTAATTTGAAGAGGCAAGCAAGGGATCATCATCAATAAATGACTCTTTCAGTCACCACCAACTCTTCATGCATGCAAAGAACCTATAATGTCACTGCCTTCACCAATGGATCAATATTAATTGATTAAACTCCCACCAATGTTCCCCTACAAATCAGCATGAATGAGCTGCTAGGTATCCGGCACCTGCAAATAGCAAATACCCAACAAGATATCCAGGAAACAACAAGAAGAAATATAAAAGGAAATGACAAGATAACTTTCCAGCAAATTGGAGAGGATTGGTTCTCTCCCACACAAAGGCTTAACCCCAAAACATCCACACCCTCCTCATCTAACAAAACCCTACTTAGACCCCTCTTCCCCTTTTTCATTGGTCCCCACTTTTGAAATAACTAACTTCACAGTCCACTCACATCCTGCCCGTGTGGATTGTCTTTCTTACCTCTCCTCTTGTAAGTATGATGAATAGGAGGCCTTACAATACCCAAGTTTCAAGATGCACCTTGTCCTCAAGGTGTAAGTCAGGGAATTGGTGTTTAATGAAATAAGCTTCTTGCCATGTAGCTTCACTATCCAGCAACTTCTCCCATTTGATTAACCACTCTTCACGACATAACTCCGAATTCCAGCGAATGCCAAGAATATTCTCTGGGCACACTTGCAATTCAAACTCTTCAACTTCAGAAAATTGAGGAGGATGTACCTGAACTTGTTGTGCGTCTCCAACTACTCTCTCCAAATGAGACGTGTGAAACACTGTAAATTGAGGCTTCTGGAGGTAGCTAAATTCGATAAGCCACATTACCAATTCATTCCTGCAATACATAAGGCCCATAATGCTTGGAGAAAGTTTCTCAGATCGTTTCTTGGCTAAAGATCGCTGATGGTAGGGTCTTTGTTTCAAAAATATTGCATCCCCCACAATGAACTCAACTTCTCTTCTTTTCATATAGCTGACGGTGGGATTTTCTTAATTCATTTAAGGGAATATCTTTCATTTATTAGTTGGTCTAGTTGTGGCATCAACGTCCAAAGTTTTTTGGTCTAGTGAAATGAAAGAGTACAACTAGAGGGTTTTTCATCCCTCTTCCTTAGGATGACATTGACCGTTTTGGTTCAGCTCATCTAAAGGCCTCTTCATGGAGTTTTCTTTCTAAAGACTTCGCAAGCTACTCTATTTAGGATACTCTATTTAGGATATATGTCTCAACGGAATGCTTTTATGTTTTTCTTATAAACCCTTATGACTAGGTATTTTGATTTAATGTTCTTTTATCGTCATTTTTATGTTCTTTTCTCTTTGGGTTCTTGTACTTTTGAGCATTGGTTTCTTTTCCTTCTATCAATGAAAGGTATTTATTTCCTTATTAGGAAAAAAAATCTTTTCATTATATCAATAAAAGGAATTTCCTTCCTTTCAATGAAAAGAACACTTGAAGAATATCTTTTGGAGCAATATTTACTAAAATAGTGTTATGGGAAAAAATGTCGAGGTGGCAGTGGCACTAAAATAAAGATCAAGTTTTCTAAAAAGGAACAGAAGAAAGAAAAAGGAAGAAATCCAAATTTCTCTTTACCACCACAAAATTAGAGAACAAAAGAGAAGAGAAAGCCCGCGGCCACCAATCCAGGTCAGTTATTCTCTTGTCCAAACAACAATGAGGCTTACAACCTTCCATCAGAACCCTAAGCCTCCTTTTGTTTGGTTCAGGCATAAGCGTTGTGGCACCTCAAAGATGCCTCACCTCAAGGCTTATAGCTATACCTCAAACGATTTTGAAAACATTCAGGGACAGGAAAAGGAAATGTAGTTAGTGTAACTTCTTGTTTTTCTACAAAGTTGGGTTTGTAAACATCTTTCTCATTCCTCAAGCCTGGTATGGTAGGATTGACAATTCTGAAATTCATTTGTAGACTGTCTTCCTCAAGACAAGACGAGGATTTGTTCGTATAGCGATGGAGATGGGTACACCTCTGGTCCCAGTTTTCTGCTTTGGTCAGGTATTTTTCTAATATGTTCATAGGGTTTTATTTCTTGTGCTGCATTATCATTCTGATTTTAGTTGTATTTTAGAATTTGATTTTGATCAATTTCCTCCAAATCTATGTAGTCAAATGTTTATCAGTGGTGGAAACCTGGTGGTAACTTCTTCCTCCAATTTTCTAGAGCGATCAAGTTCACACCAATTGTCTTCTGGGGAGTTTTTGGGTATGTGTATATTTTCTTGCGAGTCTTCACAAATATCATGCTCTTCTCTTCTCTACCATTCGTGTTCTTGTCCATCTTTCTAAAAAAGAAAGGGTATATAACCATCATGGGTTGGCCAAGTGGTAAAAAAGGTAGACATAGTCTCATTAAATGACTAAGAGGAGGCCATGGGTTTAATTCATGGTGGCCACTTACCTAGGAATTAATATCCTACGAGTTTCTTTGACACCCAAATGTTATAGGGTCAGGTGGGTTGTCTCGTGATATTAGTTGAGGTGCACATAAGTTAACCCTACATTCAAGGATATCAAAAGGAGGAGGAGAGGGGGGGGGGCGGGGGGGCTACGTCTTACTAAATGGTTGGATAGTAGCATTGTTGTATCTTGATTCTTGCTTTTAAGAGAAACATTTATACTTTAAATATACGTGTACTTAGTCATATGATATATCAATTGTGCACCGAACTTTTAGCTTCGAAGGCGAAGTTCAATGAAGAAAAGACTTTTCTTCAATGTGTGCACAGCTCAATAAATGTTGCTCATCTCACTTCATAGGGTTACTCTCCTGCAATCAAGGATGCCTATTGTAGGCCTTTGTTGAACCTTGGAGGAGTTGCATAGACTGCATCTTGAGGCAAGTTGAGTTTGGGTGTCATTAACAACCACGTAATTGCTCAACTGTTCATGTTATCAATGTTGGCACCTCACGGTCGATTTTGAATTATATATTTAGTTTTATTTGGAACTTGGACCAGGGAAAACTAACTTTGCACTGAAGTCTTTTGTTTGGTAAAAATGTTGTATACATGCAATTTATTTTGAGAAAGTTGTTTGAAGAGGAGGAACAATGATCCACGAAAAAGTTCTATAGAATGTTACAGCATTGGGATAAAGTGTGTTGGTCCGTGTTTTTTGGTTATGTTCATAAGTTAATCTATCCAGTTCTGATTGCATCGTCAACTGGCTATCATTGAATATTATTGTTTTGTTTTCAGATCGCCCCTTCCTTATAGGCGGCGGATGCATGTGGTGGTGGGGAAACCCATTGAGGTGAAGAAAAATCCAAATCCAACAAGTGACGAGGTAGGTGTCTCAAAGGCCCATTTCATTCCATAGCATATATACTTAGAATGATTGGAATTCTTTACGGGTGTTTAAGCATACTTACTATTGACGACAAAGAATCTCTCTTTTTGGTTCCTCTATGACTCTCCAGCCGCCCAACTTGGTTTGGGAAGCTGAGTGCCTAGAAAGACAGGCAGGGGAGCTCTGAGGGGTCAAAACTACTTTTTAGAATTTAACAATTATAAATAGGATTCGAACCTATAATTTTACTAAGTTCTATAGAATTATCTGCTTGAGGGATTACTTACCAAGTCCTATATTTCATTATTCTTATAACTATCATGGTGATATTTTATTGGCTTTGTAACTATTTCGTGGTTGGTTTGTCAGGTGCTTGATTTACACGGTCGGTTTGTTGAAGCACTCGAAAATATATTTGAAAGGTACAAAGGACAGCTTGGGTATGATAATCTGCAGCTGAAAGTTCTTTGATTAAGATTGAGAGAGATATTTATTAGGTCCAAGTCCATCCTGCCTGTGCTCATTTGTTGTATCCGATATGTGATCCGTAGCAATAAAAGGAGTGCCCATTATTTTTACATGCATTTGGAATCCTTTTGGTAAATGTAGGGTCGAGCATAATGGAAAATCCCTCTGGGTATATATATATTAGAATTTTGTCAAATAATTTTTCTAAAAGTGATATATACAAAATTTAAAGACAGATTTTTTAAAAGCTAAAGTTGACGCAATGAAGAACTATGGTTTTTCAATGCTAGTTTGTTGTTGATTTTTTTTTTTTTTCCTGTAGATTTTTACTCTATAAATTTTAAGAACATTTTACATATTTTTTTTTCATGAAAATTATTATTATTATTATTATTTAATCAATTTTGATAAAAATTAACTTGTGTTAAGAAAATTCATTAAATTCTAGATAAGTGATCACTGTGAATTGAATCTATGACTTCTTAAAGCTTGTTTGAGATTGCTTTTGTTGGTATAAAAAGTGATTGTTTTGGTGTTTTTGGTAAAACAACTTATTTATTAATCTATTCAAAATCACTTTTAAATTAGTTCAACATGCTAACGCTTTTTGTTGGAGTTTCAAGATTTTAGTCTTTCTAAAAATTTGTTCCCTTATCCACCTTAAATTTGTCATTCCATTAATTTTTTTCCTCACATTGATTCTAAATTTTAATTGGTTCAATATCTTATAATAATTATTTAATAGAAATCTTTTATTAGAAAATTTAGATTAAACAATATTATTCGCAAATCATATATAGTTTCAAATAATTATAAATTAAATATGAATATAAAAAATAATTAAAATGATAATATACTTTTTGTTCATATAACTATATTATACAAATTTAGTATTAATTTAGTAAAGATCGTGACTATTTTTTTTCTTTTTTAAATTTAAAATTAAATTTTATCTAACACTATTTTACTTCTTCTCACAGTTGATTTTTATAAAAGCACAGTTACTAGTAATTATTTGAAAAGTTACAATAATTTCAAACTAAACTTTGAAAACAACCTTTATTAGTAACAAATAATACGAAGAGAATAAAATCATAATTAGTTCATTAGTCCCATGAGATAATTATCTCAATAATTTTAAATATTTTTACTAAAAGACCATCGTATCAAGAAACTACCAAATAAATAAAGCGTCTCTTGGAAACCAAAAAAGGGAGGGAAAAATAAAAAATTAGATTATGATACTTATCCTTCGAACAAAAGAAAGTTGTGATCGAGTGAAAAAACTACTAATCAGTTCTGATGTTTTTCTTTATATATATAATCTTGGTCCTTGGATCTCTTTTTCCTCTAAATTTAATTTCTTGTAAGAAAATAAAAACCCAAACACAATTATTGGCACAAAAACATAACTTTATGTATTAAAACATAATGAAAAATCATATGCTCTCAACTTTATTTTGATACTATAGGTAAGTTTTTAACTTCATAATTATACCAAAAAAAAAAAAAATCTAACATGGTATAAAACAATAAAAGTTAAAATCTTTGAATTGATGATCTCCTCAATAACATGAGTTTTTTAAGGCAGCAAAATGACCTGAGTTAGAGCAATATACTTTGATCAAATGATAGTGGTTTTGTAGGATATTATGTTTCACTCTTTTACCTTCATTTCCAAGTTAATTAGGTAAAATCTTATCTTTGTATATACTTCTCATAATTAAGAATTATCTTTTACCTATTTGACCTATAAATTATAAGTCTAAAAGGTAAAGAATGCAACAAAGCTACAAATAAATTAAACCAACAATTAACTTTGTATGCAAATAATACATGTTACCAAAACAAGTGTAGCTCAACTGGCATAGTATTATAACTTTGAGGTGAGAGGTTGGATTATTCCACCACAATTTTATCATTAGGAAAAAATAATAATAATCGACCTTTTGAAACTAAACTCAGGGCCCAAAGAAAAGTTACTTTTTACCATGGCGCTTCTATGTAAAGAGCCTTAACATAAGTCCCATATTACATTAATGTTCAAGATCCTATTTTTTTTTTCATAAAAGGCCTTCTTCCTAAGATTTTTGCCATTGGCAAATCATAGGTTATTTATCATTTAGATATTTTATATATATATATATAAAGTTTCTCTCTCCTCCATGCATAGGCTTAGGGCTTCACACTATTGATGACTTTTTAAAAAAGAAAAAAATGTTAAATTATTCTACTTCCCCTTTCTTCTTCCTCCCTCTCTTTTCTCCTTCCTCCTCCCTTTCTTTTCTCTAGTCGCCACCTCCCTCTCTCAATCCACCCTACTACCGTTGCCAATTGTCATCGTTCAACTTGTTGTTCGTCGTTCTCGTCGTTCAACTTGTTGTCCATCATTTTTGTCGTTCAAGTTTCAGTTGTTCCCGCCTGCTCCGATTGTCATTATTATCGTCGTTCCAACCATTCTTATCTGCACCAGTGGCTGCCAGTCTCGAGAAGATTGCTAGCTTTGAAGAATCGTTTTCATTTTTTTTTTCTTTTTTCTTTAAAAAAATATATTTCTCATATTTCGCCGACTTTGGTTTGGTTTTGGGATATGTGTAGTCTTCTTTGATTTTATGATATATATTGTATATATTGTATATTTTTTATTTTATGATATATACACTTATATATATTGAACCATATATCCATGATTATACATACAGTAGTATTTAACGTTGTTTATTTGAAAATTATGGGGTTTGAAAATAAATTTGAAACTGTCACATTAATTGGGAATTAGCAATTTTTGTTAGGGAGCTTATGTTAAGTTTTGATTTATTGAGATTTATAGCTACTTAAATAGAATTTATGATATATACTGGAATTTATGATATATATCGTGATTTATGTGGAACGTGTAGGCAATCTTATCGGTATATTTCATATATTGGTTGGAATGTTTGCAAACATCCAAGACAAAACATATGTATCAAAATAGATATTGGTTGAAATGTTTGCAAACATCCAAGACAAAACATACATATTAGAATAGTTCGGATATACCAAATAAACAATAGAGTATGTTGATGTGACATACAGAATACTTAGGAAATATAGACCAAATAAACAATGGAATATATTGTCATATATATAAGAACATTGGGAATATATTATAGACACAAACGATACCTATTTAGAAGTGCATAGATATCAGAATACTTATGATATATACCCAAACAAACAATGAATATATACCCAAACAAACAATGGAATATATAATCAGTACAAATGATACCTAATTTGAATTGCATATATATCAGAATATTTTGTATTTATACACAAAATAAATAATGAAATATATTACAGGAAAACAAATAATATTCAAAACAAACAACAAAATATATCACATAATATAAAAAATCAAACATAAAAAACAAAATAAAAAATGAAAACATATTAAATGCATTTTCTCTCTCCAATTAAAAATTAAAAAAAGATCATATTAAATACATTTTTCTCTTTCCGGATGAAAATGAGCAAAAATCATATTAAGTAGATTTTTTTTCTCCATAATAAATGAAAAAACTGGTAGAATTGTTCGAAATTAACCCAAAAAAGTTTTTTTTTTTTTTTTTTTTTAAATATTTGACATTTATAAAATATGGGTCCAAGATGCAAAAATCTCTTTTACAATAACCCAATATGGCACGCGGTATTATTTGCAGGCGTCCCTCCCAAGTTCCCAACCAAATAAAAGGCCATCGAATCGATTTTCCATAAACACTTGTGGAGGTCCAAGTTCTGATGGCGATCGCTCTCCTTCAAGGCCTGCGGCTCTTGCGCGAGAGAAAGTAGAAACAACGTCGAATTCAAATTTCAGAATCACGTTGCTGAACGGACAATCGGACAGGAGAAGAAGAGGAACGCTAACATATAGGCCATTTTAGGGTTTCTTTCTGGGTTGCATGTTCGTCAAATTACCACCAAAGATCGAAGCAGCAATTCCTATTTCCAAACATCGTACTTGTTTTCCAGGTATGAATCTCGAAGCATGCCACTCCTCTTTTCCAGATTAAGCCATGAGCATCTGATACTGTTTCCCGTCTCCTCTTCCTTCACCAACCCCCCAAAATGCATATCAAATGCTAACTTTTCTCTCTTCTCATTGCGCCTTTTCATCTTTGAAGCCTTGATGTTTTATGCATTTTAGGCAAATGTGCATGCTATTTCGTTTACTTGATTCTCTTGATAGGGGAGGGCGGGAGCGAATCTTAGGGCTAGGTTTTTCAAGAAAAAGTAAGATGAGGATCATGGCTACTGTTTTCTGTAAACCTAAATTTCACGAGTTGCATTCTTTCCTTTACTTAAACCTTCTTCTGAAATCTAACTTCCATTAGTTGTAGGATTCCCCCTTTGGAACTGGAGATGTGTGACGCGAAGGAGAAACACGAATCTGCACAAGATGTTTCAGTTGCTTTAAGTGAAGGCAACCAAGTTAATGTAAAAGGTGAGTTTCATGATTCTCTCTCTGTGCCAGCTGAGGCAACTCCAAACTCTTGCGAAAAAGAGACTGCTTCACCTGAGACTCATGTACAGGAAGTTGTACTTCCTGAGGATAATTTAGATAAACCTACGATTCCTCAGCAATCAAATGAAAATTCTGCGCATTTACTTCCCTTGGATCATGACCAAGAGTTGGACAAGCCTGATGCAGAACCTGCTTCTGATGTCAAGACTGGCCCTGATGAGTTTCCCCCAAGGGATCTAGATGCTGCCTTTTCTAACTCTCCCCTGGAAACTGTTCAGTCCTCCATGGATGCCAAATCTGAGGCCTTTGATATGCCAGAAACTAAAACTGCTTCTCTTGATGATGCGTCAACAGCAAGTCATGATGAACCTGTAACTCCCCATCCAGTGTCATCTTGTGTTAAAGCTGAAACAGAGAATGCCATAGAATTGAAGGTCAATGAAGACAGTGTTACTACACCTCATAATGGGGATTCAAACATGAATCAGTCATTTATTTTGGATGAAAATCATATTGCTGAAGGTAGTGAATCAGGAACAGAAGAAGAGCAATCTGCCTTCATGAAGGAGCTTGAAAACTTCTTCAGAGAAAGAAGCCTGGAATTTAAACCTCCTAAGTTCTATGGGGAGGGTCTGAATTGCCTCAAGTAATATTTTTATTCTTCATTACTGCATCATGATTTACATCATCCTATAGGAATTGGAGTTCGTTCTTAGCTCACATTTTAAACTTTTTATGATAAGGTTATGGAGGGCTGTTACTAGATTGGGAGGCTATGACAAGGTATTTTTTGTTCTTTCTGTAATGACCACAGTGTTTCTTGCTTCGATGACAATGTATTTGAATCACGCAAAATCTACTATATATATTTCTAAGATAGTTTGAGTTCCCATATGATTATTTGTTTATAGGCTTTAGCAGCCTCATACGTAGTGAGAGGCTAGAAAATCCACTTGATATTGACTGTGCTTAAATTTAATGGTTGAGAAAATGCACTTGATGTGTATACATATGAAGTGTTTTAACTGCTCCTCTTCCAACAACCTTAGGACATAGGTATTAGGTAGTTGAGGAAGAAAATTATGGGTCTGTTATTTATGTTTTTATAATGTTTTTTTTTTCTCATGATATTTATTGTTTCTTTTGATTAATTTTGACTTTTGTGGCTCTGAAATCTTATTTTTGACACATCCATAACTGGCATCCTTTTTGGATAGGTGACTTCATGCAAGTTGTGGAGGCAAGTAGGAGAGTCTTTCAAACCCCCAAAGTAAGGACACAATTGGTAGACTTACAATGTCAAAAGCTACATCTTCCTACGTGTGACATCGTGGGAGACATGTTGTTGTTGCTTTTGCCAGTTTTTATATTTTTTGAACTGTTAATTTAGTTTATGTTCTTTCATCCGTCTATCTTGTGTTTATAAGAGTAAAAGCAGTTATAATGTCTGAAATCATTGAACATTCTAGCTTAACACCTAACCTGATGTTGGCTTACATTTATATCAAATCGTTGTCAATGAATTCTTCACGTAGTTTGAAGAATTAATGGTCTCATAGTATCTGAGTTGTAACACCTCCATTTTAGGAGGAACTTTTGGAATTCTCATGTTGCCTCATCTTTCAGCCTAGACATGATAAGCTTTTTTTTCTTTTTTTTTTTTTTTGGGTCTGCAGGACATGCACGACAGTTTCGTGGACATTTCGAGGATTTTATGAGAAGGTGATGGTGGAGAGATATTTTCTTTGAATATTTGTGTATTTCCATTGATGTTTTTGTATCTATATTATTTTGTATGCAGTGATCACTTTGGTCATAATGGGAAGGCAACTTTTGAATTGATGGCTAATGTTGTGAGATTATATATAAAATGTTATGGGGATTTTTATAGTCACAGGTTTCTTATAAATAAAATGTTATGAGGATTTTTGTAGCCACAGGTTTCTTATAAATAAATTGTTATGAGGATTTTTATAGTCACAGGTTTCTCATAAATAAAATGTTATGAGGATTTTTATAGTCACATTTTTCTTACAAATAAAATGTTTTGGGATCTTTAAAACGACTTGTGGGTCATTACATTTTTGTAATGAAGGTCATAATCCATTGCACTTGTTTCGAATGGATGGAGTTTTAAATCCATGCAATCTTTCTTACCATAGTAAGTACTATTTCAATTTATTATCTGAGTTTTGTTGCACTTTTGTTAACCTTAGCTTTGTATCAAGACTCAAGTGTGTCCCAATCTACCGTTTACATCATGTGAAAAGAAACATATATAGTTGTATAAGTTAGTAACACAATACTTTTGGTTGTAACTTCTTGAGTTTTTTTAGGCTCTCCTTGATTATGAGAGGCATAAAACCAATGGTGGCGAACTTAGTGTACCTATTGCTTCCAACTCAGAACCTATGAGTATTGAAAACCAGGTAATTCAGAATTTCAAGCTGCTGAACTTTATTTTATTTTATCATGACAGATATAAGCCTATAGTCTTCTTTCATCTAGGTGATATTCTTTTAGGCAAACTTATATGTGTGTGTGTGTGTGTGTGTGTTTGCTCACAAGATGAGATAAGAAAGGGTTGAAGGTCACAAAGCACCTCAATTCATAGAATTCAGTGCTAGTGACTATGGTTTCCAACTGTATTTAGGAACTAGTACTTTCATCCGGTTGGTCCTATTGCAATCAATCTCATGAGAAATTTGACTTACCTAGGACAATGCCCTTGCTTAAATTCCTCACCTCAAGACCTCTCAATGCTTGAAATCACTCCTCTTTTTCTTTCCAAATAAATATTTGAAAGAATTCCCAAACCGAGCAATTTGTTGTCAAAATCTTCCATAGGGAGTCAAACTCAACAGAACTTCATTGATACGGCAGCTCTGTAGAGCAACACATGAAAAATGAACAAACATAAACAATATTTTAAGAATCTATTGAGGCTTATGCTTTGAGGCTCACCTTGAGACTTACGCCATTGTTGAACCATTAGAGGCTTACGTTGCAAATAGAAGTGGCTTATGGCTTTTTGAAAACCCACTGATGATTAAAAAATTAATAGTGATGGGCCTAATTCTTCAAAGTTATTAAAATATAATTTGAGCTGTGACCATTTGAATTAGGACTACTTTTACTGTTGTGGCTTTCAAAATATTGAGGAAATTTATAGTATAAATCTATCCTATTAATGGTAATAGCTAGTAGTGATGATTAAGATATCCTTTCTTTAACCATCATGGTTGGCCTAGTGATAAATAGGGTAGGGGACATGACCTTGATAGAGGGCTAAGAGGTCATGGCTCAATCCATGGTGGCTATGCACTTGGGATTTATTATCCTACAGGTTTCCTTGACACCCAAATGTTGTAAAGTCAGTTAGGTTGCCCTGTTAGATTGGTTGAGGGTCGTGTAAGATGACCCAAACACTCACGAAATATCAATAATTGTAATAACAAGAATAATAAATAAAGATGTCCTTTTAGAGATAGTAGAAACTGCAGGGTTGAATTCTTTTCACACTTTTATATGATGATCATGTTTGGCAATGCTTGGTCACACCAAATTAGGATCTGTAAAATGGTTTTAATTTGCTATCCGAGGCTTACCCCCCATATTGCCTCGAGGCTTATGCCTTACCTCTCCATGAGAAAAGCCTCAAGGCCGCTTTTAGTCTTTTGAAACATTGGTCATAAATTCTCCTGAAACTCTGTGGTAAATTGTGTCGGGCCTTGATAGATGATCGATATCTTTAGAAGCTTGCTTACGCAAAAGTACAACAGTCCATCAAAGAAAATTTCCATAGACATATCTATGTTTAATGAAATCATTGGTATTAGTCCTGCCAACAGCCACAAGCTAACCAAAAAGTGTATCTTTCTTTAAATTTCGACTTTCAATAGCTTAGAAAAGTAACAAAAAGGACTTGAATTATGGGGATGGCATTGAGGGGCTAAACAAAGATTGGGAACTAGACAGTTCAAAAGACATCCAGCCTGAGGTCCAAACTTGAAAATTTTAAGTACCTTGATTGAGTAGTCCTTGTACTTACATAATTGCCTTCACCAACTGAATGTTTTGAAGAATCTGAGGAAGTATGGAAGGCAATGAGAAGTGGTCTTTCATGAAGTTTGAAGTAGGGTTGGCAATGGGGCCGGGGTGGGGTTTCCCCATCCCTGCCCCCGTCGGGGAAACGGGTCCCCTCGGGGACTCATTTCCGAGAGAGGGCGAGAGTGAGAGGTTGTTTGCCTTTGGGTTTGGTTGGGACTTGGGTTTGGGGGAGAGAGAGCGAGAGAGATAGAGTGATTGTGAGGGAGGAAAGGATGCGAAAACAAGAGCAAGAGTCAACCATAACATGTTTTATATATATAAAGTTAACTTTTATATTAAATGGGTTGGTGTCGGGGAATCGGGGTCGGGTTGGGGCAGAGATACCCTCCCTGTCCCTGCCCCATCCCCGGACGGGTACCCGGAAAAAGTCCCCGGTTTGACCCCCATCCCCGGTCAAACAGGGGATTCCCCGACCCAACCCCACAGGTTTTTTTTTTCGCCAACCCTAGTTTGAAGGTACCATTGGTTGACCGTGGCCGCATCACAACAATTGTTGCAAAAGTGCTAATGTGTTGATCCAAACCTTAAAAATCTTATAAAAACAATAAATAAACTCCAAAAACCAATAAATATGGGAGTTATATAAAATAAACTGTACTCCTATTTGGCATATGATTTACCAAGTAGTCAGCTTGTCTCCCTGTTAATTCTGGGAGCATCTCTCTTTGCATCTAAAGGAAAGCTTCCAATTTTCCTTGCTAGTTGTCTTTCCCGTGTAAGGAAACAGGACAATTTGTGGGACCATGATTTCTTCAAGTTCAATTTTCCAAGCTTTTTCGTGTATTCAAAAATTCAAATGTTGCATCCGTTAGGTCATCTTATATGGTGGGTGCTGGTTTTAGGAAGTGTAGGTGTTAATAATGTTGGTGTTATTGATCCTGCTCGTGTTTGTATTATTTTGCTTGAGGCAAAACCCAAGAGACAAAAACATGACAAAAATATGTACACGGTCAGGTTTCTGAATAATTTTTATTGGTAAATCCTGACATTCTCTCTCACACACAACTTTCATCAGGGATCAGGATCAGGTAGAGCACGAAGAGATGCTGCAGCACGTGCCATGCAGGGTTGGCACTCGCAACGTCTTCTGGGAAATGGTGAAGTTAGTGACCCCATTATCAAGGTCTGGTGAATGCTGAGAGTTGGATTGATTTCTCTTGTGCATCCTCAATTTATTCCATTACTTTCCTTTTCCAATGGGGTACCATTCTAATAATTTCTGTAGGATAAGAATGCACTTTCAATGCAGAAAAGGGAAAAACAACTTAAAAGCATTGGTAAAGCTTCTTTTGTGTTCTTTACAGTATGGATAGCTGTTAGCTGCAATTCTTGCTTCATCTGATTATAATTATTATCATTATTAATTTTTGGTTGATGTAGGTCTTCTTAAACGTAAGAAACCATCTTACATGGAGCATGCCATGAAATCAACACGCACAAAATCACCAAAACCACAGTTAGTGACCTCGCTTTATTTGGCTTTCTATTTTGCGCATTTTTATACAGCTACGCATTTTATGACAATTGGCCAATTTGCATCGAGACCCATGTAAAAAAACATTGGATGGAATGTTGGAAAGGAATTTAACATTTTGCTGATTTTTCTGTCTGTGGCTAGGTTGGATGTAGCAGTAGTTGATATTGGACAACCAGCCGACTGGGTCAAGGTCAACGTGCAGAAAACTGTAAGTTGTGGAGTATGTTTTAATTAAAAACACCTGAAATAATGATTATAGGACTAACTTACAGAGCAAGTTCCATTCTTCTGGCAGAAAGATTGTTATGAGGTCTATGCATTAGTTCCTGGACTACTTCGTGAGGAGGTACATCATTTCCATTTTGTACCTTTTCATTATTTGCAATGTGTATGCTCTCATGAAGAATCTGGCTTCGTTTTTTTATAGTACTTATTTCGTTTGAAATTGTTAAAAGAAGTATCTTTTTCAAAATTACTTTTTAAGAAGCTCAATTGACCACGCCAAGATTTTTTATTTCTTGCAATGGCTAAGAAATGAGCATTTTCCATACAACCTTTAGCTCATGAGGCCTTAGGGCTCTGAAGTCAAGACATCTATACTTTCTAAATTTTTTTGTTTAGGCCACAGAATCAGGTACCATATGTTCCATAGTAGAAACAAGCAGCGTATAAATATTCTCCCAAATTTCTGTCTGTTTCTGCAGGTGCGTGTCCAATCTGATCCGGCAGGACGTTTGGTCATTAGTGGTGAACCCGAACATCCTGATAATCCATGGGGTGTCACACCCTTCAAAAAGGTCGTTACCGCCTTAACTCGATTTGGACTCAGTGAAAATTGTTGAAGATAGTTCTGGTTACTCAAATAAACTAACGTTAGAAACTTAATAGGTCTTTCTATGTTTTCTAACTTATTAGATGTAGAAATATGATTAACTTCCTTAGAAGAGAAGAAAAAAGAAAGAAGATAAATATGACCGACTTTTTAGATGTAGAATATTCAATGTGTGTTTTTGGTGGCAGGTGGTCAGCCTACCGTCAAGGATTGATCCACATCAGACTTCTGCTGTTGTCACCTTACACGGACAGTTGTTTGTTCGCGTTCCATTTGAACAGTCGGAATGAAGGTGCTACGATACTCCACTCGAATCTAGTCTGTTTTATAATGTTAATAACAGTGGCAAAAAAACCGTTTAGCTAGGCAGGGAACATAATTTTGTTTTGTAAGATCTTTGGTAGTGGTTAGCTGGCATCGAAGTTCTATTATGTATCTTACGTGAAGCCTCTTCTAATCTAAGGTAGCTAGTTTACAAATCTGACTAATTGGTTGCCCTCTACTGCATGTTGAAGTTCATTTACTCTCGTCTATAAATATTGATGGTGTGGCGCCCAAGCATTTGCAGTTCATATTTTATCGCTGTAAATTCCACTTCTGTTTTTTAGCAGATAAAAATTGCAATTTGGTGATAGGTCACATCATAATTTTCAATTCGAAGATCAAGGAAAGCTAGGGGCAATAACCACATTAGCCATAGGAAAAAGAAATCTTCGACCTTCCTGAAAACTGGTCAGTGACGTAAATGAACATCAAGTGCGAAAAGTTAAAAGAACATATGGATCATTTTCAAGCAAACTAAGGTATGTTAATTTTATAATTTAAATAGAAATGTAGAGATCTTATGATACTTGAATGAAATCAACAGGATACTTCCTCTTGCAATGTGATGTAATAATACATAATTTAATGATTTCAAAGATTTAACGCAATTTACATTCATGGATCAGTTGCCATTGAAGCCAAGTCTAATTCTTCGTCAGAATCAATTACATCCTCAAAATCGTAATATGCATTGACCTGCATGTAATGATAACAGTTAGCTCCATTTTCAAGGCCTCGACAAGTAATTATGTAGGCAGAGTACGATGCTTTTTTTTTTTTTTTTTCCTTTCATTATAAAACAAGAGGAAGGGCTACAAATGCGAGGTGGATTGGTACAAATCACCCCTACTATACATTACATTCCTATTTTTATGTTAAAATGAAGCCTGGAGGGATGTTATGTAAGATCTGATTGGCCATCAACCAAAACGACAGGAAAAATGGTTTTCATCTTCTCCATCTTTTATGTTGATGATAAAACACCGATACTATGGGCGCAAGTTTTTCCATTCGAAGTCCACACCAAAACTAGAGGCCTTGGGACCCAAAGGCATTTCATTCAAGATATTAAAGTTAATATTGAAAGCTTAAACTCTTAAGTTCTTCCAAACTCCTTATACTATACATTACATTCCTATCCATCACACCTTCTAGCTAGAAGCCCTCATGTAAAAAGGCTATTTCCACCAGAAAGCTATTAGCAAATTCTCTTGTTTAGGGGGTTGTTTTTCTACCTTGGAAGGGCTTCTCACAAAACATAGTCAAACATATTTGATGTGTGACATGTGTACCTTATCCTTAGCCAGTTTAAAATCATCTAAAATACCTTTATATTTAGACACAAGAGAGTGGCTAAAGAAATCAACAACAGTAGTTGGGGGGTCTCCTTGTCTAGTTACTCTTAAAACCCAAAATTTACTTCTAACTGAAATTGGAAAGGAAGTCTTTATTTCTTTATGAAAAGAAACAACTCTCTTTTATGTATGAAATAACAAGGGAAAGAAACCCAACTAAAAAAAAAAAGTTACAAAAAAATAAAATTAAAAAAAAAATAAAAACCTTCTCCTATTGGGCAAATAGAGAATTGAAGTAATAACTATCGGAATAAGAAAAACTTAGACAATTTACACCATGAAATTACAATGAAAATAACATGGTCAAAGAAAATATCGCAAGACCGTGCTTTGTTTGAAGATCCAGCTATTTCACTCAATCCAAACAGACCAAAAAAAAGAAGGCTATGATGAGGTACAACCATTAGGGCATGTTTGTTAACTTCACTCCTTGTTTGGCCTACGGATTTTGTAGATCCCACAACTAGAAAAACATCAATTCCCTGACTTATTTACTCTTTACATTGTGGGCCCACCCAATTCCTAAGAGTCTCTTCCTTTGAATGGATGACCCTTCAGAGTAAGATAAGCTAGGATATCGATAGGGAGAGCCGCAGGCCCACAACCCGGTTGAAAATAGAGATGATGAGTCTCCAAAATCTGTTAGAATAAGTGGCTAAAGAGGTGGCTTTGAGACTCGCTGTCCATCTTGCATAGGACCAGTGCACCGACACTAATGGGTCTAAGTCAATCTCACCTTAACCACCCTACTCTTTTCGAGAAATAAAAAAGAACTAGATAGTGTAGGTTTCATTGGTCCTTTCATCATTATTGAAAAACTCTGGAACACCCTAATTTTGTTCTTTTTCCTGGTGTTCCAGTCCTTCCTAATTCACATTTGAAGCCATCAGGACCTGAAGAATTTTGGTCACCAAATTGATTAATAAAAGGATTTCTGTTTCTTCAAACGGTCTTTCTAACCACTCTACTACGTCACTGCTAATAGGCTGCCATTGAATTCCCTCTAGAACTAACCGTCGCTGCCCATCACATTTAAAGGAGAAAGTCCAGAATTTCAACTGGAAATGGAGTTTTTACTTGCTCTATGAGCAGTGAGCAGCCCATCTATGAAAGAGCTTTGAATTAAGGCTGTTTTTTCTTTTTTCATTTTTTGAATGGAAACAAAAATTTCATTGAAATAATGAAAAAAGATTACTGCTCCAATAATACAAGATCTCCAAATAGAAGACAAATATAGGAGACAACCACAACAAAAGAGGAACACAAGCCAAATAAAAGATAACCTTCAACACACTTAGGGAGAGTCCCATAAGAAACTAAGAGACAATGTCTTCACTTGCGAAAAATATGATTATAGGCTTCTGCAAATAGCTCCTCTGAAAGCAACTCCTGTTGCACTGGCTCCTCTATAGGAACTTCTACGTCCTCGTTGCTCAGAGTTACACTTACCGCTGAATCTTCATCATTTTTGAAAGAAGATAAAACTTCTTCAGGAGAAGGGGGGTTGGATACCTCTTCAATAAACTGAACATCAGATCGAGGGAGAGATAATAGACTGCTTAACGAACTAGGAACCAAAGGCTGATGATGCTTAGAAGTGATTAGTGAAGAAATCAAAAGACGAGTGCAAGATTCTTCTAAAGCATCAGAATTTCTCTCTTCACCAACTTTTCAGGAATAATGCCGAGGGAAAGCATCCATGAGCCTTGGCTTTACCCTATTAGAACTCCCTGTAGGCTGAAAAGATGATGACTGCAACACGACTTCTAGAAGCTCTTCTTGAGAAGAAAAATTATCAACGGGAAGAGAAGGAGCAACTTCGTTAGGGGACCAAAGTCCCCATTGATTGACTAAATAAAAGCTTCATCTTCCATTACCTTTTTTATCCTCTTTAAATCAATTGAATTAGAAAAGTCATTAAAAGATAAATTGCCATGATGTATAATATTTGGACTTGGCATTTCCACTGCAACTACATCGCCAAACTGGAGAGAGAAAGAACCACTAGTACCAACCTGAACAAACAATAGCTTTTGCTGGAATGAAGCCACAAAAGTTTTTTTTTTTTTATAAGTTCAATGAAGCCTGCAGAACAATCTATGACATTGTGGGTTTGGGATGCAACAGTGACCAACCTGCCTAAATTTTGCCAATAACTTCAAAGACAGATCTCTTCCAATACTCCAGTGGTAGGGTTTTAATTGATAACCAATTTTAGGAAAAGATCAGGAAAGGGGGCTAACCCTATCCAATGACCCTTCCAAGAGCTTGTGGAAAAGTCCGAACCAACAGAGATTTTGGTTCTTTTAGCAAAATCCTTTTGGAGATGGTAAATGGCTTTCCAAGGGCCTTTAGAAGAGCCTAGATTACCTTTCTCGAGCCAGAAATTGTGCGTACAACCAAATTTGACCACTATAACCTTTCTCCAAAGAGCATATTTTCCATGCAATACCTTTAGAGCCATTCGCTAAGGAGGGAAACATACCTTCTTTTAAGATTGCAAATGCCAAGGCCTCTCATTTCAAATGATCGTTTGTGGACCCACAAATCAAGTGGCAACAACCTTTTTGCTTTGAACGTTCCCAAGTCCCTAAAAGAGCTTTTCAATATTGTAAGCCACCTTCTTATGTTCTCCCTTTGTTACAACTACTTTTTAACTTTTCAACAAAACTAACTTCAAACTTCTTCACTCTATCCTCCAAGCGTGCAAAATGTTCATGACATGAACAACATTCTAAACACCACAGCAAAAGGGACAGAATTGCACAAATAGGGTCATCAAGGTGTCCAACCTTACTTGAAAAAGTATCTGTTTATATACCCACACACACACATGCATATATATATGTATGTATAAAAACTTGAACAGTTTTTTTCTCTTTTGTATGAAGCCATGCTTCCATTAGTGAAGGAATACAAAGGGCGCACAAGAAGACAACCCAACAAAGAGTCAAACTAAAATGAAAAGAGACTTCAATCTAACAAAATGGGACTTAAAGAAAATTATAAATGTACTTATGCACCAAAACCAAAGAGAAACATAAAACCACACAAGAGACCCCACCTCCACACTAGATCTATCAATCCCCTTAAAGTTCCTACTACTCTAATCAAAGGTCTCATAAGACAGCACAAGCGCCCATTCTTAAACATTTTTTAGCTTACAGGTTATATAACTTTGTGTCCTTTAAGTTCTAAGGATCACCTAACAAATACGGAGATTTACATTATTTCAATTATTATAGAAACATTGAAAAGTTCACGTTATGATACAGTTATTTAAGCTGTTGGATAATTGTGTTGGGCCATAATTCATAGGATATGATGCAAGCACCTGAATAGTTTCTAAATATGGTTTTATATCGAAGTAGGAAAGATTCACCAACTTGAAAATAAGCTTCTAAACAAGGTAATAGCTTCCTACCTTTGGTCGTGGAGTAATGGCATCAAAACTATGAATGATTGGAACATCAAAATTCGGAGGTTCTAGAACAATATATGCACCTTTGTTTTTGTATCTCTCCTCAGTTGCCTGCAAGGGGAAAAACAAGACAAAAATAGTTCTGACTTCAGGTGAAATAAAAGGCAATATCAAGTTTACTCATCTATTAAGACAATGAAATGCCTTTGTATTGCAATATTTTGGCGCAAATTATCTCCTACTTGAAATATTAAAATTGTCTCCTCTCAACCATCCTATCATGCCACCTATGTAAGGCGAGTTTCAATAGACAAAAGGAAAGAACTTGAAAGAAATACAAAGATTAAAAAAAGTAATAAAGCCAGCTAGATAAAGAAATAAAGATTCAGTCCATACCTGAAATTGTGGATAGTCTGGAGCACTAAACAAAGTAATCAGTTTCCCTGAATCTACAACATGATCTATCGTGTAACCCTGATCCATTCCTGCAAGACCGGGTCTCTTTTCTCTAGCATCAGGACCTTCATGGGATCTAATAATTAGCTAGACAACCAAAATGAAAAGGTTACAATCACTGATTGGTTTAGAAAGTTTGCTTTATGTCACAAAATACATCTAGAGTTTAATAATGTTGGCAGTGTCTGAAGGTATATGCTATGTTAGTAGACAGATGGAGAGTTAGGAAGTTGGATAGGTTTATACTTGCTAGTTAGTGAGTTCGAATAGGAATTCAAGAACAGAACAAGTCTCTCAAACACATGACCTGTATCCTGTATCATTCCTTGTTTTCTTCTTAATTTCTGTCGACTTTAGAATTAAAGCACCAAAATCACCATGTCAAAGGAAAGCAACTTGAAAGGGCAATTTATGAAGGATAGGGTAAAGCCAGCTGTGGAAGAGATGAAAGAGGACAAAATACAAAAAAAAAAAAAAAAAAAAAAAAATGGAAATGGAGAGGATTGGAATACTCTTGGAACGATGAAGAAGGAAACCAGCAAGCAACCAAATACCCTAGAATCATATCATGAGGCTTGATCTATACTTTAAGCTTCTATATCTATAAGAACAGGAGAAGAAAGCAGAAAATACTTCTGAAGATACTTATAAAAAAAATGAGAAAACTTGACAATAAAAAAAATTAAAAGAATCCAGCCAAAAAGCCCATAAAAAGGAGCCAAACTACTAGAAGGGGCTCCAAGGAAGATAAATAAGACCAAGCAAATAGTTACAAAAGAGCCTAGAAATAGAAGCCCAAAGAGAAACATAGAATCTAATAAGGAACCAAATATCATCAAAAGAACTATCAAGCCCTCTGAAGATTCTACTGTTTCACTCCAAGTTCCAACTGCCACAAAAACAGCCCTTTGTCGCAAAAGGGCATATGAAGGAAAAGCTCCTCAGACAATTCCCTACACTATGATGATTGTTACCCTTGGATGAAAGTTGTCAAGTGGAGGGATTTTACCATGGAGGAGCCTTTAGGATCAAGGGTCCACCACCAATTATCTTCGGAGTTTGGTCTTTGGGGAGGGAGAAGGATGGTGGATTAGGTTGGCCCACTCATCAAACTCCTCTTCAGTAAGGCAATGCTAGATGGAATATTATTTAGAGAATAAATCTTACCAATAATGTGTTGGGTTAATTCCAACAAAATTGTGAAGCTTTGCATTGGGGTAAATTTCAATGGAAGAGAATGTAAAAGGTAGTAGGTATTGCGCATCTAACAAGCTCAAGCACGTTCTCATGAGATCCTTCTTCTTTAGATTAACAAACACTAGATTGATTTTAAACCCCAAAAAGGAAAAATAGCAAATGCAATATGGAAAAGCGACCAGAAAAGGAACTTTTTACTTCAATTATTCGCTATGGAAGTCTTAACAAGGCATAAAGGTTGCAATAAAGAAGAAGAAGCTTGAACCTTGGTCCATCTCGAGGTGTCTTTTGCATGAGGGAGGAGGAACAGATGAAGGTATTGGGAATGTGTTTCCTCCCAGTGAAACTAGGAGGAGATTGTTGGAAATCAGTAAGGCATCATCCTTGCCTCTCAAGGGAGGTTACTCATTATCTATCAAATTCTTGATTCATTGTAAGAAGACTTTCTGGATTACAAATGTTTATGGTCCGAATTACTACAAGGAAAGAAGATTTTTATGGCCTAATTGCTCTCTCTATCACGGTATATTGCAGACCCTTGGTGCTTGGGAGGAGATTTCAATATTTTGAGATGGGCTCATGAACATTTCCCGCTTGGAAGACTAACTAAAGATCATCTCCAAAGAATGGGTTTATTTGTTTGCAAATACCAGAGTTTCAAGACAATCTAGAACAATTTCGGACCACTTCCCACTATTACTAGAAGCTGGCATTATTCAATGGGGTCCTCTGTTTCGTTTTTGTAATAGTTGGCTGCGGCACAACCGCACAGGAATTGTAAAAATTTGCATGAAGCTCTGATCGTTGGGTCTTGGTGAAAGAGGCTCTGAAGTCGTGGTTTGCAGATTCTGAAAAAGAAAGAAAAAGAAAGCCTCCATGCTGAGATAGACTTCTTTGATGCTATAGCAGAAGCATATGAAATTTTCCTTTTTGAAATAGATGTAAAGGCTGCTGTTAAAGGGTTACTCATGGAGCTCTAATTGATGGAGGAGACGATTTTAATCCAAAAAAAGTAAGCTAAATTGGCATAGATTGGTTGTTGAAAATACCAACTTTTTCCACTGTTTTCTGGCAGCAAAAAAGATAAAGAACTTGATCACTGAATTGATGACTAGTAATGGCAGTGTAGAGGTAACTTTTCAAGAGATTGAACAAGAAATTTTGGTTTTCTTTTCAAATTGTATCAGAAAGGTCCTGGCGTACGTTCTATTCCATAGAATCTTCAATGGTCTCAAGTTTCTACAGCCCAAAATACAAATCTACAGGTGTCAATGCTAATGGATCAATTTACTCTCATTGGAATATTTCAACCTTTTCTTGGAATATTATCTTCATGAGGTAATTGCAAGAGATTAAAATGGCTGATTTTGATATTAGTTCATTTGGAACTTTAAAGACATTAATTGGGTACAAGTGGAAGCGTGGGGTAGATCTGGTGGTATGCTAGTTTTGTGGGATGAATAAAAAATTCAGGTTGTGGAAGAATTTGGTTCAAGAGAAATCAAGGTTTTTTTTTCAAGAAAAGTAATTGTTTGGGTTGTTCGCTTTGAGGTTGCTCAGTTTATTGTCTCCACTTGCTTTTTTCTCTCTAAGTTCGTTGATGACTTTTCCTTCCAGAATTTATGCTTAATTTGGATTGAATGCCTTTGTATTTTCAGCACAGTCCTTTTGCTCTTGTATTTGTACTCACTATTTCCTTTTCTTTGTCTTTTGAACATTAGTCTATTTTCATTATTTTAATGAAAATTTCATGTCTTTTGCAAAAAAAAAAAAAAAAAAATTTTTAAATAGGGAAAAGAAAAAAAAAAAAAAAAAAATTTTTAAATAGGGAAAAGAAAAAAAAAAAAAAAAAAATTTTTAAATAGGGAAAAGAAAAAAAAAAAAAAAAAAATTTTTAAATAGGGAAAAGAAAAAAAAAAAAAAAAAAATTTTTAAATAGGGAAAAGAAAAAAAAAAAAAAAAAAATTTTTAAATAGGGAAAAGAAAAAAAAAAAAAAAAAAATTTTTAAATAGGGAAAAGAAAAAAAAAAAAAAAAAAATTTTTAAATAGGGAAAAGAAAAAAAAAAAAAAAAAAATTTTTAAATAGGGAAAAGAAAAAAAAAAAAAAAAAAATTTTTAAATAGGGAAAAGAAAAAAAAAAAAAAAAAAATTTTTAAATAGGGAAAAGAAAAAAAAAAAAAAAAAAACTAAAAAAGTTAGTTATATTTAATTTTTCTTTGTTATAAAAGAAATTAAAAAAAAAAAAAAAAAAAAAAAAAAAAAAAAAATCCTTTAACTGGTGTTGAGTTGACATCTTCCGTTGGTGTATAGTCATTGACTCAAAGGAACAATAAAAGCACTCACTAAGCGGAAGAATTCTTTGCTTCCAATATGTTGGAGGCTAACCTTGGTTGGTTTCGTTCTTAATAGGCTGCCCCTATATTGTTTTTCCATCCTCAAAGCCTAATGGAGAAAATTACCAAAGACTTCCTTTGGAATGGAGGAGATTATAAGGCTGGCAGTCATCTTGTGAAGTGTGAAATTACATCCCTCCTGTGCATCTTTGGCTTGGGGTTGGGTTCTTAAAAACAGAAAAGTTTCCCTCCGTACCAAATGGCTGTGGCATTTTGCAACTGAAGAAAATGCCCTCTGAGATTGGTGATGGGAAGTCTGTATGGAAAGAAGCCCTTCAGGTGGACCTCCACCCAGCCCAAAGGTTGCTCCAAAAACAGAACTCGGTTTGACATTGCTCGTTTGGCCACCTTGTTTGTTAAGTTTGTTAATTTCAAAGATGGGAGGACAGAGAATTAGATTTTGGAAAGATATTTAGCTTGGTTATGTCCCACTCCAAGAAGCTTTTCCTGAGCTTTATAACATCTCCCTCAAAAAAGATGCTACAGTGGCTGATTGTTGGATAGCGCGTCTGGAGACTGGAATTTGGGTATCAAAAGGGAAACTTTTGATATAGAGAAATCCTTGCGCGGGGTGATCTTTTAGAGCTGCTGGAGTCCTTTCGCTTGGGCCAGGATGAGGATGGCATAAGGTGTTATCTGGAGCCCATTGGAGCCTTTTCCACTAAATTCCTCTCCATCAACCTAGCTGCAAAAAGACCTAGCCTTAAATGCAAACTGACGAGGTTAATGTTGAAGTTTAAAATCCCTAAGAAAGCGAAAATTTTCTTGTGGTCAGTGGCACATAGAAGTATTAATTTCGAAAATAAGATGCAAAGAAAAAGTCTTGGGACCACCCTTAGTCCCTCAGCCTGCCCCCCGTGTAATGCCAACCATGAATCCTTAAGACCATCCCCATTTCTAAACTCTTTAGTGGCAGGGGCTCCATTTTGTTCGTAGGAACACACAAGTAGTTATACTGTTTTTTTTTTTTTTAAATGAAAAACTTAACTATCATTGAGGAAAAATGAAGGAATGGGCATACAATAAAGGAAAAACCCACAAAAAAGAGCTAAATTACAAGAAGGGCTCCAATTAAGAGAAATAAGACCAAGCAAATAGCTATAAAAGAGTCTAGAAATAAGGACCCAAATGAAAAACAAAGGATCTAACAAGGATCCAAACATCCAAAATAAGAACTCACACCCTCTAAAGATATGCTGTTTCTCTCTCCAAAGCACACACCCCGTGTTAATACGGATGGCTTAGTAGTTGATGTCACTTATAATCAGCTTGCATAATACAAAATTCATGCTTTTGTGCAACTAAAGATAGGCTAAAATAAACCTGAGCCCAGTCCAAATCAAAAGTTTATAATCAAAGGCTATTACTCGTATCAACCATTCATTAGTCCAGAACATCATATAGCTGAGTGATCTTAAACTTTTATTTAACATTTCAAACAAGTTTCGGACCCAGTGACTGCCACCACCAGTAAAACTTGTATACTTCATTAGCTAAAATTGGCATTAAAAATGTATCTCTGATGAGAAACACTTCAATAGATGACAGGAAATAACCAAAAAGGGGGAAGAAACTCAGGCCCCAAACCAAGATTAATAAATAAATATAGATACCGTAATTCAAACACACACATTTTAACATCTCAAATAAACTGACAAAGTGATATGCTTGTTGAAAATTTGAAATTACCTTCAGATTGAATTTTTTCAAGAATTCTTCAGTGCAATCAGGACCCCACAAGAGACCTATGCCTCTCTCTTTATTTGGGGAGAGGCCAGGATTCATCGAGGGATCAGACCACAACACATCGCCTGGAATTAAATTCAAGCCTTCCCATGGGGGATCAAGAACCGATCTTCTGGCTTTGGATAGTTCCTCCAAAGAACCAAGAGATAACCCGTTGGCTTCGGGATTTAAGATTATCCTACGATTTTTTTTCCCTTTCGACCTTTTAGACGAAGGAACTGATATGCTGCGGAAAAGTCCTCCATGAGCCGTATATACACATCCAGCAATAATGGAGGCCAAAGGCAGCCCTTCGAAACACCCCAAACACTTCCGATAGACATGCTTACCCTTGTCTCCGTACTTGGTTAGCACCTCCTTCTCAAAACCATAAACGGATGTGCAGTACTTGGACTCGTGGTTTCCACGAAGAAGAAATACTCGATGTGGCATAAACACCTTTATACATTATCCAGCAGAATTTAATCAAATGAAAACCCCATGTTCAAGGCAAAGAAACACTACAAAGTAGCAAGGATATACGTGATGCCATGTTTTTCTTTTAAATAAATAGGACAGTTACTAGGCTGAGATGATAGAGATTGAACAGAGACTAGATAGAGAGAATTAGGCAGCAGGCCACATGCTACTGTACGCATAACATAAAATCCCGGACAATGCACGGAGCAAGATTACATGAAAAAAGATGAAGAGTAAAATTGATGTTCATTTTGGTTTGAAGTGTGAGAGAGAGAATTAAATCCAGACCATAAATACCTTCCAAGCCAATAAGAGCAAAAAAGTTTCAAGACCCCAAGCCCCTCTGTCGACGTAATCCCCATTGAAGACAAAGAAGCGGTTTTCAGAAGGAAAACCAGCATCCTGCAGAAGAAAGAGGAGATCATGAAATTGGCCGTGGATGTCTCCGACGACGACTACAGTCGAATCGCTGCTGGCGGCTGAGTCTTGGAGGATTCTGAGGCAATTGGGTTCTTTGTGGAGGATTTTAGAAGCGGTGAGGATTAGAGTGTCGAAAACGGAGACGGGAAGGACGGAAGGAAACTGGGATGGAGGTAAATTTTTGGAAGACCAGTCGAAGGCGGCGATGAGATGGTGTATCCATTGGAGGGAAAGGGTGGCATCGGTAGGCCAAGAGAGAGGTAGGTGAATCGGAGGTGGAGTGGAGGAAGGCGAAGATGATGTGCAGGGATTTTCTTCAGATTCAGAGAGGGTGGAGGAGGTGGAGGGAAGATGATCCAAGGGAGCAATCGGATTGGACGAAGTTTGAGTATCAAAAGCTGAAGATTCCAAATCCGAATGGTTCGACGACATTGTTATCTTCTTCGCCGTTGGATGAATAGAGATCCAGCAAGGAACCAAAGCCCTAGCAATGGCAATGGCAATAGCAGGGCCTCCATTTCTATACTCTTTTAAATTTGTTAGTCTTAACTACTGCGATCCGGCTGCTCCTTTTTGCACTTGACTGTCCCATCACGCATCAGCATTGCCATAATGGGGTCACCAAAAGTTTCCTTTAAACCGAACCCAACGATCGAAACCACCCGAACCAACCTCACATGTTGGTCAGTCAACGGGCTCCGTCAACCGACCGGATCCTTAAAAATAAAATTACAATTTTAGTCCCAACTTTATAAGAATAGTTCCTCAATTTTAGTTGGGTGAATTTAGCCCATCACTTTTAGAAGATAGGTTTAAAAGATATTATTCCTTTTACAGTTTTAATTATCTCTTTTAAGTTTTTCCTTTTTTCATATCATTGAACGTGAATTGTGTGTAGTTTTTTTCTTTCTTTTTTTTTTTTAATAAATTTTTAATAAAATAATAGTCTTTTTTCTTCCTTTAGAAAAACAAAAAATATTAGTTACTAAAATATTAGAAATAGGTTTTTATTTCTGATAAAATAATTAGCTTTTATTTCAAAGTTGTCTTATTATAAATGCAAATATTTTCGCGATTTATTATTAATAAACAAGTAAAATTTTTCTATATTTATAAATAGTTTGATATTTTCTCCATTTATAAGAATTTTCCTTTTTTTTCTAAATGACATGTGTTAGCATTAACTATTCTCTTCACACGGTTTTCCAAACGATTTTAGCAACTCTCTTCTATATCATGATTTCAATGACTCCCTCAAACCATCCAAACATTTATTTTCAAGGATATATCATTCAACCACTAGAATAATAGTATCAAATTTCTTAGAAACTGAAATCGAAAAGGGAGACAGCTAAGAAAATAAGCCTTCATCGAATTCTATAGAGGAAGACGAGTTATGCAGTGTGCACACCCAAAAGAGAATTGACACAATCTGAGACCATGAGCAACCTTGTTGAATAAATGTTACAAAGGACAAATGACGTAGAATCATTTACTCGCCAAATCCTCGATTGCACCAGACAATAATACTAACCTCGGTAAGGCCAAAGGAGATATCATTAAGCAAGTTGATCACATTAGAAGCATCCCAAAAATCGTATTATTCTTCATTTTCCTCATCTCTCATGATTTGCACTTGTTTCAGTCGACTTTTCATTTTTCTCTCTCTTTCGTGTACGTTTTTTCTTCATTTTATCCTCTCTTCCTCTATTACTTTCTATCCATTTTTTTGCCCCATTTTTCTTCTTAATTTTTTTTTATGAATATGCTCAAAGAATATATTTTTCATTTGCATGGTCAATATTATTTGCAAGGAGTTTATACCTTCAAATATATACTTACTAATAACATATAACTCGATATATACTTATGTTATTTACTTATAAGAGTTAGAAAGAATGAGGATCAAGATGAAAATTAATTAGAATTGAAATATTATTCCTTGATGTTGCTTACAAGAAATCATATGAAATTGAGATACTATTCACATATATACTTGTGATTTAGCTATATTTATGTTTATATTGACAAACTCACAAGTCTAACTCTCGTCACATGACTTGTCAACAATACTAAATATTTTCTCCACACTTTGTCTTTAGATTAACATTATCCCTAACCTCAATTGTCTTGGAAACTCTACCATGTCTCATTCTCCTTAGAATGTCCTGTTAATATGATAGATGTGAAAAAGCTCTCATCTTAAGCTATGTATACCAGAGTTACACTATCTATTACATATTTAGATGATGACTATTACTCTATGGTGTCATCTTCCAGACAGACACAGATAACATCAACCATTGTATTTGCTCTATGTGAGAAAAAAAAAATAGAGATTAATATAGAAACTTAACTTGTTGATATACTTTATTGAGGCTATCCCATACAAGGCCTAAGTAGCTTTGAGCACTGCAAACTACTTAGAAATTGTCAGAGTTTCATGTGACCACAAGCGACGGTTAGAAGTAGGGCATCCCATTTGATGACCACTGAGGGGAAAAGTAAGTAATCCCTAAAGGAGAGTCCTTTCCCTAAAGGAGAGTCCTTACCTTACTTTTGTGCACGTCTTAGTTGAGTATTAATTTAGGCATCGGAGTGTGATAGGCTCGTTACCATCTCGATGCAAGGTACTTTTACCGATTAGAAAAGCAAGAAAAATAGGTTGAAAGTGAAGCCTACAAGAGGCCATCAATGATGACGAACTTGTGCGAGATCCATGCGCCAACCTATTCGAAATTTAAATGGATGAAATTGAATGTTTTGTGTTAAAATTAAAATAAGAGGCCAAAGTGTAGGATGAAATACATATATTGAGGTAATTGGTGAGTAGACAATATTGTTTGAGGTATATGAGGCGTATGACGAGATGAGAAGAGATTTTGATTCACCGTAGTCCTTCCCTCAAAATCTAATCTCCATACATATAAATATTTTCCCATCACTTTCACTTTCCATTTACACCTATAAATAATCATATTCCGCGTGAAGTTGGGTCGTTTCAACTTTGAGACAACCGGCCGAGGCCACCAAAAAAAAAAAAAAAAAAAAAAACAACCATGGATCCTCATCCTATTACGTATGAGAGGATTAGGCGGCGGCGGCGGCGGGGCTCCTGCAGAGGCTTCCGCCTGAGCTCCAGAAGACTGTCCGTGTGGAAGCTGCGGGCGAAGTTGGGGAGGGTGTTGCGGCGGATCTTAAACTCGTGGCGGCGTTCCATTGTTGAGATTAAGAAGGGCGGGAGATCAAAGGGTTGTTCTTCTTCGGCGGCGGCGCAACCGAGATGCGAGTGCAGGCTCAGCTCCTTCCGCCGCTCCAACTCCTTCTACGCCGAAGCCATTGCCGATTGCTTGGATTTCATCAAGACCTCCTCCTCCTCCTCCACTTCCACTTCCACTTCCACTTCCACTTCTCTCTGATTTCATCATTTTTCTTACTTAATTTCGCATCCCATATGTTATATTGGCGATGATTTACTCCAACAAATTCGTCTTCTTTATTTATTTACTTTCCTATATTTACCGCTCCTACATCTATTATATCAAACATTTCAAATAAAAATTCTTTTGAAGTGTTTAATTACTAACCAAAATGAAATACCCAAATTGATATCTAATTATTTATGGATCCATGCTTTCACTTATTATTCTCCTAATTAAAATTCAATCTCTTCTTTCATCTTAGCCAGGCCGATTGTTGGTCTGCTACCATTGAATTTTGACTTTTTTTAAAAAATTTATTAAAGAAGATTTTTTTTTTTTTTTAACTAAAGATAGAAAAAAGACTTTATAAATATAGTAAAATATTTACACTTTGTTGTTATTGATGATTGACTAGTGACATTTTATTATATTTAAAAATATTTTAAAGAGTTTTGTTATTTAAAATAACTATCAATTTTTTTTTAATAAAAAAATAGATAAATGAATTTGTGGATGGACTTAAGTGAGATGATATTAATTTTAGATAATCTAGGGGCAATTAGTTGATTTTTATTTTATTTTTAAAATTAGTTGAGTTTGAATTGAATAGTTGAAAAATTTGGAAATTAAAAAAGTGAGAAAGCTCCGTGATTACGCCACCTACTTCATTTCTATATTTTGACTAAAAAAGATAAAACATTATGGACGAAGGAAACAACACATCACTTTCTTCACCTGCTCTTATATCAAACTTTTTCTTTATTTCTCCATTTGAATGCTTAATTGTAATTTTTTTCTTTCCACTCACCTTAATGGCGGTTCCTTTTAGTCCACACTTTTTAATTTTGTAATTTTCTTTCCAATCATTTTTTCTACGCATTAACAAAGGTACTTTAAATGTTGATGTAGTATCATATATTTTATTCAATACTATATTTTAGGTGTATCCAACTCTAATCACATTAAAAAGAAAAAAAGACAAAAACAATATTTTAAAAGAGAAACTATAATAAATCTACGTTATTTTTCTATTTTGTTGATGTACAAATCTAGATATAGAAGATGTCACATAATTTAAAATTTACATGTACTCAACAGTAAATTTGTTTAATTATGGAAGATATGGCCTTCAAAATATAAAAACTTTGGATATCTGTATGTACTTTTGTTACATCGCCTTTGATGTTTAAGTTAATCATAAGCTTTAGGATGAAGCAATAGTATGGAAAATTAGGGTTGTAATGAACTCTCTTATGGAGTTCTAGTGGGGGATATGGTGGATGTATAGGCTAGATGACCTAGGGGGTTTCTCCTCTTTCTCTTCAAATTTGAGCTTTCTGAGTTCTTCTCCTAATCAATATGATGTTGCAAGTGGAAACTATATGCCCTTGAACCAAATAGGTCTACCTTAGCCCTTATCCTTGGTCAAGGTTGAAGGTGGACCCCAAGAGTGCTTCGATCAGTGATTCATTTGGCCCAAAGCTTGAATGGCTTGGTATTTCAATCCCAAATTTCGTCTTTTTTTCCTATTTTGAATCTAAATAATAGTTTAGCATATCTTTACTTGAGTCCAAACTTATTCGTGACATATATTGGATGAAACCTAATTAGTAATTTTTGATATTACATAACCTTAGTATATATATTTATTTTAAATGTATACTTTTATCTGTGTCTATCATAAATAGACACAAATAGTAGTCTATCGTATATAGACTGTATTATTTTGCTATTATTTATAAATATTTTAAGCAATCTTGTCATTTAAAATAATTTCTCTATTTCACATGTAAAACTCATTTTATCATTGTTTTCTAACAGACCTTTTTTGTTTTAAATAATTATTGTTGGATATATATAATGAAAGAAAGTGAAAGTTTGGTGAATATTTGAAACATAAAAAATGGATTTAATTGTGTAGATTAAATTCAATGTTTAAAAACTTTTATATTGGATTGAAACTTCAAATTAAAATGATGTTTCACGTACGAATTTAACATGTGTAAAAGTTAAATTTGTTGTTTCTCCAATTTGAATGAGTTATGTTTGATTTTGGCAAGTAACAACTAAATCGAGTTCTATTTGACAAATGTTTCAATTTTTTATATTTATTTGATTTGATTTTGTATTTTGGATAGTTACTAAGTTGCTGGCCTATAAATAACAATTTATTTCTTCATTTGTAGCATCCAACTTCAAATTTAAGAATTCTCTTTGTTCTTCTTTCTTTCTTTTGGTTTTAAGTTGAGTTGAGAGCAAATATCCAAGAATTCTGCTAGATTCAAGTAGTTCGAGGTTGTAGTTTTACCGAAGTGACTTGTTGTATCATGCTGAGACGATCGCTGTAGTCTGTTTGCATTCAGTGTTGAGCGGATAATTGTCTTTAGGACAACACTTGTCAGAAGCCTTGTTATTTCTTGAGTTTTTTTATTTTTATTTTTATTATTTTTTATTTCACTTCATAAGCCTTGTTACACCATCTTACTGGTTGAATATTATACATTGAAAGTACTATTTCAAATTGAGGTGAATTTAGTTCACATATATTATTTTTCCCGATAATTATTAGAACAATAAAATTGAGGATACATTTTATTATAAATTATTATATGCTTTCAACCTTTAAAACCCGGTTTGAAAACTTATAATAGTTTGTCCATAATGATCTATTATTGATAGGTGAAACCCCAACCAAAGCCTAAGAAGTCCGCTCAAGAAAGTCATTTCAAATTAGGTTCATTAATTAGTTAAACAACTTGAGCTCAAAAGGGACTACAAAGACATTGGGCTTTTAATCAATAATTGCGATATATATGGTTGGTTTGAGTTTATATATTGATAGATTCTTTTAAAAAAATTATTCGGACCCGCTTATGTGCACTTCAACTAATTTTACGAAACAACTTGACTAACCTTACAACATTTGATGAATTTATCTTGTGGTTAGTACTTAAATTTGTATTACATATATGAACCAATATGACATCAACCAACTTTTAGAGAAAAATGGATTCCTCCTCTCTATAATTGTCGTACTCTTTATTCATACATAAATTATTACCTATATATATTGTACAATGAAGGGTGAATATTCAAAATTAAGGCTACATAATAACTATTAGAATAGTTCTTGTGACCCACCAAACCATCGTAAAGAATAGTAGATGTTTAGTTGAAATTAAAACATTGAGAAGAAAAATGGTCATGATGATGTGAATAAAGTAGTGTTAGATAATGCGGCATAAAGAAAAGAAGAGAAACATCGCTACAATAAAATAAGGTTTTCATGACTCTAAAAAGTTGTCATTAGCATATTTATGGACTCTTTTATAGTTTTTAAATCTACTATTAAGGAAAGTGGCACATGAAAATTTGGTCATTATTAGTTCATGACTTTTCAATACAACCAAAGATAAGCATTTATTGCCATTTATTACCGATCATAGTAACATTTTCTATGACAATTTATCATTGTCAATAAATGTCTCAAACATTTATTTATTATTATTATTTTTTTGTCAATTAAACCTTTTGACATTGAAAATTTGTCATAAAAACATTAATAATGTCAATAATATTTTAATTTGTGACACTTTCTAAACGTCATTGAATTACATACATTAACACGTATTTGTAGTCATTGAAGCCTGATTGATGCCAATGTTTCAATTTCATTTAAATGCATCTCATGACATTTATGAAATGTAAATAAAAATGTTAATGATGAATAATTATTCGTTTCATACTTGTCACTACACCTATGTTTCCTCCAATTTTAACACAAAATATGTACACAAACATAAATGTGAACTTTCATATATAACAATAAAGTTTGTAACATTAATACAAAGAAACTAATAACCAAGTTTTGGTATTTACAAATAAACTAAATACAACCAAGTGTTACAAAAAAAGTGTTGACATTGTCACAAAAACACACATCCACCCGCCCACCACACGCGCCCACCCACACACATGCATAAATAACTTGTTTAGTGGGTTTCTCGCTTCAATGAGTTTGTGCAAAGATGTAGTAAAAAAAACATTCATTATAAAATTCAACTTAATACATCAATGTCAACAATAATAACAATATACATAGGTTATATATACTTTATTAATATTCATAATCTCACTTATCAATACACCCACTACCTTTACACTCAAAACCAAACTTTAATCATACAAATAGTTGATCATTAACATTTTGGTACCAACTGTGAATTTGTAATCTTTGAGAGAAATTGAACAAACGCTCTACACAATAAAGGGAAAACTCACACCAATGTGGTGCTTGGCCACCAACACTCCTATGATCAAGTCAGCTATTGGTTAGAGAGCTAGAGAGTATAGAAGTCGGAATGTATTTCAACTACCTCAAATGTCACAAGACATCTCAATTATATAGAAATTGGTTTCGTAATGGTCATTCACTAATTAACCTCTTGGGTCATTAATTAAATCGTTATGAATTGTTAGATTTATTTCACTAGTGACCGAAGGATGTACAAAAATAGAACGCATAGGCACAATCTTTATCTTCACAGGGTTGGCTTCCTCAAGCTTTACGGCTGCCCCTATGGGTCAACCACCATACTTAGGCGATATGACCTTATGGCCGACCCTATGGGTCAATCTCCGTACTTAGCCAAATAACTTGTGGCTTTTTGGTTAACCTTATGGATTGGTTTCTATACTTAGCCTAATAAACTTATGGTTTGATGGGAAACTCTATGGGTCGGTACCCATACTTAGCCAAATAAATATTCATTTATCACCCATAACACAAATATCCAAATGAAACTTTAAAACACACAATATACTCAGAGTCACAATATTCTAGTACATAATATGCATATCAATCTATCACAACAAACAAGATGAACAAATATCCATGAGTTACCTTTTCAATGTTGCCTCCTTAGAAATCCAACAAGCTTTGCTACTATCCTTGCCATCTCCTCAACATTTCTGTAAAGCAACCTTTACTTAGAGTTTAAAAGTTAAATAGCACCTCCAAATAAAGAAGGAAAAAAAAATTAAAATAAAGTTTATACAAAAGGAACAAATACTTAGAGAATGAAGAAATACAAAAACAATTAAGGAGAGAGATCTTACACTTGAAAAGTTTTTATCACCTCACATGTTCATTACAAAAATACAGAAAGAGAGTTACCATATATCTCAAACTCTTATAAGAATGCATTGGCCTTAACATGCCCGATTGAAGACTCTGAATAGTTAGAAAGACGTTTTTGTGGAAGCCACAAGATTGACATCCTCAACGACCTAATTACAATAATAAAATGAACACATATATTAGAAATTAGAGTTAAATGCATTCATAAATCAAAGAAGCAGTAAATTGATCAATAATAAGTAGGTTAAGTAATTATCTTCAGATGAAACAATAATTAGATAAACAAGTATAATGGCTATAAAATGTCGATCGAGTACCAGATGTCCAACGCCTACCCTTATAGAAATAACAAGCTGGTCTTGTCACCCTATACCCCTATTAGTATCTTATGTACCACATCCAACTTCTATTAATATTATCTATTTAAACATCGTTTCAATTTTATTCAAGGGGCCGATTCATGATGCAAGTAAGGTAAATTAAACTAAGAAAGGATGAACATTTAACCTATGTGCATATGATTTAAATTTTTTGTCTAAGCTAGCCTAGTCACTAGTAATGCTAACCAATTTTCCTAATTAACTAATTAGCCAACATGAATAGATAAACGCATGCAAATCACTCGAACTAATTGCATTTAAGTTTTAAGGATTATGCAAGGATGAACATTTAGCAGTTATATCTAACATTTTGCTTCTCAATGCGTTCCGAGCTTAACGAAGTATAAATCAACAATCAAAGAATAACTTGTTAGACAACTCAAAGAATATACGATAATTTAGCAATTCTATTAAAATTAAAATCCATAGAAGAATAATATAAATTAGCTTAGATGAAGAACAATCTTCACAGGTTCAACAAAAAGGGAAAATACTCCTAAAACCCAAGCTAAATCTACTTACCTTAGCCTATACTCATCATTGAAATCAATGAAGGATGATTCATACAAGCCCCAATGGAATTAAGAATGAAAAGTAAAGAGGAATGATGTCAATTGTAGAGAAAAAATTGGGAAATGGGTATCAAGAATGGTGGCTAGGGTTAGTTATTATAACAATGAATAGTGCGTGGCGCTGTAGACCTCAAGTCGTAGTGTAGTGCTGCAACTTTGTCGTGCTACACGCATTCACACACGAATTTGAATTTTAGAGTGCTACGATGCAATAGGATAGTGTCGCGACACTGCCTTCTGATGTTGATTATTCTATCTTTGGTGTCGAGGGTGGCACCGTAGAGCACTGCAACTCTACCCATTAAGGTGCCTTTGACTCCGTTTTGCCTCAGTTGATGTTTCAAGACTCCATTTAAGCTTGTTTTAAGATGATTTTGGCTCCAAAGATGAACTCTACCTCAAATATGCTTGAGACTTGAAAAGACATGAAATAAACGTGTAACACCAAAAAACAAACTAAAATTAAGTGAAGCAGGATAACATTTAGGTGCTGTCACCCACATTACTGTCACCAACTTCCCACATAAACATACATATATAGGTGTTGGTTGGCTGGGCATTAGTGACCTAGCCCAATTGGGCTTTCAACAAAAAGTAGACCCAATAATAAAATACTTTGATGAAATAAAAATTTAAGCATGTGCGTGACTCCACAATTGTAGCATCCTTATTCGTGGCCTTTGTGTCCTCAGGTCTTTGTTATATACGCGAGGATATCATGTTGGCTATTTGATTAAGTTATGATTACCTGAATGAGTTATTATAATCTTCCTCCTAGTTTGGACGACATTCAATTTGGTCATGTGAGACTTAGCTGGAATCATGTAGCACATTGTTTAGCAACGGCCTTTCACTTTTGTTTAGTTTTTTTATAGCTTTTTTTATTTTTTTTTTTATTATTATTATTGGCTATAATTCCTTTGTAGCCCTTTTGCCTTTCATGTGAGTTTGAATGGAAGGTTTTTTTTTTCATAAAAGAAACCAACTAAATGAAGAAGACATGAGATTATGGAGAAACACACTTGACCTTCATGTGGTAAGTTAGTAACGGAACTAAATAGAGAAAACAGAAGATGGAGGCATTATGGTATATTTATTGGGAAGTTGATTTATGATTTATCTTAAATCTCTATTGGAAATTTGGCCAAAAAATCTTCAAAGTGAAGAATCTCACATCGGTTAAATTGAATGATGGGATGGACTCAAAGCCTATAAAAGGAGTCTATGGCTCTAATTTCAAGTCATTTCAGTTAGAAATAGTTATCTTAGTTAGGGTCGGGATAGATAATTATTCTAACGTAGTGGATTTTTTTGTGGTTCGAAGTGAGAGGTTTTTTTCAATAAAGATAAAAAAATTGTAAAGAGTGACTAATTAAAGTAGAAAAAGAATATACAAAATGGTAAGAAAAGAAGATAAAGGGAGGAAGCATATGCATAGTTGAAACTTGAAAGTAGGGTTATGAAATGGAATAACCTTCATGCCTTGATCAACTTTGGATAATGGAAAATCAAAAGGATAAGCATACCTTGTTTTACACTATAGGCATAAAACGAATCACTTATTATTTATAAGCTATAAATATGTAACCAAAATTTATTCTTGTTTTATTAAAAAAAAGAAAAAACAAAAAGGAAAAATCCAAAAGTCAAAATAGAGGGTAGAATGAGTACTCGCTTTGGAGCCAATGGGAGTAATAGGGGAGTGAAAGCCATTCCGAGCTTACTACGAAAAGCGCTATATTCTATTTGCTGGACCTCTATCCCTCCTTCTCCAATATCTTCCGCTCCGATCTCCTTCGTGTCAACGAGCTCAACAACAATGGCGGATGCTACCGAGACCCTTAAAACCAAGCTTTGCGTTATCGGAAGTGGCCCTGCTGCCCACACTGCTGCCATTTATGCCGCCCGGGCCGAGCTCAAGCCTATTCTCTTCGAAGGATGGATGGCCAACGACATCGCCCCCGGTGGCCAGCTCACTACCACAACCGACGTTGAAAACTTCCCTGGATTCCCCGAAGGCATTCTTGGCATCGAACTCATGGACCGTTGCCGCAACCAGTCGCTTCGCTTTGGCACTCAGATCTTCTCCGAGACCGTAACCAAGGTCGATTTCTCATCCAAGCCATTTAAGGTATTTGCTGATTCAAAAACCGTCCTCGCCGATTCTGTGATTGTCGCCACTGGTGCGGTTGCCAAGCGATTGACATTTCCTGGCTCCGGTGAAGCGGATGGCTTCTGGAATCGAGGTATTTCGGCTTGCGCTGTCTGTGATGGCGCTGCGCCTATTTTCAGAAACAAGCCTTTGGCGGTCATTGGGGGCGGAGATTCCGCCATGGAAGAAGCCAATTTCCTCACCAAGTATGGCTCCAAAGTGTATATTATCCACCGAAGAGACACTTTCAGAGCTTCCAAGATCATGCAACAGCGCGTCTCCAGCAACCCTAAAATCGAGGTGATTTGGAATTCGGTGGTTAAGGAAGCTTACGGTGACGCTAACGGGCGAGTCCTGGGTGGTCTGAAGGTCCATGATCTGGTCTCCGGAAAGGTTTCTGATTTGAAGGTTTCCGGATTGTTCTTCGCTATTGGTCACGAACCAGCCACCAAATTCTTAGCTGGACAACTCCAACTCGATTCTGATGGCTATGTGTTGACGAAGCCAGGGACGACGCATACCAGTATCCGGGGAGTCTTTGCCGCTGGCGATGTTCAGGACAAGAAGTACAGACAAGCTATCACTGCTGCTGGAACGGGTCAGTAAAAATGTTTCCGCTTTCCATACTCTCATGTTCCTTCTCCCTAGTTCAATTATCTTCTTAACGTCATTTCTCTCATTGGTAATTGGCCTATACAAATTAACAAACGTGAGATAAAAACTTCAGGACAAATATATTAGATTATGTAACAAAAAGTTTGACTCCGAACTGTCTTTATCCAAGTCTATTGCAAACGTTGCATCTAGTTTCTCTTATATCGTAAAGTCTAGAAAGTGAAATGATTGAAGTCCATGAGGATGAACTTCCAAATACTTGGTGCCTGTGTTTTGAGGCGTTAGGTACATTGCCAGGCAAAAGCTTTTTGCACATAAAAGCATTGCTTGGCTGAAGCAAGGTTCTGTTGTTTTATTTGTAAAAAAGGATAACCACATATTCAAATATTTAGTATACTTGAAGATATAACCTCAATAGTGAAGGGCATGGGGCACATAACATCAATTTACCTCCTAGAAACTGTTCAACCAGACATACATACTAATTGATCTAAAAAGGAGAAGATGAAGAATCCTCTCCCTAATTTAATCAGGATATGACGCCCAATTAGCTCAAATAGAGGTTAGCAAATAATTTAAAGAAGCTCCATGCCTTGTGCACCATGAAGACGTAAAATAGGTGGTAATTTCCCAAACATTCTCGAAATTTGTCTCTAACCATTGGAGGAGATGCTTCTATTCCTTTTGACCCAAATCATCCAAACTCACATACTTCTTTGACTTCAAAGATCGTGTGTGAGCGTGAATGGAAGAGGAAATTCATGTCATAGCACCTCAGAAACATGTTTAATCTTGACCTACCATTTTGCGATATTCTCAATAGACCATTTGGCTTATGAGATAGTTTTCTGCTTTTAACTTCTTTGCGGTTGGTGAAATCAATTAATTATTTCTAAAGATGGTTTAATTTTGAGGTTGCTTCATTCTTCTAACATTTAAGTCCATGTCAAAAGAAATCCTCCACTCGTTTCTTCTCTCCTTTATTATTTCCGGACTGTTATTTATCTTTCCTGCTCATGCCTCTGTGGTTGCACATGAGATAGACATATTGATAGTTCTGGGGTGGTGAACAAAACTTGGCCAAACTCAATCTATTGTTCACCCTACTGGGACTTTGCCTTCTACCTTTTCCAATTTCTCTTCGTGAAGGGAAGCACTTCTCCCTTTCTTCCCGATGCACAATGTAGGTATAGGAGGGGAATTACTTAAGGATGGAGAGACAAAGGTGTGGGTGTGTGAGGGGAGATAAGGAAATTATGTGACAGGTTTTTGGGTAATATATTATTTGAGGAATTGCTAAAATCTAAGTGGAGCCCCGCTTTTTTGAATTGGGTTCTTTGAACGTGCAGATGTGCCAGTGAACCTGATTCATGATAGAAAGCAGGGAGCACTGAATTATTTCCCTATGTATTATTATTATTGTTTTAGATAGATCAGGTTATTGTGGTGATCCTTTAGGTAAAATGATTCCAAATTTTGACGTGAGGGTTGAATAGTTGATAGAAGTCAACCTTTTTGTTGCTCAATGACATTAAAGGTTTTTTTCCCCCAATTATTCCTAGTATTGTCCCTAAAAGCATAGGAACTAAGTTTATTAGAGAGAGATGTAAATAAATTGGCTTCTTTGTTCAGGTGATTCGAGTGGTCAATAATGAAATTGGGGGGGGGGGGGGGGAG
>QLSR01000333.1:185802-196279 GCA_031780015.1 Citrullus colocynthis
TTTTTTTTTTTTTTTTTTTTTTTTTTTTTTTTTTTTTTGTCTGCTTAAATTATATTTTTGATATTTAGGTTTTATTGAGATTCTTTTCGATCGCAAATTTTAAAAATTTAGAAGTTCTAGTCTATAGATTGAGAAATTACTCAAATTGAACCAGTGACGTGAATAGTAAACTATCTGACATAGTGATATGTTAAATACTAACAATGGTATGCGTATTTGGTTCTTTTACTAATAATGTGTTTTTCTTATTCAATAACTTTTTATATTATCTTGGTCTACTTGTATGCAGTGTTTTAAAAAGCCCTCTTGAAGCGCCGTCTTGTGTGAAGCTCCAAGGATTTAAGCTTTAGGCCTTGGGGTTTTTTCATTATTTTTAATATATAGTAGTAATTAAGGTTTTCTTTCTTTATTAACTAAAAAAAATCAAATTTACTAAGCCTAAATTCAGAACTTCTTGTGTTTAGGGGTTTTTTTTTCATATTTCCATCTCAACTATGCTCTCTCTAGTCTCTTCTTTATGTATTACTATATATATATAGTGCGCCTCATAAAAGAAAACTCCACGTTTTTTTTTTTCGCCTTATGCTTAAGCCCTAGAAAACTATTGTGTAATCGCCTTGAGCTCTAAAGAACACTGCCTGTACGTCCACATGCTCATTCCTCTCACCCGGCACCCCACCCTTCTCCCCGGTTTCCCTCTCAAAGAAAAAGTCAGACACCTCATTATATCTTTGCCCTCCAATCTGGTTTGAGCTTAACATATGTGTCTAAGAACCTAGTAGTTTTGGGTTAAACTATCAGGTCCAAAACAAAAAATGAAAAATATAGAACAAGAAGGTGGGAGATTTATTTAGCCTGTGTTTTTTTCTCTTTTTGAATCATGTCTTTCTTTCACTTGTCCTCCATAACAGTTGATGAAGTGAAGTTGCTTCCTATCTGGTAGCTAAGATGTATTTCTTGTGGTACAGGTTGCATGGCAGCATTGGATGCGGAACATTACCTGCAAGAAATTGGTTCTCAGGAGGGGAAGAGTGATTGATAATAGACTGTGCTTGGGTTTCTCCAAATGTTAAAAATGACTGGAAGGGAATGCTTGTTGTGTGGACCCAGTCATATAATTTATCGATTTGGGAAGTTTACGGGGGAAAATATTATAGCATTTTCGAGGATAATGCTTGGGTAATCTCTTTACTTGTGCACTGAATTTCTGTTGGTTGGTTTAAAAGGTATGTCAGGTTTGGGGAGTTAGGTTTAAAAGTGGAAACTTGGTTTTCATGCCTTCTATTTTGATATACAAGGAAATGAGGAAACCCCCGCCAGCTCCTCAATTCTCTGTCTCTCTCCTTATTTATGTACTTAGTGATGATCTCGAACAAATTGTCTAATCATAATTTGTCAAGTATTGCTTTTCTAAAAAAAAAAATTTAAATGCAATGAATGAGAGGATGCATAAATTGAGTGCATCTTGCAATGCATCAATATTTTAAAGTGTTTAAAAATGTGTTGTAAGGCATTTTTAAGCATACATGTTCTAAATATGTATATAAATGTAAAATGAAAAAGGTAATAATCAATGGATGGCAATGACATGTAGAAACGAGGGAATTGTGGTACTCTGTTCTCTGTTCCACAAATAGTGTTGGCAACGTGGTTGATAGGGGCTTCATCTTAGGTTTCATCTCCATTCCCTCTTGCTTCCATGCATATGATGATGTTACTGCAGAGCTGTGTTTGATCGTCGAAGGTCTCATCATTGGCTTCCATGCACTCTCTATATCTCTTCTTATAATCATAAATCTCTTTTTTACTACTCTTTTTTATCCTTTCTATTATCTCTTCAATACAATACTTGAAATCACTACTCTTACTCGGAAAGATCCACTAGTTAGTCTTCGACAACGTCTACGAATTAAATTTCTTTGAAAATCTCGTAAAATATTGTTAGGATGTGCAAAAAGAAACCCCATTATAATATGTAAGCAGAAGTATTGAAACTAAATGTAAATGCATAAGGAAGCTTAAGCCCGAAAAAGGACATAGCATCGCGATTTAGAAGATGACTTTTACATTCACTCTCCCCCACCCCACCATTAGGACATTATTTAATTTAGTTGAAAAAAAACTATATTATTATTGACAAGTCGTGTGAGGTTAATATGAATATGCATATTTTTTAATGGCACGAACAATGGTTGAGTTGTAACCACGTGTAAGATAGTAATAAGCACAAAAACTAGGAGGAAAAATGGGAGATCATGTTTGAGAGAGAGTCAAACATAAAGGTGAGGTATATATGAAGATACACCAGCAATATTCATATCCAATTGAGAAGAAGCTTCCTCAATCTTCTTGATGTTATACCCACTCTCTATCTAGTGGGTCTCCTTCCTCGATCTTCTTAGGTTATATTACACACAAATCATTGGAAAATACTTATTTGATTGAGTTCATTCTATTTCATGTACTCAATATATGGTGAAGGTGAGATACTATATATTTGTTGAAAGGTGACCAAAAAGTTACCAAGAAAACTAATGAGATTTTGGATATCGATAAATGATGTTGATATACTAAATGCACACTAAATGTTTTAAATGTATCTTAGAATGCATTTCTATCTCTTCGTTCTTTATCATCTCCACATACAAATGAAAGAGACAATAAGTATATTGTCTTGATAGATTATCTCTTCGTTCTTAGAAGCTTGATAAGTAGTCATCATAAACATATCGTTGGATTATTAAGATGTTTGTGCCACCCATTAGAATAGGTTAATATAACTCCTCCCAAGGGGTTGAATTTAATGATGTAAATGAGTCACTATCTTCTAGGAAGTATGTACTCAGCCTAATAATCTCACATGGTTGGGTTACAATTTATCTAGGGATTTGAACATCTCGTATAGTCCGTTTATCCAATTTGATCTTTTTAATCTTACTCAATTCTTCTCACCTACTTTTACACATTAAGTTGCAACTCCACCTCGTTTTTATTAAGTTCGGCGTGCTATGTACATGTCAATAAATTTTGGCCATCATATGAAGCCACTATTTCCACTCAAAAACTCGATAACTATCTCATGTTGGTCAAGTTATATACAATGACATGATAGTTTTAGTTTCTTCTATTAGAACTACGTACAATCAACAACATCTTACCTAATTGAATCTATTCAATTAGTTGGATAACTTCTCACTTTATTATTAGCTTATCACTTGTGTAGTCAAATGGTCTAATTAGCGACCATGCTAATAAAATTCATCTTGATTAGCTTACAAATCATTGCTAAATTTTGAAGGTTTTATAGATCACATTTATGTTCATAATTATGTGGAGGATTAATTTACAGATAATTGAAATTTAAAATTTAATATTGTAAGATTTAAATGAGCTACCTTGACCAAATAAAGTAGATGAATACTCCGAACATTATTGTATCAATCAACATACGAATCTCCTTTTGAATAATAATAAAAAAAAAGTGATAGAATTGTAGGGAGGAATAATGAAGTATAAATAGAGCTTTGAATGGCTCCAAGCCTATGAGTGGTGATAGGACATTAGTGCCCAATACATGTTTTTCTTTGGGTGGTCTAAGAATTTTGTTTTATAAAAATTGGGAACAATATTCATTAAATATACAAATCCAAAGATGCTCTATTTTCCCCCCACATATATAATTAATAATTAATCAGTCAAACCACAAACTTCACTGATGTTTATTTAATTTTGAGCCCTACTTAATTTGTTTTCGTAATCAAAATTAGATTAATAATAGTTTTTAAATATAGCAAAATAAATTGACTTATTTATAAATATAGTAAAATGTTAATGTAAGCAGGTAGTGATAGACATTTATTAGTGTCTCATTGACATTGAGAAATGCAATATTTTCAGCAGTTTTGTTATTTAAAATAATTATCTTTAGATAAATATGTTACTTTTGCTTGGAAATAATTTTTTTTTGAACCAAATCATTCCTTTGAATATAATTTTTAGGAGATGTTTTGTTCCTAATGTTATAAGATATATGTGTCCTGTATAATATGAAATTAATAAATTAGGGTAAATAAGATAAAATAGTTTAACAAATTTTTATATGTTTTAAAGTTTGCTATTTATAAAAATGTCTGGTCTTAAAGGTAAAGTTAATAAATATTATTGGGATTTTGTAATTCAAATCATCATGCTTTTATATAAACAAATGATTGGAGTAGTGATCTAATTAACTAATTTAACTGTTTAAAGCTTTGAGTTGATTGATAATTTAACCTAACTCTATGCATCAAATATAGTCTTAGTATTTCAAATTCTATGACATAAATTTTTAATTTAAGAAGCAAAGTCAGATAATTATTGCTCACTTTGAATTATTTTGTGTGAATTTAAAAGGATTCAAATATCTAACTTTTTAGTTGCATTTTTTTCAATCGTCTAGTTTTCATAATTTTATTTGCCATATATATGTGGTTTTAAAAATGTAATTTCTAATCATTAATTATTCCCTCAACCACAAATTTGATAGGATGTTTTTATATATAAACTGACAAGATACTTGAAAACATAGACAACAATATCTAAGTCACTTCAATTTGCTATGTAATATTTTGAATAGATTGTGCTTTTATAAATAAAGTAGGACCAGATCGAAATGAACTAAATTATGTGAGCCAAAATATCAAACGTGATAAAGTAGACCAAGGAATAAGAATCCTCTAACTCATAAAACTTTAAATTTTGATTTTTTTTTTTTTTTTTTGGTAAAGAGAATCTAAGTTTATTTTCAATATATTTTATATGTATAGGAGAATAAAGGGAAGGATTCTCTCTCTCTCGTATTATGTAAATCATTTGAAAATTTAAATTAAATCGAAAAGAGTAATTAGATTAATTAGTGAAGAAAAGAGATAAAAACGAATGAGTGCAAAAAGAGGTTGGAGGCATCAAAGGAAGGAATCATCCGAGAGAGAGAAAAAAAAAACCCTAATTTGAAAGAAAAATTGACAAAACCTAAAACCCAAACGAAAGAAAGCAACCATTTAGATGAGAAATACATCTCAATACTTAAAAGTATAGAATTAAGGGTGTGTTTGGAATAATTTTTCAAGTATTTAACTTAAAAGGAAGTCATTTTGAAATAATTACAAGTTTTGTTGACAATCACTCAAAATAAATTTTGAAAGCTATAATGAAATTGAATTTTCAAAAAACATTTATTTTTTAAATTAATCTAAATAGGCCCTAAATTTCTTTTTCTCATATGTTTACATCAATATCAAATATCAATTTCATTTCTAGATCTTATTTTACTAGTTCATCTATATTAAGTGTTTATAATTAGGTTTATACTATTAAGGTAATGTCAAAATGCATGGCAAAAATAAGCTTTGTTGAGGGTTATTCGCCTTTTTTGTTTGGTAAGAGGTTTGATTGTTCATTTATGCATAAAAAGGTTAATGTGAAATTAAAATACGTTTCATTAGAAAAAATTTAGGGGAAAAATTCAAAATTACTATATGAGACCTTTTGACTAAAATCAAAAGTAAAACTATGAGGATATAAGCTACTATATAAGACAACTTTTAACATTTTCACCGACCAAGTTTTTTTTTCTTTAAGTATAACATAATTAGTTGAGTTGGTCATTAGAGTTAGTTGTTCGAGATGATTAGAGTTAGTTGTCGGAGATGATTGATGGAGTTGATGGTCGGAGTTGGTCACCAGAGGTGATTGTTGACATTAGTCGTCAAAGGCAGCAATCGCATGGAGTTGGATGTTAAAGGTGGTCACTAGATATGATTGTCGGAGGTGGTTGTCACCGAAAGTGGTTGTTGGAGTTTGGTTGCGGCATATGATGGTCGAAGCATGTCACCAAGGGTGGTTGTTTTTGAAGTTGGAATTGGAGAATATCGCCGACGATGATTGTCACTAGCAGTAGTTAGAAAATAAAATTATTAAAAATATTAGAAAAAGGAAACAGAATGAGCAAAAGATAAAGTTCATCGATTAATGTTAATTGATAGTAGTTAATTGACACTATCGTATGAAGCATGAAGTTGGTGGGTCAAACTAATATTAAATTTGGAAATTAATCTTAATTAATTTAACTAAAATAAATTGTAGAACGGGGAGAAAAAAAAGTCGAAGGTTTCATCACAAACAACAGTCAATGCGATGGGAGGCAGTGAAAGGGGTAATGGAAGCTGGAATTTACAAGTGCAGTTTATGGGTGAAGGGTTTTTTTACATTCTGAGTGAAGATTTGTTTTTGTATTAGAAAGAAAAAAAAAGAAGAAAAAAGAATTCACACAAAACTCAATCTTGTGAGTGAGTGATGAAACAGAAACAAACTAGAGGGTGAAGTAAAGCTAAATTTCGTTTCAACTTTGAAGAGTATGGCGTTGAATGATAGTGAGAGTCAAGGCAAAAATCCCAAACCCCTGTTGTTATCTTCCACTTCCTGCTCTTCTTCGTTGTTGTGAGCAGCGCCGCCTTGCACGACGGCCGGAAACTGCCCGCACTTCTGGCATCTCGCCACTACCAGAATCTGACGGCAAGAAGGACATGAGGAGTGGGACCCCAGCCACGTGTCTACACAGCTGACGTGGAAGCAATGCCCGCACTGTGGCAGCTGCCGGATCTCCTCCCCCTCCGTGAACTCCGCCAGGCAGATCGCACATTCCGCCGCAATTTTCCCCTCTCCCCCGGTCGACTTGTACCTGAATTTCGGAAGCGACTGCAGGATCTTCTTCTTCAGTCCTCTATTCGCCGATGCCTGATTTCCAACACTTCCACCCCCACGGCGGAGCCACGCGCACCGAGCCACCGCTATCAGCCCTACCATACAAATTAGGGCACACAGCAGCGCTGCCAGAATCACCACGAAGTCCGACTCCAAAGCCACCGCCTCCGGCGGAGGCGCCGACGAAGTATTCGCGGCGAGAGCTCTGATATAGCGAGTCATGACAAAGAGGGTTGCGAATAGAAGGGATCGGTATTGAGGGTTTGTGATTCTTTGTTTGGGAAAAGGAAAATCTTTGAGACTTTTTGTTGTTAGAAGGGAAAGATTAGAAGAGGACAACTTGATAGGTGGGCCACTCCATACTTTGGTTCTGTGTTACTCATACTTATCTCTACTTTAAAATTCAATTTCCTTTTTATAAGTTATTTAGTTATACAAAAAGTAACATAAAAACTTACTAATATTCATTGGAACAAATGTTTGCATGAGTAAGTTTGAGATGCCATTGCTAAAGATGGTACTGCTACTTACCTCCACTCCATGATATAAAATCAAGCAAAAATGTCTTCTTTCATCTCTTTACATACATTCATACACACACATATATATTCATAAATGACAACAAATTATACATTTGTAACTGTCCTACTACCTAACCATCACTTTATGACTTATGGTACATTCATATTTCTTTTTTGGTAACCTCAATCAAAACTATATCATATGTGCAAACAAAATCTTAATACCTTTACAAACTCTTAGCTATGGCCATGGCCATGGCCACCAAGCTTATTTATTTCAGTGGTGCTGCAGGCTTTATAAATGAGAACTCATCTCCTTCTTCTTGCTTTGTATTGTGGGGTTGGTCTTTTTCAGCAATTTCACGTATTTCATCTCCATCTACATCAACATTAATCGATTCCGTTGTTGATACTTGTGTAGGTGTTGCTAATGGATCGCCCTCATAATCAGACGACTCAAGGTCCTCATACGCAGGCACACGTATGGAGTGTCCCGTAGTTTTAAACCGCCGCAATGAGCGTCCAAAGGAGCGTAGAGGTGAAGCATTTGAACTACCTCCAAGTGTTTTAGTCGCTGAGGCTCGTTGAACCCGCTTCTTCTTCTTGGCTGTTTCATGCCATTTCTTGAGTGCCTTTGATGTCTGTTCATCAAAGATGGACCTCTTCATACCCGAACCCATCTGCATTAGTCCATTAACGTGATCATACCATCTTCTGCCTCACAACAGTATGTTTGAGTCAGAAAGAACAGAAGAAGAGAAGATACGTATATACCTGAGTTACAAGGGCATATATTGGAAGCGTAACATAGCTGCAAAGGAATAATGCTGCTACCCTATGAAACCATAAGTAGATGCAACCTTGTGGTAAAAAAGCCCTTTATAGAAGACAAGATAATTGAAATGTTCATATCATATGAAGGGAAGAAAGCTAACTTACCCTAAACCAACTTTTATAATTGTAAGGATGCGACCATCGGAGAAGCAAGAATTCGGGCCAAAAGAATACTGCACACCACAACCATATCGTCTTTTGTAGCTTATGCATTACATAAACTTGTAGTTGTATAAATTTCAATTAAATGTACTGTCTTTGCTCTTAGATACTGTGCAATGATTCGTTTCTTTCCCTCTTCTTCACGCTATAGAAATCTTATGTGAACTTTTGAAGCTCAGTCACAAGATAGTATGTTTTGATTGTCACCTTCATTATATATGTCATTAAACATGACTAATTCGGACTGTAATAATAAGTATAACACAAGCAAAATGAACCTTCTTAAAGTTCATGAACCATAAATAAAACTTAATTCTTGATCAGAGGATTGAAACGAGTCAATATAATGGTCGAGAAGAATACCAGTGTAGACAAAATATAGGTGGTCTGGAACGCATTCTGCACGTACCAAATGGACTAATAATCAGATCAACACCAAAACACAGTTTTCTCTAAATAGTCTGAATTGTAACAACTCGTAGGGTATAAATTTATGGGAGATGTTGGTTACCTGAAATAAAGCAAAATGCATGAGATGAAGAATCAGTTGAGGTCGACCGAACCAGAAATATTTATCAGATCCTTGCACGAGTGGAATTCCCTGGACCACTGCATGTTTCTCAGAGATTTCAAGAGCCATTCTAGTCAAAATGGCTTGAAGTTTTGAGCCAACGGCTAAGATTATCTGTGTGAGTTTAAAACAGCCATCATTGTATAATAAACGAACTAGCCAATCTGGTGAATTTTCCCTGAAGGAAGAGATTTTTCTTACAATCAAAGGGATAAATGATGCCCAAAATAACGTATGCCATCCTGAAAATGTAAAAGTTTTCTTTATAATCAATTTTATCAAACTTCATCAAGTCAGAATCATTAGATAAAGTAAAGTTATGTTACCAGCTAGATTAAGGAGCAGGAAGATGACAAATGACAACCACAGAACAGGACTGCCATCAAAATCATTAAAGAAGAGAAGTTGTTGATCAAGGCATCACAAGTTGAAGTGATCAAGGTAAGATAAGATCATCTTGTAAAGAATAAATGATACTTGTTCCAAGTTAAAATGGATTTAGATGACAGACTGTTATTACCTCACACCGACAACTACCTTGAAGTCGTCTTCTAATGACCTTTTGATATATTTCTGGAAGTTAAATTTACTTCCAGGTGCTAAATGAACCTATAAAAGTATTACATCACGTTCTATAATTTGAAGCTGTGATCAATTTAGAGTTTTGCAATCGAGAAGATGAGAACTAACTGTTATGAATCCATTGCGTAGTGTCAAGTAATCAGCCTTACTAACAGACCCATAAAATTGCCTGAAAAAGCAGCCCTGCAACATTAATCAAATCTTAGTTATTTCATTCTCCCTCCAGTGCCTTCAAATTCCTATCTGTTGATTAAATGTCAACCTCTCAAATCCATAGAAATGTTGATGAAAACATAGACAAACACATATATTGATAGAAATTTTGAGAAACTTTCCTTACAATATAGAAGAAGAAAGGAAGACGTGTCCAAAAGCTGGTGTGTGCTTTCACAAAAGATGTCTCATGAGTAAGCCTAAATCTTGCAGGATCTACGCAAAGAAAAATAGCCAATTTTTCAACAACAAAGATATGAAACTACAAAGTTCATGCTAAGGAATTGGAAAATAAACTGTGATTTGAATCCATGAGATAAAAGAATCACAGTTAGTTTGTTGAAAGCGAAAAATGACAGACCGTTGAAAAACTCATAGATATGGGTTGAAGTTTCCTGCTCCCACTCCTTCCAGCCTCGAATCTGAGTAGACACACTTCCGTTCATAACAAAGCGATAAAGTAGGTCGAAATTCGCACAGCAATGATCCCAAAAGTTAACTACATGACAGAACTAACACCATTTTCTCCTCCCTTTATTCAATAGGGAAATGGCCCTTGTAAAACTCATCATGTTCCTGCTTTACTCTAATCCATGGCTCATACACTGTATTTTGCTTTATATGGGACTCAAGCCAGAGCACAATGAGATGCTAAGATGAATCAAATTATAGAAATCCTAGAAAGCTTTGCAAAAGGCCTAACAAGTCTAACACAATAGTACCTAATACTTCTTGCCCAACTGTATTGATGACTTTACAGAATTGATTCAAGTAGTTATATGGAAGACTTAAACGAAAACCAAAACACCACAAAAAAAAAAAAAAAAAAAAAAAAAAAAAAAAAAAAAAAAAA
>QLSR01000333.1:206123-220289 GCA_031780015.1 Citrullus colocynthis
AATGCACTTAAAGGACTTGGGTGCGAGTATAACCAGTCCCCTATGAAAGTATGTTAGATATGCCTGTCTTAAGGCTAATGCACTTAAAGGACTTGGGTGCGAGTATAACCAGTCCCCTATGAAAGTATGTTAGATATGCCTGTCTTAAGGCTAATGCACTTAAAGGACTTGGGTGCCTAGCCTGGCTCCGGTAGTGGGGTCACTTACTGAGCAATATAATTGCTCACCCATTTATCTTATTTTTTTTTTCAGGTAAGGGAAAGAACGTGCTGGCGAATGACAAAAGGAAACCTTGATGGCTTCACGGGACCCATAGTAGCTTCCGCCTAGCACTGCATTTTTTTTTAGGCTTGTATTTTATTTTGTATATGGATTTTGTTTTTGTTTTCTGTTCATGGAATTTTGTTGATTTTATTAGGGGTACCCCAAACCAAAAATTCTTTCTATATGGGATTAAATAAAACAGAAATTTTCGTAAGTAGCATTGTTTCTTTCTTATTACTCAGCATCGGGTCTTTTCTTGAAATTTGCATGCATTGAGTAATGGTCTGATTAGGATGTATTAGTCGGGTCGTTACAATAATTTTCAAAGACTAAGCACTGCATTAAGCTCCTTCTTGAAATTATCACTAAATGAATCCTATACTTAAATTTTAGGATTCACAAAATAGTCCTGCAAATATTATGTTCTAATTCAAGTTCCTCTCTGTCAAGTTAAAATCGAAATCGAAGATCATGACTTGAACGATAAAAATATTAACCATTCAATTTGCATGCAAGATAATTGCAATATAAGAATTTTTATTAAAATTAAAAATAAATAAATATTAATCCATAAAATTAGAATTTCATATAACTTAAAAACACCAAAACACTCAATTTAAATTTAGATGTAATGTAATAAACTAATTATTTAATAGATATAATAAGCTATTTATAGATTTATACTCAATATTCTTTTCTTAATTGATATATATATATATATCAACATCATAAATACATTATTCAACAATTCTATTAATAATATTGACTAAATTTTCATAAATATAAATAAAATGATGTTTGAATTCATACATATTGATTGTATTTGAATAACATTGTTAGAGAGAGTTATAATTGATATATATATATATAGTTCTAGTTTTTTTAATTGACATGTAAGATGAGAGAAACGTACGTTTGACTTTGAAGTTGATAGCATAAATAGTATATCAATTAAGTGACGATATATTAATAATTTATGTATTATATATCAATAATGCGTAGTTGGTTGTAAGTTACTGCAGAGAAATAATGCAAAAAGTGGATATGTTTGAATTTATGCCAAATGAGATGAGATGGATGAAGGAGACAAAGAAATTGATTAGGATTAGGGAAAGCCTATCTCCATCTTCTGCCAAGCTTTTGTCGAGAGACTATGACCACACTTCCCTTAGCTCAATACTTAGCCATTCATTTGCAATAATTCTCCTCCAATTCAGTAACCTATCTCATCAACCCTTCCTTTTCAATCAATATGTGTGTCTATATATTTCTTTCTGACTTATATCTATAAATTACTCTATTCCAACACATTTCTTATTTTCTCCAACAATTTTCAATTATCTTACTTTATCCTTCCATGCTTTTGATTATATCCATTATATATGGACGACTTTTTAAAGATATTTTTTAAGTTAATTTTAAACTAAGATAACCTACCATCAAAATTTCTAACCTACATATCATTGTTAGATTAGATTAGGTTATTTGGATTAGGCTTTACATTTGTAGGGTAGCCTAGTTATTTATTCAATATTTCACTTAGCCATTTTTGTATTTTTTTTTCTTTGTATTCTCCTCCCTTCCTAAATTTAATATGGTACCAAAACATCCACTCTCGATTAGTCATGTTTAAGGATTGCCAAAAATTGATGAGTTGAGAATTGATCAGTATCTCACGGATCGATTATGTTGCGACAAATTAGTTTAGAATGTATAATAAAAGAAGAATGAGAGAAAGACAGAGATGAAGAAGAAACTGATGCAGGAGAATTAACATCTGATCAATCGATATCTATATTTAAATTTGTCTCACGAAGATATGAATACTATGTTATCTCTCATATATTTGACTATTAGTGCTATTCTTTTTCTTCTCTTACCACTAATTAAACAAACTTTTATTTAAAATAAACCTAAGATTTGTAATGTCGAATTGTAGGAAGCATTGTATTATAATTAATTAACAACTCATTACCATAAAAAGAAAAAAAAAAAAAAAAGAAATCAATATGTTAGTAAAAAAATTAGCAAGAGTAAGGGAGGGCACGTGCCTTAAAACATGAATGCAATAAGGCACAAGCCCAGAGCTTTGGGAGTGAGGGCCACGTAATTCCCAAGTTGGCTATGCCCCAACTACTCTAGTATTTTGAGAGGTTGTAGTTTAAGGTGAGAAATATCTGGGTGTCTTTGCTACAATAGCACCAAGTCAACATTTATCACGTGATAATTTAGAAGAAGAAAAAAATATATATATATATATATATCTTATTTATGTATGAAACAAAGATGCATGGGAGCCAGTATCTAATCATCGTTTATTTAAAGTTCGGATTATTTCAAACTCCCACTTTAACAAGTATGTGAAGTTTTAACAATTTTTTAAATTTGATAATTAGACTTGGAGACAAAGAAGTGTAGCCTATATCGTTTAAATTGTCTGCTTGATGTTTCTATTTTATGTAGATACTACTTGATATATATCTCTAATTAATTTGGTGTGGTATCTCTAGCTAGATTTATCTAGAAACTACTTCATCTCTCTAAAGATATTTCAATGAGTGGCAATGAAATAGGGTTCTAAGGATCTAAAAATGAAGAAGTTAATTCAGACCTAAATCAAATCATTATCCAAATTCAAATAATTGATTTAGTTAAAGTATTTACATGTCAATACCATACCAACATATTAATATTAAAGTCTCAAATTTGATTTCTTTGTCAAACTTTCACATTTATATATTCATGATAAAAATTAAAACTATATTTTTGTTCGACTAATTTTTAGTTATAAAAAAATTTATCTATCCAACTAATATTTGCAAAGTTTAAAGGTATGAACATGTGAAGATAAGGATAATTCAACAATAATTGTGAGAGTAATCCACGTTACAAAACAAGCAGCTCTTACAAATTAATACTAACATCTAACCAACACCTAGAAGAAGAAATTAGAAACATAACGGGTTGAGCAAACAGACACAAGAACAATTTACTGACAAATTACTTCGTATACATTAATACGACTAAAAAGAGATAAAGAAAAAGAAAAAAAGAAATAAGAAATTGTAATTGTAGTGTGCTTCAACACTGTATAGCGTACATGGATAGAATGGAGAAATTTTTATGGACAATTGATTAAATGTAATCTAGACTGTACCTAAATTTTTTTTTTTTTTTTTATATATATATATACATAGTAAAAGAAAAATTTTAATTTTTTAGAAAAAGATAATTACATTAATTAACACTTTTAGGGATAATAATTAAATATAGCAAAGAAAAAAATATGGTTTACTAGTGATAGACCATGATAGACTCCAAAAGCTGAATCCAAATTCTTCTATATTTGTATCTTTTTTATTGCATTGATTTGTTAATACTTTGGGTTTGATTGTTATATTTGTAACTACCCCTTAAAAAAATACGACATAATAACTTTTTATCCGGTGATGTTTAGGCTTGCACCTAAGTTTTTTCTATTTTTATTTCAGTTTTTATTTAGTACTAATAATAATAAACAGCACCCCAAAAGTTTAAGCTAATCGGTGAATGCAAATTTAATATTAACACTCTCCCAAATATGCAGTAGACCCAACAAGGCAAAATCAATATTAATTGGAGAGAAAATAATATTATAAGGGTTTCGACAAACACCTTGATACCACGTTCAATCATCGATTGATCTAAAATTTTAAATTAATTAATAAAGATAATTTTAATATTATATCACTAACAACATTTAAAATGCAGCCTAATTCTCATATTTTTCCTTTTTAATACACAAAAAAATATATTTAAAAAACTCATTTGGAGGTTCAAAACCTCCAAAATGCAACTAAGTATATATTTTTTTTCGAATATTTGTGGGACCTTATTTGAAGGAAAATAAAAACGAGGCTATTGTATTTTAGTAATTATAATTGATACACGTACTGTGCTGCCCCGCCAAGAGTACCCCACCAAATACCAATTATGTTTATTTCTCTAATAATAATAATAATGCACCACATTCCCTACACGTGTGATGATGCCATCAAATAATTGCTTGTCCTTTTCTGGAGTGGATTCACAAAACGAGAAGGGATTTGTTTAAGGAATTGAAATATAATAGAATTATTGAAAATTAGAGAAATAATGTGTGAACACTTAAAGTAATAAATGAAAATGAGATCGCGAATTATGAAAGCAGTAAGAAATAGAATTGGGTTAAAAATTGTCGGAATTGAATTACTTTTGTATCACAAATCGAGCTCAAAACGCTCAATCCAAACATTTATTTTGAATTATACAATATTACAAACCTATCCTATTATAGTTCCTCAAACACCCTAAAATTTTCCAAATAACATTAATTCAAATTTCAACCTACATACAATACAATACAACCTTTTTTTATTATTATTATTTTATTTTATTTTGAGAATACATACAATACAACTTTATACATTTTACACCTCCCATCTAATTTCGATACAGAGATTACACGTTCCAATTCTCCCACAACTTTATAAATATATTAGGTTGTGAATCAATCATTTGTTTGTTTTTGTTGGCAAGATGAGACATTTGCAACACTATTTGAAGGCTTGAAGTAAAACAAACAAAAATTACAAATTTTCATTATATGGTAAGTAGATCATTTATTGAAAAAGTATTAGTTAAATAGTATGTGCATGGCATGTATTTCATAAAGTAAAAAATACATATTTATTTGAGTTTAATTTGAGGGAAAATATAGGTATATTATTGAAGGTTAAATAACATAAATATTTGAATAATTTTAAAAAAAATGTATATATTTATTGCATCGAGAACACTAATGGTTAAGTTTGTACGATAATTATGTTCATTATTGTAACTTTAGAGTTTCTAAAATCATTGATATTTATGTATGGTTTGAATAATTTTTTTTTTATTGAATTTTAATTTTAGGTTTTCAATCTATTAATAGATTTAGTTTAGAATTATTCAAAACTAGGAAAGAAATTCGATTAGGAGTGAATTGAGGAGAATTTATTTTAGAATTATTTAGATATATTAATATAACTAATAATCTCTTAATTAAACCTTTTAAAATTTCATGATAATCCTGAAATAGTTAAAAAGAATCCCTTTTTTGTTTTGATTTAAATGATTTGATATTTTTTTCCCTCTCCCTCAAAAGAAAGTCAAAATAGAAATACATTTGAATTTACTCTAGATATGATTTCATTATTAAATAAATAATGTATATATGGTATACTATATATGTATGTGGTATACCTTTTATTTTTATTGGAATATCATAAATGTGCGCATCAATTATAATAAACATAAGTTGGAGGGATATTATAAACCATTAATAAATCTACATACTGGACCTTTTATTGAAATATTGTATTTCGTAAAAATAATTAGGAAAATATTGTAGTTTGAAACTATTTAGAAAAAAATATGGTAGTTACGAGGAGAGAGAAGATTGAAAAGGGGAAAGAGGCAAAGGTCGAGACCTCAACCCTCGACCAACCCGAGCCTTCGACCAACACAAGGAGGCCTCAACCTTCGACCAACCCAAGGAGGCCTCAACCTTCGACCAACGCAAGGAGGCCTCAACCTTCGACCAACGCAAGGAGGCCTCAACCTTCGACCAACGCAAGGAGGCCTCAACTTTCGACCATCGCAAGGTCGAGGCCTCAACCTTCGACCAACGCAGACCTATTGGTGGAAACTTTTGCAGAGATTCTGTCCATTGCAAGGTCTCGTCAAGTCGTCACAGAGATTCCACCGCAGGTCCCATCGTCGAGTCGTTGCAGAGAATCTGCCGCAGGTCACGTCGTGTGTCACAGAGAATCCGCCGCAGGTCTCGTGCGTCGTCGCAGAGATTTCCTGTCGCCGCTGCCGCTGCCATTGTTGAGTGCCCGTGACTTATGGTTGAGGGAACCCTCGACCAAGTCTCTTTAAATGCCGCTCTGCCCTCTTCTTTCTCCCACTATTTCTTCTTCCAATTCCTTGCTTCTCCTCCTTCTGAATCCAAGCAATTCCCACTATTTCCTCTCATTTCGATGGTCGTGAACATGAAATGCCGTTAGATACATTTGCTAATCTTGACATGAATATAATAGATAGCATTAGAGAACATGACCCAGTTGTAGCCCCGGTAGTCGTTAACAATACCCAATTGTATAAGAGTATGATTTTTCAAGACAAAGAAATGTTACAACATTTGGTCAAGTGTTTTGCTACCAAGTGTCACGCACCATATGAGGTCGTGGAATCAACACCGAATATTTGGGCAATTCAGTGTAAGAAATGGGAGGATGGTTGCAAGTGGCGACTCCGTGCAGCGAAGAAAAAATCTCATAATTTGTTCGACGTTACTAAGTATGTTGACCAACATACATGTTTTTACTCAGAGTTTAGCCAAACTCATGTGCAATTAGATTCTTCAATGATTGCACTGGAGTTTTGTAAAGCTGTGAGGGAAAAACTGTCCATCAATGTGGCATAACTACAATCCGACATCAAAACAAAATGGGGATACCATGTTCCTTACCACAGGGTGTGGGAGGGTAAACGAAAGGCATTGGCCAGAGTGTTTGGTGATTGGGATGACTCATACAAACTGTTGCCCAAGTGGTTGTATATGGTCAAACATACAAATCCCGGCACATGAGTGGAGTGGAGAATAAAGAGCGCACCTACTGAAGGACATGTCATCCTTACTTCTGTATTTTAGGCATTTGGTCCTTGTATAGAAGCATTTAATAGATGTCGGCCGATTATTCAAATAGACAGTACTCACTTATATGGAAAATATCGAAGAAAGTTGCTAATTGCTACATCAGTTGATTCGAATGGGCATCTTCTTCCTCTTACATTTGCCGTTGTAGATGAAGAGTCTGTTGACATGTGGGGATGGTTTTTAAAACACCTCAGAGAAATTGTTATACATGAAGAGGTGTGCTTGATTTTGGATCGGCATGGTGTCATCATCTCAGCAGTGAACAATCCAAAAAATGGTTGGACAGGGCCAAAATGTCACCATAGATTCTGCTTACGCCATATTGTAAGTAATTTTAATAAAAAAATACAAGTTCAATACATTAAAAAATTTTGTATATTGTGCTGGATGTCAGTTCCAAGTTTGCAAATTTAATAAAGTAGTGGAAGACATCAACCGAATAAATAGGAGTTGTGTGATTTTTTGACAACATTGGTATTGAGCAATGGAGTCAAACGCACGATGGAGGGTTTAGGTACGGGTGGATGACGAGGAATCTATCAGAGTGCATCAATGGAGTCCTCAAAGGAGCTCGAATGTTGCCGATAAATGCTCTTGCTCAAATAACATTCTACAAATGTATAAATTATCTTGAGAAAAGAAGAGAAGAAATAAGAGCTGTCTTGGAGCGTCGAGATAAATACACCCAATAATGATTTTCTTTTTAGTAATCAACAATTTGTTCCAAATATTTTTATAATATTGAGTGAGTAAATATTCAGGTACGCACATGAAAAAATCTCAAAATGGGCTGCAAGATCTAGTAAACATGAAGTCTAATTATATGATCGATATGAAGGTGTATTTTATGTGAAAACCGAACGTCACAACCTCAATTCTAAATGAGGAAATATTCAAATACTGAAGCTAAGTGATTCCAAATGGTACTGTTCATGGAACAAGTGGCAAGCATTTGGCATTCCATGTTCGCATTTTATGGCAGTTTGCTCACGATTTAACATGAATTATGGAGATTTCATTGAGGACTACTATAAAATGTCGACATACGCTGCATGCTACTCTACTCAATTTCAACTTGCACTGCATGAAGATTACTAGATCACACCTCCTAATATCCCTGTTTTACATGCCGACCAGACGATATTGAGAAAATATAGTAGACCAAAGAGTTCACGATATCATAATGAGATGGACTGGATAGAACCAAGTTCTCAAGTACATTGCGGATTTTTTAATCAGTTAGGTCATAATCGAAGGAAACCATTAATAAATCTACATGTAACCAATGTTTTAATAATAAAATTAATATTTTTATCATGTGCTCTCACTATCTCACTCTCTGTCGCTTTTAAGTCCTAATTTATTTGTATGTTTTACTCGATAAATATATAATTTTTTTTCTTCTAGATCATGGCTTTAAACCCAGGACCGATTGATCCCGATATTTTGTAGATCAGACTACAGGGGAGATGTGTTGTAGACGGCGTGAGGCGGTTGTTTATCGTACCATCCCACTTCATCGTCGCATACTACCACTTCTGCGTGCATCAAGCTTTTATGGGGTTGCTAGATTATGATTCATTTAGTTAGACTGTCACCTCATTACTGCACTTGTTGAGACATGGAAGCCAGAGACCCATACATTTCATGTGCCTACTGGAGAAGTCACTATTTACTTCAACCTGACCAGGTATGTGAATACTAAACCCAAATGAATTTTTTATACATATTTTTTTATATACTTGTATATAATATTTTTACGATAATATGTTATGTTTCAGATTATTTGGGCGCCTTACAAAGCTATTATGGACACTTTGTCCAATTTTTGTACGAGCAGTCAAGACATATGGCGGACGATGAGCCCACTCATATGTTTTCACATTGGTGAGTGACATCTTCCTGACAGAGTAATCCGATAGTTTGGTTTCAAACAGGATGTCCCATTAGAGTGCTGAACCCCTACTACATGACATTGACTTGGGAACTGCAGATTGGTCCGAAAAAGTTGCACATTTGGCAGTGCGATGACACTATCGTAGAAGGTTTATTGCAGTCGGCGTTTCAGTTGGGCAATTCGATGGGGATGCAACTCAAGATTACATCCTCTGGTATAATAATACTACGAGATTACATCCTTTGGTATAATAATATTACGAGATTACATCCTTTGGTATAATAATATTACAAGACGCTACATTACTCGTCCGGGAGCGGCTTTGGGTCATTTGGTATATAATCAAATATTGTCTAATTATTTTTTATTTAAATTTATTTGAAATATTATCTAATTGTTTTGTAATTCACAGAGATCGAGTAATAGTAGTCCTCGTGATGTTGCAAATGATCAAGATCAAGTATTTACTATATGCAATAATAACGCAAGTTACATGGAGGAATTACACTACATGTACGATTTACCTATTGCACCTTCACAAGTTCCTAGGCATAGGAGATGTGCTCGAGCAGAAGAAGATGAATTTGATGTGGTTGACCATAATGTGGAAGAATTGCCTCCTATGATGCAAACGCAAACGCAGAGCCAGACTGGTTATGCTAGTTTGATGATGATGCAACCAGCCTTTGGTTCAGGATATTATGATTCAGAGGCCGAACCATCGTCTTCATACATGCATGCATATGGACACGACGTCTATGAAACACCTGCAGAGGTACCAGAGCAACCTAGAGTGCAAAGTCGACGATGCCAACCAGCTCAAAATCGGTTTGTGGGACACATTGAATTTTTTTATTATTACTAATTTTAGTGGAAAAAAATAATAAATTGTTGTATTAATATTGACACTTTAATTTTATATTGGTTGGTTAGTGATAAAATATATGTTTTTTATTATAACGGTTTTTAAAAGAATTTTAGTTAAAATAATATTATTAAAGTATAATTCTAAATAATTTATAAAACCACAATATTTTTTAAATTTTATTAAAGTATAATTCTAAATAATTTATAAAACTACAATATTTTTTAAAATTTTCCGAAATGGGGAAGTGGAAGGTGGGGAAAAAACAATTTAAAAAGAAAAATTGGTCGAGGGTTGAACTCTCGACCAAGCAAAGGAAAAAAAAAAAAAGCAAAAAGAAGGTCATGGGTGAACAAGCACAAAAAGCAAAGACCATTCCCCAAATTCCAATTCCCAATAAAAACTACAATATTTTCATAGATATTTCAAAAACTACAATATTCTCCTAAATAATTTATAAAACCCCAATATCTTTTTAAATTTTTTATTTTTAACACCCAAATATTATTATTTGATGTTATTAAAAAAAATAAATAAAAAAAAACGTGATGATGTTATTATTTTGAAAGAAATATAAAAGAAAATCAAGATTTTATCGTGATAATGCTTTAAAATTGGTTTAAAAAAAGTGCAATCATCGTATTATATCGAAATAAAATAAATAAAGTATTGAATATTTATTACTCAACTTACATAATAAATTCCTATAACCATCGGCTGAAAAGGATAAAAGAAGAAATCAAACATAAACCCCATTAGATAGTATGTAGATAGATAGATAAATATTTATTTATTGATGAAAGTTTTTTTTCTAATTTTTTCAAATTCATCCACTCCAACATTTATATCGCTATTTACGTAAAATTGAGACATGACCTTTCATTGAGATGGATATTTTTGCTTTTTTTCTTTTTTTTTTCCTCTCCAAATATTTTGTTAGTAAAATTGATTTTGTGTATACTCATTCATTGTAATATGGTATGTATTGATCTTGGATACAATAAGACTGAATTTCACATACCAAAAAGATTAAAATTAAGCCAAGAAATTTAATTCGACTGGCATTAGTATGTGCTAAGAACCAAGAGATACGTGATTCAAAACTCAATGAAAGAAATTTACATGAATTTCACGTACCACTGACATTGAATTTATAATTTAGAAAATAAAGACAGTTGCAAAACAATTAAAATAATACATTAGTATGATGTTTGCCACATAAACTCCTATTGTTAAATTAGTTTTCAGCGAAGGGTTTAGAGCAAGCAACTTAATTACCTAATGCTCTCTCTCTATTAGGGCTAAACTTAGGGTTTCTTTCACCCTTTTACAAACAAGACTCTAGAATGTTGAATTGACCTTTGAAGGCGAGGCCAGCCAATTGTTTTACCCATTCTTCTTTACATGTGTCTAAAAGAGAAGGATGAGTTCGGTTGAGGCGAACTAATTGGGTCAAGCAGATCATTTGCTTTACCTACACTTCATAGGTATCTCTCCTAATCCAAAATAAAAATCCAAAACATAAATAAAACATAACTTGGTGAGACTTATGCTTGGCTATTTGGAATATCACATAGTAGATAGAAGACATCTTAATAAACTAAAGTGAGTCTAACTCCACGATAATTGTCATGTATTCTTTCAATATGGATTAGTAGTATAAATTTTTGTACTTATAAATGAAAGATTTTGATTTTTCATATTGATACAGAGATAGTCATCTTAATCTAAGAAAGAAAAAAATATCTTTGACTGAATTTTAGATAATTGGATAGGTGAACTGTTTTGAAGATCATCTTTGACTTTTGAACTATCTAATTCAATAATCTGTAAAATAATACTTTAATACAAAATTGAAAATCTTGAAGTATGACTCTAAAAAGAGACTAATAATATGATTTTGTATGCAAAGTAAATAATTTTTTAAAAAAAAAAGATATTTTTTTCGTCTTTATCATTTATTATAGAATATCCTATTCCAGCAACCGCTATCAGGCACAACTTGGCACGAGAGGATTTTACATTACTGTCCTGGAAAAAAAAAATATCAATAGATATAAATATTGAGATTCTAATTTTATAAAAATATAGATAACGATCGAAATTTTAAGAAATTTTTTGTAAATTGATAGCAATTATTATAATTAATTAATAAAACTTTGATGATGATTTAATTAGATGATAATTGACCATTTGTAACCTTCATTTTTAAATAGACAACATTTGATGTATTTTGTAAATATTTATACAAATGTCGATGCGAGATTAGAATTTAAAAAAAAAAAATAAAAAAATAATTACAAAATAATATCAAATATTGATAATTAATTGCAAATTGTAAGGAGATAAAATTTTTCATGCAAAATAATTGTAAATTGTTTATTGTAAAATATACATGTCCAATATTTTTACCTTAAAGCATCTAATCCAAAGTTTTGATAATTTTGGTAAAAAACACAACTTATATCAATTCAATTTTTAGGTAAAATGATGTGAAAATTCAACATAAAATGTTTCTCAATATTGGTTTCTTGAAAATCAAAATTTTAGATGAAAAAAGACCATAAAACAAAATACTTCTTTAAGGTAAAATGAATCCATCAAAATTTTGAGATTTTTTTGAAATTTCAAAAAAAATTGCGAAATACCGAGAAGTTTTAAAAAATTTGGAGAAAATTGAAGTTCTCCTTGCCAAAATTTTGAGCCGGTTGAAATCTTAAACTATGCTTCCACCCAAAATAAATCACTGGATTATTATCATTATTTTGTTTGAGAAAATTATCTTTTTAGTCTCCAAATTTTATACGGTATATACATTTTAAAAATGTACTTTTTGCCTCCAAATTTATAAAAATAGATCTATTTGGTCCCTATATTTTCAAAATGTAACTTTTTAGTCCTTGAATTTTTAAAAATAGGTTAAGAAGTCCTTCAAATAATTTTTTATTATTATTTTAAATAATTATATGACATTTGAAATTAGAAGAATAATTTTAAAAAACCATCTCCTCTCTAAAACTATTTCTTCTAATTTTAAATATCATATAATTATTTTTAAAAATTAAAGAAAAAAAACTTGAAGGGCCTTTTAAACCTATTTTCCAAAACTTAGGGATTGAAAAAGTATATTTTAAAAATTTAAGGACCAAATGGACCTATTCTTATAAAATTAAGGACTAAAAAAATACATTTTTAAAATTTAAGGACCAAATGCACATATTATTCAAAATTTGGGGAGTAAAAAAATAATTTTTCCTTTTTATTTTTTTATTTCTTTTTAAGCAAAAAGCAATGGATCAGTAGAGAGCATACCATTACAAAAGAAATTAAGTGCTTATTAGTATTTTAAAAGATTATTTGGTATCTTTAATTTGTTCTAAAACAAACTCCATGATTAAAGGTATCATGTTGGGCCATGATTCGAGCATTTTTGACTTTACTACATTGGATGGTGGGGTGTACTCTCAAATTGATCCTAATTCTTCAAAACCAAAACTAGTTAAGCCACCGATTTCATCGGTTGCAGATTTAATACATGTTTAGAGGGTTTCAACCTTATGCTTTTAACTTACTATCCATAACTTTAACTGTCCCCTAACCTACGACCTTCGATTTTTCTATAAAAAAAAAATTAATAATTACACTAACTCTCACAAATTAAATCATCATAATTGGACCTTAAGTTAACTTAGTTACAAATTTTAACCAATTGAAATTGTTTATAAATACCTCTCGTATTTCTACTTTATGCATTTTTTAAAAAAATGTTTTTGCACCCACAGAATCAGGTGCTTCAATTGAGTTCTATATATTTTTCTTATCTTGAATTGGAACAATTACAAGTATTTATAAGCAAATAATAAACTACCTACTAATGCACTTACAGGCATTACCTTAAATAAAAGTTATTAATTTTAATTATAAAAAAGACTAATTTAATGTTTGCAACCTCAATCCAATCTCAATCCTAGTAAATTGAAAAAGAAAATTTTAATTTTTTCTTGAAAAGAAAAGAGTGAAATACCGAAGGTGTCCCTACAATCTGCTCATTGTGTATCATTCCTCTAAATGCATGAAATTTCCAGACGTGTGGGAGTGAAGGACCTCCAGAATAAATAAATAAAACAATGGGGGTCGGCCCGCAATTATAGCAAGATTGTGAAGAGCAAGGTGGGCGGGGCCGTTGTGGTGAGTTGTCTTGTAGCGGGGACGGCTTTAGCTTTGTGAGTAGAAGAGTTATATATAATAGAAATCCAATTGGAAGAGGTTGGTCTCCAATTGCGAGCGATCAAGATCCACCATCATATCCTTTGCACCGGTGGTTCCGTGGCGGAGCCTTTCCCCATTTTATTTCTCTCTCCGGCCGCCGTCCAGGTTCGCCGTTGCCTTCTCATTTTCTGTCCCCCCCCCCCCCCCCCC
>QLSR01000333.1:220465-295049 GCA_031780015.1 Citrullus colocynthis
CCCCCCCCCCCCCCCCATATCCTCTCACTCATCCTTCCTCCTCTCCCATTAGGATCCATAATCAATCCCATAATTAACTATAATTCTAACTGAAACTTTGATCTCTATCCTTTAAAATAATAATAATAATAATAATAACAACAACAAACTTACCAAGAATCATAAAGAAACACAATTTTTTTTAATTGATCTCGTTTTATTTTACTTTTATATTCTAAGGTGTAACCTTTTTTTGAGTAAATAAAATAGAGAATACTCATCAAGATTTAGAATTTTTTTTTCTTTTTTAATCCTCCATTCTTTCCTTAAAAAACCTATTATATTATAGATTTGATCCATAGTTTTTTTCTTTTTTATTTTTTTTCCACTATAATAATTTTTTAATCGATTTAATCGAAGGTACATGTTGTTATATTCAAAGTTTAAAATGTCAATATCGACGGAAATATTGAGATCTTATCTTATTATATTCAAATTTTGATTTCAATAGATATTTTTGAGAAAATATATTATAAAAGCAAAAATTTCAAAAAATTAAGTAAAACCTCTAATGATTTTTAAATAAGTTAACATGTCTACTATTTATATTGTTGATATTTTGTTGCTTATTTTTTTTTTCTTTTATGTTTCTTAAATCTTTCTAAGATATCAAATTCATAAAAAAAATAAAAATATTGATGAAATATTGACACATCTATACCACTTTTATAAAAATCACATGCCTACCATACAAGGTATTAAATTTATTCTAGAAACAAGAATAAAGAATAATTGGATTTTTTCTCTTTCCTTTTCTATTATGGTTTTTTTTTTCTTTTTTAATGATTTTTTTAAATAACATTTCTTTACTTTAAAGTTTGTGTTTTAAATTTTTAAAAGTGTCTAATTAATTCATAAACTTCTAATTTTTATTTTTATTAAGTGAACTTTAAAAATCTAATAGATTTAGAATAAATTTGATTTTTTTACAAACTCATTGATCTATTGAACATAATTTTAAATTTTATGTCTAATTATACTTTATTCTTTTAGTTATATAAGTTAATATGGATAGCTAAATTCGTAATATAATCAAAGTTTGGAACGAAAGTTTTTTCACAACAATATCTCAAAAGGTCAAGTGGGACAATAACCGATAACAATCACAATCGACCGACGTGGTCCCCGTCTTTCACATGATGCACTTTAATTTGTATAGTTGTGTACTTTTTGTTGATTACAATAGATAATTGAACATTATGTGTAGTTGTGTACTTTTCGTCGAATCCAACAGATAATTGAACCTTGAATACAAAAGTACTATTCCTTTTTATCTCTTTAGAATTTAAAAAGTATAAATAAAGGATAAATTAAAACACAAAATATATGTATATATAGAAAATTTGATATTTAGAACAGAGTGTGGTGGTGACCTAGAAGGAGATAGTGCCGACAATGTTTGAGTTATAGTTTTTATTATGAATCACTACCACACTATTTCATGTCCTAACTTTTGTCATGCTCTAATAAATTTTTATTTGAAAGATAGTCTGAAACGTTCATGAAAAGTAATTGATAATATTGTAATTTTAATAACAGAATAAATTTGTACAACACTTGATATCATTGAATGAGTGAGTCTACGGAGACTTTTCTATTACTTTTTGAGAATTAGCATAAATTGAATAGATGAACAAAATTACAACATTTAACTAAGTTTAGAGCAGTTATGAATAATTTAGTAATTAAAATTGAAAGTTTAAGTGACAATTAATACAACATGACAAATTTATGGATAAATTTTTGACTTTTTCCACCTATATTAAAAGAAATTAGTATTAGTATAATGGTTAATTAGGCGCTTTTTATCAAAAGAGAAATTTATTTTGCAAACTGCAATCATTTAGAACATAGTGAATAAAGTATTAGAACTTAAAATTTCAATTTTAACATATTCATATTTAAATAATTTCAATCTCTTGAGTGAAAAATTGCAATGTCATATAGCATTAAAAAAATGTAGGAACAAAAATGATGTATAAAACATTAAATTGGTGGTCTAAAAAGGATTTCCTAAACATAATAAATATTATATATGTGTCACAAAAAGTTAAAACAAAGTATGTTTTGAAAAATATATAAGAAATCAAACAAGGAGGCTGTAAAATCTTGGGTATTTAGGTGAGTTTGAAGTGTTTGCACTCATATTTACTAGGAAGGGGTTTTGTTCAAGCTTGTGTTTTGTTGGACCAAACTCATGAAGGGTTTAAAATATCAATTTCGATGTGGATAGATATTTTTAAATATAATTATATAAAAATAAAGAATATATATGTAGATATAAATTAATTTAAAAAAAAAAAAAAAAAAAAAAACCTCTTAATATTTAAAGAACAAGTTAAATGCCAATAATTTATAATCTAGTCATATTAGTTACATTTTTGTTGTTAGTTCTTTTAATATATAAGTTGTCGAACTTATGAAGGTATGAAAATACCAATAAAAATGTGGTATTGATAGAAATTTAATACTCGTCTCATAAATTAATTTCGATATCAAATACAAATTTTATATAAATAATTAGTGCATGTTAGGGAGTGATTTTGAAATTGTTAAAATTATTTTTATTATATGTTTAAAATTACTTTGATACACTCTTTTAATCACTCAAAGTTAAATTAATATTTAGTTATTCACTTTTCAATGCAATTTTCATACCATCAAAATTTGACTTAAAATGATTGGAAACATATTTTATAATAATTTTAAAAATGACAAAAGTGATTTACGCTCGAACATGCCTTTCAAATGGCCAATAAAAAATCACTTCAGTTTAATAAATGAGTTGAATTACAAATTTAAACCTCAGAGGTTTAAAATTACAAGTTTCTGAAAAAACTAAGAAACTAAAACCAAACCAACAGAAACCGGGTTGGTTCGGTTATTAAAGAAAAAAAATTCACTGTTTATTGCGATCTTTTGCGGTTTGATAGACTGTGATATTTTGCTATTACTTATAAGTATTTTAAGTAGTTTTGCCATTTAAAATAATTTTTTTAAAAAATAAATAATTTTTTAATTTGTTAAAAACTTATTGAATATAAATTAAAAATCGAAGGACTTAATACGCATAAAATTAAAATATTAGAGATCTATTAAACCTTTTTCAATATTTAGAAATCATGTCGACCAATTTGAAAGTCAATTAGATCAAAACTTGAAATTAAGCTAAAGAAAATTGTGCTTGCAATACAAATTCTTTATCTGCAGCCGTGGGCCAACAATTCCTGTGCATTCCATTTGCACGCCTCTCGTTTTTATTTATTTATTTATTTAATAAATAAAATAAATAAAGTGAAAAGAAAATTATTTTAAATTACGAAAATATTTACAAATAATAGCAAAATATTATCTTTTATCTGCGGTAGGTGGCGATAGTAGTCTGTCGCAAACAAATAGTAAAATTTTGCTATATTCATAAATATTTTGTTCATTTTCCTATATTTGAAAATAAAATAAAATACCATATTAGTCTTCGTACTTGAAATTTATTCAATTTTAGTGTATGTACTTTCAAATATCTAATTTTAGTCCCTATACTTTTAGTAAATCTTAAATTTAGTTCCTCGAAGTTTTTTTTTTAATTGATTAAATAATCATAATAATTTTAACGCAAAAAAACACTTATGTGAATATGTTTTTGAAATATATAGTAAAAATGTTAATAAAAAAGAAAAAATATATATAAACTAATAGTGGGGACTAAGTTTCATATTTATTAAAAGTACAAAGACTAAAATTGAACAAAATCCAAAGTATAAGGACCAAAATGATATTTAACCAAAATAAATTATTAAAAACAATAAATACACAATACTATTAATAAATCATATCATCCTTCTTTTAAATTACTTTTTTTTTTTTTTCAAACATGGGCAATAGAATTAGTTTGTTTAAACTTTCTAAAAAAAAACAATATAGAAAATAGAGGGGGAGAGAATATTACATAACATTAAATAGAATATACCATAAATAAGCAAAGGATGAAAAGAAAAACAATGAGTAAGCATAAATATGATAGAAAAACACAGATTAAAAGTAATAAATATAGAGTGTAGCTAATATTTTATTATTATAAGAATTAAATTTTTTTTTTTTTTTTATTTTTTATTATTTTTTTTTTTTTTTTTCAAACATGGGCAATAGAATTATGTTGTTTAAACTTTCTAAAAAAAAACAATATGGAAAATAGAGGGGGAGAGAATATTACATATCATTAAATAGAATATACCATAAATAAGCAAAGGATGAAAAGAAAAACAATGAGTAAGCATAAATATGATAGAAAAACACAGATTAAAAGTAATAAATATAGAGTGTAGCTAATATTTTATTATTATAAGAATTAAATTTTTTTTTTTTTTTTAATTCTAAGGTTAAATAACAAATATTTGGTCATATTGAATTGTTTAAACAGAATTGAAGGAAGATGGGATTGTTGTCTCTATTGGAGGTGGCATCCATGCCCAATATACAAGTCCTTCTCATTTCTTTGTTGGGAGCTTTCTTAGCCACTGATTGTTGCAACATTCTTCCTCCCCATGCTAGAACATCTCTTAATAAGGTAATTTTATTTTATTAATTTAACATATATTACAATTTTATTTTATTAATTTTCTTCATTTCCTCTTGGCTTCTTAATTATAATCTTCATCATATGTTTTTTTATATGTGTTGTGCAGATTGTGTTTAGTGTTTTCACTCCCTGTCTCATGTTTGCAAATTTGTCCAAGACTGTCACATTTCAAGACATTATTTCATGGTAACCTAACTCGTTCATTTCTCATCATCATTTTTTATTCCACTAATAATATGATCCCTTTGTTGAATGAAGCTAATTAATTCGATGTGGATATATATATATATATATATATTTTTTCCTTAATAAAATAAATGAATTATCATAGGTGGTTCATGCCGGTGAATATTGGTTTTACGTTTTTATTTGGAGCGATATTGGGATGGATAATTGTGAAAATCTTCAAACCAAAGCCATATCTTGAAGGCCTTATCGTTGCATCCTCTGCTACTGGTGAGTTAACTAATTGGTTGGGTAATGAATGAATATATATAATATATAATTGCGTTGGGTAATGAATGAATATAATATAATATATAATTGCGTTGGGTAACAATTTTAGAAATAATAATTAAGGGTATGTTTGATTGATAATTTAGATTATATTTTATGTTTTCAGATTCACTAAATTCAGTGCAAATGTGTGTGTTAGACAGATTTTGAAAATTATTTTCGGATTCTGTTATCCAAACCGTGTAAAATCTAAAAACAACATTTTTATGTTTTATGTGAATTCAAATTTTGAGTTTGAAATTTTAAGGTGCATAATTATATTAAAAACAAATAAAATCATTAATAAGAATAGTATTTCATATTTCAAATTCAATTATGTTTGTTAAATTAAATTATATATTGTATAATGTAGTATAAATCATATGATATTAGAAAATGATAGTTATACATAATCTTTACTCTAAACCAAGTTTATAAATTAATTAATGATAATTTTTATTCAAATTAACATTTAAGGAATAACTATAATTAGTTTTATGAATCATAAATAAATTATCAAATATATTTTGAATAATTTTTTAAATTGAAATTTAATTTTTAAATCTTCTGTCAAACAATTATCTAAAAACATTAAATACAGTTCTGTTTTTACATTTCTGTTTTGAAAATACCTACTAAATAGTCTGAGATGTGTAGCAATATTAAAAAAAAAAAAAGATAAAAATCTAAATCTTATTATATATATATAAATTATTTTGCATTGTACTATATTTGAGCTCAATTGTTATATTTGTCACGACGTTTGATATGTATACATATAGGAAACTTGGGAAACCTTCTTCTGATCATCATCCCAGCCCTATGTGCGGAGAAGGGGAACCCTTTTGGCGATCATGACACGTGTTCTTCTCGTGGACTATCTTACGCATCGTTTTCCATGGCGGTAATAACGAAAAATGAAACTAATATAATTATGAATGAATTGAATCGAATCGAATCGAATTGAATGTTTGCAGCTAGGGGGTTTTTACATATGGACTTACAGTTACCACCTAGTGAAAACATCCTCCTTACGCCTCAAACAACTTGAAGAGTTAGAAGCCACCGTGCAAGGCGACGATGACTTGCACACTCATCTTCTACCTCAAAAGCCTGAAGGAGAACACGACGTCGTTCCTTCAACCAACAACACACTAAAAGAGGTATTTTAATTAATTCATTAATTTCGTAGGTCATGATGTATTTTTTAATTAATTAAATTTGAAATTCGATGGTGACTGCAGATTGAGTCTCAAGAGGCAGACGTCCCCATTTTAGAGAAACAATCGGAAAATTTTGGATTAGGCGTAATGGTATGGAGTAAATTACGACAACTATTTCGCGGTATTGTGAAGGAGTTGATGGAGCCACCCACATTAGGAGCTGTAAGTTCTGCTTTTTATTTTTATTTTTATTTTTTTATTAGGGAGTCCGATATTAAATCTCAAATATAGAAAAATTTTACTCCCTATCCATATCCATAACATTAAAGGATAGGCCGACTAGGGACCATAAGTGAATCACAACCAAATTTGGTTTTTTCAGTCTAAAATTTGACATCTTGGTTTATATTGAAAAAAAAAACATATATTGATTTTGATTCAATTTTTTTTATTGAAAAAATCAAACAATACTTAACCAAACTATTGGATCTCTTAGTATTTTAATTATTATGGTGCATATGTATATATATTTGTTGTTTAAGAAAAAAATATAAATTATTATGGAGCTTGTATCTTTTAAATATGCCAAGAAAAAAATAATAAAAAATCCAATTTCAACCAAATGTCAATTTAAAATTAGCAAAAACGACTCATTCAAAACAACAGTGAAAATAAAAGAAAAAATTTTAAAAACCGAAAACCAAATAAAAACTAATTAATTGATTTTATTATTTATGAGCATTGGTTTTTGGATCCCTTCTTTATAAAATTGATTGGATTGGTGACCTACTTGGGTTTAATACCCTAATTTCTTTGACACCCAAATATTGTAAGGTCATGGACATAAGATTAGTCGAAGTGCACGTAAGCTAACTCCGACACTTACAAATTTTAAAAAAATTTTGTCATTTGAAATTATTTCTCTTCAATTAAATAAAATTAAAGTGGATTTTTAATTAATTTGTTTTGTGTGATCAGATTGTTGGATTCATTTTCGGAGCGGTGACGTGGCTGAGAAATCTTGTAGTTGGGGAGAGTGCTCCATTGCGAGTGGTCCAAGATGCTGTGAAATTACTAGGGTATGTGCGATATTAATCATATGCGTGGGTGTGTATGTAAACTTTAGTAGAAAATAAGGATGATTAGTTAAAATTAAGAAAATGAATAAATGTAGTGATGGAACGATCCCGAGCACGATGTTGATCTTAGGCGCCAACCTAACACAAGGGCTACGGTCGTCGCGAGTGAAGCCAATGATCATCCTGGCACTGATCATAGCCCGATACGTTGCTCTCCCTGCAATAGGAATAGTGATTGTGAAAGCGGCGAGAGGGTTGGGGTTTCTGCCCCTAGACCCCATGTACCAATTCCTGTTGATGGTTCAATACACTCTCCCACCGGCCATGTCCATCAGCATTATGACCCAACTCTTCGGCCTGGGTCAAGAGGAATGCTCTGTTATTATGTTTTGGACCTATTTAGCTGCTGCCCTCGCCCTTGCTCTTTGGTATGCACTTTTCATGTGGATTTTGTCTACCTAATTTTATTTTTATTCTCTCTCTTTCTCTAAACTATACCACTCCTACCCTTTAATTTGTAATTTGTAAGTCAAGTTTTGTGGTCAATTTCAATTCAAAGTCCAACCAAAAAGGCACTCCCAATTTGTATTTTACCATTTATTAAAAGAAATAAAAATAAAATAAAAGTTAGAAAGGGATCTTAAAAAAGGACTCATGCAAAGTGGAGTAGTAAAAGTCTAAAATTTAAGATGTTGATTCGACACATGACATTTCTTTCAACTTGAATATAGCACCATTTTGAGATGTTTCAATAATTGAAAAGCCTTTCAGAGCAACGAAATGAGAGAACAAAAATGAAAAAAGAATGAAACTCCAAGTGTTGGTGAAAAATGTTGAAGAAAAGTTTCCTTTTATAATAATTGGAGGCGAGAGTTAAAAATAAAAATTTAATCCTAAAATTTTAAAATTTTAATATTAATTATAATTAAAGTAAAAATAAATAAATTCTTGTAAGTGAAAGGAAATGATTTTGTACATCTCCAACGTCTAAGAGATTCTATATACTTATTATTGATAATTAATATTAATTAATTAATTTACTATTTACATCCAATTGATAAGAGAATATTGTGTAAAAAAGTAAAATAAAGAAATGAAAAATGTGTAAACAAAAAAAATGTTTTCCCAACAGCCTCACCTTTTAATATAATTATAGATTATATACAAAGCCATTATGATTTAGTTGAACTTCAAGAGAGTTTTATTGAGTAGGCATTGGCATATAATACCTTTACAACTACTTCAAGGGACAACATAGCCACTCTGAAGAAATGTGCATTAAAAACTCTTAGTGTTGAACTAAGTCATGGAGAAGATGATGTGATGCAGGTATATATTATAATTAATTGATAAAAATAATATATATTTTTGTTTCTTTGGGGTAGGTTTTATAATTAAAAGAAGAAAGAGAAAGGGATAGATGGGACCCAATGCAAATAACACCATAATAAATTTAAAAAAGATCCAAAATGATATGTTGTCCTACAGCGAGGAAGGCTCTATCTTTATGCGTTGCACATATATAGTCCCGTTGGCTATTATAGTTTATGTGTTATAATAGTGTGTGTTTAAAATGTAGATTGTTTTAGTCTAAGTAATTAAATAGTAAACACGGTAACAATAGATGAATTTGAAAAATTTGCTTTCACCCACTAACATAGGCTTTTGGGTCGATTAGCGATTTAACATAGTATTAGAGCAAATGGTCCATAGAGATCTGTATTCAAGCCCTTTGAATACACTAACTATTATAATATATTTAAAGACCAAAACATAACGGGACAGATTTGAAGCTGCAACCCTAATAGTATATAATTATACATATAATACTCTTCTTCTTCCTCTTTTTTCCTTGTGAATACAACTCCATTCTTCTCCATAGTTGGAATTTGGAAGAAGAAAGAAAACCAAAATTCATGATATGGGTTTGTTGTCATTATTGGAGGTGGCATTGATCCCCAATTTGCAAGTCCTTGTGATGTGTTCAGTGGGAGCCTTTCTGGCCACTGATTATTGCAATCTTCTTCCAGCCCATGCCAGAATCTCTCTCAACAAGGTATTTTATTTTTACCCTTTTTTTCTTTTCTCATTATTAACAATAAATCTTTGCCATTTCAACACTGATTTGTTCTTGTATGCCAGATTGTCTTTGCTGTTTTCACTCCTTGTCTCATGTTTGCAAATTTGGCCAAAACAGTCACTTTTCAGGACATTGTTTCATGGTATCAATTTTAAAAACAATTAGCCATTATATTCATTTCAGTGCTTTTCATTAATTTCCTCAACTATATGATCAGGTGGTTCATGCCAATCAACATTGTTCTTACCTTTCTATTTGGAGGGCTTTTGGGATGGATTGTTATTAAAATTTTGAAACCCAAACCATATCTTGAAGGCCTTGTCATGGCAGTCTCTTCTACTGGTTGCTTTTCTTTCTTTCTTTCTTTACTCACTTTGAGCTTTTAAGCTAATTTAACAATTGTTTTCTTTCCTTGATTCATTAGGGAACTTGGGATATCTTCTTCTCATCATTATCCCAGCAATTTGTGATGAAAATGGCAGTCCTTTTGGTGACCACAATACTTGTGCTTCTATTGGACTCTCTTATGCATCCTTTTCCATGGCGGTAATTCTTTTTTAACTTTGAGAATTTAATACAAATTTGGAAATGAATATGTTGTGTTAGAATGTATTGAATCTATTATATCGCGCTTCAAACAATCCATCAAATATGCAGTGTCGCTGCCCAGTCAGCAAGTCAGAGTTCAGAGGCAACGCGCCTTGGTGGGGTTTAGAGGCAATGCCTATGAAACTAAGGCCCAATTGGTAATCATTTTGTTTTTCGTTTTTGTTTTTGAAAATTAAGCCTATAAACATTACTTCCATCTCTAAATTTCTTCCTCTGTCATCTACTTTTTATCGATGGTTTAAAAAACCAAGCAAAATTTTGAAAACTAAAACAAGTAGCTTTTAAAAACTTGTTTTTGTTTTTGGAATTTGACTAAGAATTCAACTCGTTGTACTTGAAAAAGATGCAAATCATTGAAAGAAATGGAAAGAAAATAGGCTTAATTTCCAAAAACCAAAAACAACAAACGAAATGGTTAGTGAGCTATATAAACTTTCAAACTTCAGAGATGCTTCTATTATTTATTCTGTATTATTCTCTTTAATAATAAAACTATTCTGCCTCTATTCGTGGACATAGCTAATATACTGTTAGTTGGGTCGATTCTCTATTTATTTATTTATTTATTTATTATTATTATTTTTTTAATTCCATAACATGTTGAACTGTGGAAGTTTCAGGTAAGTGGGTTTTTCCAATGGACTTATACTTACCACCTTCTGAAAACTTCCTCCTTGAGATTGAAAGCAATTGAAGAAGCCTCAGGCGTTGGCCATCTCCAAAATTACCTTCTTCATAAGCAAGACAGTCCTGTTTCAATTGAACAGGTAACTGCTTCAAAATTTACACAACCTTTGAGTTTTGATCATGAAGATCAAGCTGCTTCAATTTTGATCTCTCTTCTCTTTTACTTCCAGATTGAATCCCAAGAAACAATGCCCAGCTTATTGTCTTCCATTTGGGCTCAAACACTACACATTTTGCACATCATTTTTCAAGAGTCAATCACCCCTCCATCCTTAGGAGCTGTAAGTAATAAGTAGTATCCCCTGTTTTTATACAACAAATAAAATCAATTATGAATGCCAAAGATGAGATAAAGAAATTAAATTTGTGATTAGATTGTGGGACTGATTTTTGGAGCGGTGTCATGGCTTAGAAATCTTGTCGTTGGGGACAATGCTCCACTTAGAGTAATCCAAAACTCTGTTCAACTACTCGGGTATGTGTATATATGCTTTGTGTTTATCATGGGAAAATCGTTTCAAATACCCTTCAAATATTTCTTTCTTTTTTAAAACTATATAAATTTTTTTAAAAAAATTAACTTCTTCATTTGTATCCAAACTCTCAATTCTTTTGAACCTTTGTCGGTGAAATCTGGCGAATCGAGATTTGCCTAATTTTTTCAAAGATTATATAATCTTTTCAAGTCTTATACTAAATCTTACCTCTTTTCTAAATTTTCTTCAAATTTTGTAATCTTTCAAATCTTACGACCAATTTTTGTTTCCACAATTATTTGAATTTCCAAATGAATTTCGGGTTGGTGTGCTTTTTAAAATTTGGAAAAGATTTGAGAAAGATTACGTAAGATTTGGAAAAGCTATGTATCCTCATTTGGCCAAGATTCATCAAGAAAGCCAAAAGAATAAAAAAACAAATATTCAAATCTTTGTGGACGATCTCAGCTGGGAAGGATCGAGAGAAACTATTCCAACGAGTTTTAAAAATGTGAGCTAGTTGTGAAAGAGGGAAACATTTGAGGGTTATTTCTGACGATTACTGTCTATTGATTTCAATTTTAAAAAAAAAAAAAAAAAAAAACATATGATATCATATTTACATTATATTCAGAAATGGGACGATTCCTTGCACTATTCTGATATTAGGCGGCAATCTCATTCAAGGGTTGCGGTCGTCAAAGGTGAAGGCAAAGACGATGGTGGGAGTGATTGGAGTTCGGTATTTTGCACTACCTGCAATTGGAATTTTGGTAGTAAAAGGGGCCAACGAATTAGGGTTCCTGGAGCCAGACCCTCTTTACCATTTCTTGTTGATGGTTCAATACACCACACCACCAGCCATGTCCATTAGCACAATGACTCAGTTGTTCGGCATTGGTCAGGAGGAATGCTCTGTTATTATGCTTTGGACCTATTTGACCGCTACTCTTTCTCTTGCTCTCTGGTCTGCACTTTTCATGTGGATTTTATCTTGATTCAATCTTTTCTTTTGAAGAAACCAAACCACCTCGCCGATTTTGTATTCTTTGGCTATATGCCAAAGATAGAGAGAGAGAATAGAGAATAGTGATCACATGATCTATTGGGAGAGAAGAGAAGGATAATGAAGTTGTCTCTCTTCTCATTCAGCTTCTTTAGAGGCCATCTTATGTTGTATACAAGTTCAAGAATTGTTTCTAAACATAGATTCCTTCCCCTTCTCCCACATTTGTTGTACTGAAAATGGAAGAATGAAAACAGACATTTGAAATTCAAGCATTTTATGCATATAACAACTAACAACAAAACTAACGTCTCTTAAATAACAATGCTCATATATATATCACCATTTCCACTCAGTCTAAAACAAGACCATAAATAAATAATACAGTTCACACAATGTAGTAATAGATTTATCATGGATATAAATATTCTTTTAAAACTATTTCGAACAAGTTGACTAGAACATAGTTCAACTAGTTAAAACATTATTCGTTCAGACTTTGTATTCATTGTTGATCTGGTAGAGAAGGCAGCTTGAATTTTAACTACTTCAATTCCAGGAGAATGCACATTTAAATAAAAGAGCTTTTGTTTTACAACCAATTTCTTTCAAATAATATATTTTATGTAGAGAGAGCTACAGCAAGTGGTCTCCCTTCTCTACTAATAACAAATTATGAGATTTGATCCGCCAAAAGAGATCTCCTGAAGGCCAGATTCTCGACAAAATATAGCTAATCAAAATTTCAAGCCACAAAACCAGCTAATCCATCCCGTTATTATTAAATATTACAAATTGTAGCAGAGTTTGTAGCTCATCCGTGTGACAGTCAACGTAAGAATAAGAACAGAAGAAGGTAATATTACTTATTTGAGCCAAAGAAGAAATTAATGATAATAAGGGAAGCTTTCATGAGGATACTCCTCTTAAAGGGGAAAAGAAAAGATCTAGAGAAGACAATCTTTGATATTAGTTAATCAATAATAACAACACCATGAGAATGTAGAAGACTAGATGACCAAAAAAAGAAAAGGCAAACACTTTACTCTTTCCACAAGTACAACACAACTGTTCGAAATTTTCTTCAGTTTCTTTCAATCCACAACTCCTATAAATGAGGAGGACATCATTAAGCAATATATCGATACAACTGTAGCAGGACAATGAAAACAACCATCTACAGATCTTACCTACAGATACATGGGGATTGCTTTTTAGTATATTCAGCATATATAATGAAATCAAGACAAAAATGCCTCCTGAAAGCAAGGAGTGTTCAAGTATTTGGTTTATTGTAACCCTCTCTTATTTGGACTTCAAGCTCTGTGTCATAAAGAATATCTTTCAACTCTGGAGAATATTCAAACACATAATATGAAATTTACAATTGATCTATCCCAGTTCATTGTGAAACAAGATATGCAGGATCAGAAGGAAGACAGATGGAGTAAAGTCGTTTCTATAAGAAAAGCTGCCTGGATCGTACCTCAACTATCAACTTCTATTAGCAGCAACCTTTTGCCATATGTCATTTCTTGTCATGACTGCACAACTTTATTTTGTTTGACAGAAAGGGGAGCTTTAAACTCCTGGCATTTCCATACTGATGTAGAATCTATTGGCATTACACCTTCGGTAGGGCTATCTACAGAATGCAAAACAACTTTTTCAGATGTGGGCGACCCCGTGTTTTGCAAAACAACTTTTTCAGATGTGGGTGACCCCGTGTTTTGCCCAGTCAATATTGGGGAACTTCCATTATTCGTATCTTCCTTGAGAGTTGTCTGATCCCTGAAAGAACAAATACTCAAGGGCAATTTTTTAAGCTTTACTCTTCCCCTCTTTCTAACAGTGACACTAATATCGTCACACGTTTTCTCCTTCTGACTTGTCTCTTCTTCTCCATTATCCGACTGAGACTTAGTGTTCTTTTCATATTTACTAGTCTTTTCGTCAGATTTGAGCCTGTATACTTCCTGAAAGCTGCACTCAGAGTCAGCCTCGTTAGTTTTGGCATGCCCATTACATGTAGTTGTAGGGTCCAACTCCTGTGAGATGCCACAATTGGAAACCCTAATTTTCTCAGAGCCAGTTGAGCTTTTCAACTTCTTATGTTTGTGGCCTCTAACATCAGAACCAGATGAATTCTTCAAAATCCTAGGGGAGCTATTTATTGCCCGATGCAATTTGCGGGCCAGCTCTTCATCTGTCTTAGTATTCTCAAGAGGTTGATATTTTGTGTACAGAAACTGAACTGGGACATGTTTCTTCAGCTTGCTCTTTCTCAGGTTTATTTCTTTATAGGCTGCTTCTTCAGAAATCGAGGCAACCAAGTCCATGGCACACTTTGCAGCTGTAACAGCCCTTGCTGCAATTGCAGCCTTCTCTTCAGCTGCTGCCCTAGCAGCCTCTGCAGCCTTCACAGCTGCAGCAGCAGCTGATCTTGAGGCCTCCACTATTTCCTCAGGTGATAGGTTAGAATTTGAATGAGCACTCAACAGACTGTTAAGCCGTATATTGAATTCAATAGATGTGAAGCCATAAGAAGGAGAGGGAGGAGGAGAACAAGTGGAGGAGGCAACTGGTGGCAGATTAAAAGTACCATCACCATCAGCACCTTGCTTTCTCAAGCCAGCAAGAAGACGCTTTCTTGGAGGTAAGAGAACATCGGAATTGAGGTGATTCACGTCACAGATGTTGGCCTCCATTCTTCTCCTTCCAAATTATAGCTTTGAACATAAATCGCTAATTGTCTCCACACGGACAAGGAACTGAGTTATCATTTACTTACACTGAAAAATAATAAAAAGAACAGAAAATTAGCTTCTAATTCTATCACAAATTCCACTAAACACATTCCATCCAACCCTAAAATCAACTAGGAAACTTGGAAACTATAAAATAACATCCAAATCAAATGATTTATGCAGTAGTCAAAAACTATACATTTGAATCTGAATGCAACACCCAAAATTTCAACTCTAAACTAAGGGGACATTACCAAAATTTACCCTTAACTCTACTAACTATGATGCTTTAGCAAAAAAAAAACAAACGACAGCATAACAATGTAACCATAAACACTACATATTTGCAAACCACCTGATAAACAAATTAACTACAAATCCAAACAAGAAAACTAATATTCAAAACACTTTCTAATCAGATTCAACAAAACTTTTCCAAACACTAATACATAACATAACTAACCAACTTAAGCTAAAGTCAATCTCTTACCAATCCATGAAACAAAATAACTAAACTAAAGTCTACTCCAGCTGCCTAACTCAAGGGCAACCATAACAAGACTTGAATTTGGTGGGGAGGTTAGTACACAACATGTATTGGTAAGTAGCCCACACTTGAAGGGCCACCAAACAATATAAAAGCAACCATTGCAAAATACATAACAATTATACAATTATACATGCTCCATAAACATGGAATGTAGTAACAATTACGACATGCTAGACACATGAATCGACACATCATGTAACACATACTTCTCATTTAAGATCCGGCTCACTCAATACTCAAGTTAACTTTTACAAGACTTTCTGAGACTGAATCCCTTGAGACAATTTGGCCACTGATCGTACTCAGGATCTCATCATTCTCTACGGTGCTTAACGTTCAAGCCTTAGTCGTACCTAAGGCCTCAAACGGTAGATCAACCCTTAACCATACTCAAGGTCTCGATATTCTCTACCCCAAGGTCTCAAGTTGCCGATTAACCCTTAACCGTACTCAAGGTCCTAATGTTCTCTACGGCACTCAGTGTTCGACCCTTAGTGGTGCCTAAGGTCTCAAATTGTGCATCAGCCCTTAACCCTACTCAAGGTCTCGATGCTTCTCTAAATCCAACAGTGACATCAATATTCACCGAACTTTCCTTTAAAAACACAGTTCTCAAACCTCTTTATCACACAAACTCACCAGAGCACGAGTCCTATAACATTCTAAATCACGCCTTATGCCAAAACCACATAAAGCCAGACCATGCTTTAAACATTAACTCAAGTAACTACTCAAGCAATCTCAACAAACAAACATTAGAAATTTTTACAACTTACACAATTCAGCAGAAGCACGTTATTACAAAAAATTTCTAGATCACACTATCAAATCCTAAGATAAACATCCTTTGATGTCCTGCACCAGAATGTCAAACTTCACTTCGTTTAGAACTATCACATGATCCTTCGTCTAAAAACATTTTGGAAAAACAAAGATGAGTACAATAAGCAATTCTCATATCAAACTTTAAAATCATTTTTCTCTCAAAACTTTAGTAAATATAAGCACAAATCATTACAAAGCTTTCAGTCAAGACTTTGCTAACTCTCGAAATCAAAATCTTTCAAGCAAATATGCTTTCAAAACTAAATGTTTCAACCTGAAACTTTCAAATAATCTTTCAACAAAACCAAACCGTTCAAATGAACTTTCAACAACTTTAATAAACAAACTTTCCAACTTCTTACAACACTAATCTTTCAATACTTTCAAATACAAAGCTTTCAATCAACCAATACTTTCACACAAACGGATCCTTCAGTCATTTAGTCCTTTAAAATACATAGTAGGAAAGATGCATAATTGAAGTAGCCCAACAAATATTGGTTACCCATCGATAACACCAATCATTCATTCCGTTAGAAATGTCGATTAACAATCGACTATAATAGCAATCAAATTACTTAAATGTTAGGCCATGCAAGTGCAACACACACATGAATCTTCACTTCATAGAATGCCAACAAACACAAAAATGTGCTTTCTCACAAATAAGCTTCAGTCAGATCATATACCATCAATTCCAAATTTGGCTACATCAAATTGCCATATAATCCTCAAAACACAAAAATTATCATATCTAGATAGCCCTTATCAAATCATTCATAAACATTTGAAGCATAACAAGTAGTTTCAAATAGCAATTTCAACAGTACAACTCATCAAATCAAACTATTCAAACCTTTCAAAAGTGTTCCGAATTAAACAAAACCAAAACAGAAACACTTTCAATTAAAAATCAGTCAGAAAACTTCCAACTAACATTCATAACAGTCACATACTTTTATTTGACAGAATCAACTAAAAATATACAAAACACTCTCAATCGACTTCCTTGAAAAAACATCCACATCATAATTAACAAACATCAACTCTTCAAAAAGCCTAAATAATGAACACAATGTTTAGGTGTTAGAACTCAGTTCAAAAGAATATTCTTGACTTTACCCACCGTAAACATTAATTAATCACTCCAAATTTGTCTAAAATCACAACTAACAACCTTTCACAAGTCAAAACTGATCTAAGACACTTTAATCGAGTCCAAACTAATCCGAGATGTGTTCAACCTTGCTGAACCTTAATAGAATACTTAGAAATTTACCGAAACCCAACAAAGTTCCGAGAGTTCAGAATAACATTTGAACACTTAATTCCAATTCAAAAAGGAAATTAAGGCGATAATCCTTACCGAATCTTACTGAAAAACTTCGAACCATGCTGGTTGGTGTTTGAAAACGACCGAATTCGCAGATCTGGACCTTAAACGTTATGGGTACTCTAATTTGAAGCCAACCGGAGTGTGGGTCAATGCCAAAGCTCGTCGAACAAGTGAGGAACGCTGCTGTAAGCTTGTTCGAAGTGGGTCTCGTGTTGCAAGTCCGATTCGCGGGTGAGGTTGCTGAAAGATGGGTCGCCGGAGTATAAGACGTCGTTGCTCGCGTGATGGTTCGTCGTTCGCCGACGGATAAACGTGACGGAGGGAGGAAGAATTTCGCCACTCGTCCCGTAGAGAAGGAAGAAAACGAACCTGATCCACGCGTGGAGTGGCTGTAGCTGCTCAAGGGTTTCTGAATGGTCACCGCCGGAGAAGAAGATCGAGCAGAAGGAGGGGATGTGGTCGGGCAAGAGGAAGATCACCTCTCTAGGGTTTCCTTTTTTTCTTTTTTCTTTTTTCTCTTTTTTTTTTTTTTTCTAATCCTTCTTGTATAACCTCATAAATAGAACAATTTCTTTCACACAAAATAATCTCTATTTCTCCAACTTTAAACTCCAACTAAATCTTTAACTTAAAAATCACAATCCAATAGAAAATCTATTTTAAGAGTTTTTAAATATTCTACTTTAAAATTCAATTTAGAAATTTTCAAATATTTTATATATATTTTTTTAAATAAACTTATTTTTTAAATTAAACAAGTGAATATGCTGTATTTTAAAGACTAAAATAAAATAGATAAGTGTCAAATGTTGCCTTGAAAAACATGTTGGGAAGTGTTTGAATCGTGTGGTTGCTGCCACCAGGTGGTGGTTGGAAGTCGTGGGTTGGTCTTCGACGGTTGCTCGTTCACACTGCAAGAACGAACGTGGTCTGGTTATCATCTGCAAAATGCATGCCACTTCTCAACTAGTTGTCCAGCGCAAAGAGAAGTCGTTAGAGTTGCTTGTGTTTCTGTTGGGGAAGAAGAAAACAATGGGGGAAGGGGGGCTTGGTTGCGCAGTTGGACTAAAAACACAAGGGGTGTGCGGTTGACCTCTTTTCACGACCAATATAGGGAGGGAAGGAAAGAGAGAAACGATATGGGCATTCAATCCTCAAAACGGACTAAAGATAAAGCAATCGCAAGACAATCAAATGATACGAACATGCAGAAAATGAAACCAAAATTAGACAAAGAATGCAATCAATACAAAATAGGTCAAATTCTGTAATATCCAAAGGCATCAATGGTAAAATGCGGATTGAAGGAGAAGGGGAAAAAGGCAAAAGAAAAACAGAGCAAAAAGGTTTCTAGAAAAGAAATGATTGAAATGAAAGGGAGTAGAGAAGGAGATGAAAAGGCAAAGTAAGTACCTTCAAAACAAATACAGAGGCATAAAAATCCAGAGATACAAGAGAAAACCCTTCATTTTTCATTATATTGATTGAATCCATTTACAACCATTACACTGGATAGTAAACTCATATAACCGAATTGTTTTTAGAAAAGAATCACCTAAAACGTAAACGAAATGATCAGCAAAGAGCCCTTATACAATGGGCCATGGGCTTTTACAGTAATAAGAACCAAATGGGCTTCCTTGACTAGTGGGCTGCCTTAACCTACCTGATCTCTGGTACTGTAGAGGGGGGAAATATACAAGAAAGAAGGTGTAATTAGGGTTTTCGGAGGGAGGATGAAGAAAATTTCAAGTCTAGAGGAAAACTAAAGATCATGTGTTAATATGATGCATATGTGTGTTCTAATAACTAATTTATATAAAATAATATATAAATACAAATGGAAAAATCAGAATCGTGGTAAGGTGTGATTATAGAATGAAGAGTCTCCGTTCTTTTTCCGGCGCAAGCTAATGCTACATTTATTTCTAATTTAGGTTTTATTTTTATTTCATCATTGCAAATATTCATATCAAATATTAGATGATACATGAGTTTGATAGTATAAAATACAAGTTCATGAGATGTTAACTTGACTATAATTCAACCAGAAATACTTATTTAGAAAATTAGAATACTAAACTAATAGCTTGTTTTGGTATATTTTCAAACATTAGGTTTTGGGACCAACCAATAACCAAACCGAACCAATCGGTTTTACAAAGAAGGAACCAAACCAATGTCCAATAAAAAAACAAAATCAATGGATTGGTTTTATTTGGATCGATTTGGTTCTCGATTTTTGACATTTTCTCTTTTTCTTCCAATTTGTTATTTTTATATCTATTTTGTTTTAAATTGGTCCTTTTTGCTAATTTAAAATTAAAATTTGGTCTATTTCTTTTTCTATAAATTGAAATTTGACATTTGTGTTTTTTTTTTATAATGGCTTTTCTAAATAAAAATTATATACGCTCTATAATGATTGATCTTTATCTAAACATCAAATATTCTTTTCCTTGAAAATTTCTCTTTGAAAAAAAAAGATAGAGATGAAATTGTAAAAAAAAAAGTATTGAATAAAAAGACAAGGGTGTAAAAAGAAAATACCTTAGGAGAAGCCACTTTTTTTTTTCTTTTTTTTTTCTTCTTCCTCTATGGTCTGAAAAAATGCAGTAAGCTTCATTCCAAAAAATAAACCAAAGAAATGGATTGGGAGAAAAAAAAAATAGGAGTGGGAAAAAAAGTGGGAAAATTAGAAGTTTTAAAAGGGTTAAATAAGTATATTATTTTTAATTATTATTGTTATTACATTATTATAAAGGAATTGTCCCTAAATCACATTAAAGCCACCTTTCTTTTTATGGACCCTTATAAAATGACTTTTCCAAACCATCTGCAGATTGTAGTTTTATTATGCGAGCACGTATCAATTCAGAGTATTGGTTGGTTTAATATTTTAAGTGTTTAATTTTGTAAGTATATTTAGAAGAAAATTGAAGCGTTTGACAACTATTCAAAATAGCTTCTGAATCACTCTCAAAATGTATTTTAAACCGTTTTTAAATAAAAATATTTAAAGAGGTTCTTAAGGTATAACTTTTGTAAGTGAATTAATTTAGATTTTTTTATTGGTTATGTGTAGATATTTTCCCTTAATTTCACTTAAAATTACCAAATAAAATTAATTTTCTCCCCAAAAAAAAAAATCACCTCAATAGTAAGAAAATTTATCACATAAATTTTTGGGTAATTGTTTTAAATAGCAAAAGTGGTAAAAATATTTTCAAATATATCAAAATGTTATTGTCTATCCGTGATAGACATCTATTAGTGTCTATCGTTAGTAGACAATAATAGATTATAGTAATCTATCAGTATCTATCACTAATAAATAATAATATTTTACCGTATTTATAAATAAGTTGACTCAATTTTACTATTTGTAAAAATAAAGAAAGAAAGAAAGACGACCAAATGAAAGATCGCTCAAATTTAATGAAAAAAATGTTACAATCTATGTAATTCCAAACTTTTCTTTAATTTCAATTAGTCATTGCAATTAAAGAATGGTTTATAAACTTACATGTATGTGAAAGTAATGCAATAAAAGTCTTAAAACGAAATTCTAATATTAGAGAGAATTTGCTAATAAAACGCAAGGTTTAGTTGTTAAAATTATTAATTTAGAATTTTAATATATATTTAGGGATGTAAAGATTGATATATATTGTATAAAAAAATTAATAACAAAACGAACATAGCTTAACTGGTATTAAACATATACACGGAAGATCAATCTCTCTAGAAAAAAATTAAAGAAGCGTTGAATAAATAAATAATTTGACCTAGATTTTGTAGTTAAAATTGGTAGTGCGTCAAAAGAGGCTGCAAATTTTGAAAACGCCCGCAATTACGTAAGCAAACCCAAAGACATGGAAACAAAATGAATGCTATCAAGAAAACAAAACAACAAAACATTATTAACGTTTTCATTTCCAAATTTCTTAAAATAATCATAATGTTGTTGGTCAGAGTTAGCTCATTCCTATATGTTTATAAATTTGACATCCATATCAGAGTTGAATGTACAAATGTTTATCATATCATAGAAGAATTAATATAACAAAATAAATAACACAAAAGATGTTTTTCTTTGAATCAATTCTAACTTCTTATTATTTAATAAGAGTTAAATGTGTGATTATTAATTAAAAAAACATAATTCTTTAAAATATATATTTTTTAGAACCATCCTCAATAGTTTATGAAGATTTACATTGTACTAAGACATTGATGTTTTTTTCGAGATTAACATTTAATGCTTTTGCATTTTTTTCCACATCCATCTTTCTGTATTGATATATTTATCATATTTGGATCGAACATAACTTTTGTGCTCATTTTACTCTCCTTGCACCCTTAGATGATTTGCATTGCAAATTGTTTAGAATTTTGTGTTCCTCCATCGTTCTAAGTGTTTTTTAAGGTTTCCTATTAAGAGGATTTATGTAAGTTCTTTTTGCTTTTAAGGGGCTATTTGATTCGTGAGAATTCAAGATTCCCATGGAGATTACAATGTTTGTTTTGCGATAATGTAAGATGAGGTCGAACATTTGAAGATTCCCCTACGGAGAGCATCTCGAAGTTCTCCTGAAACATGGGTTTTTTAGATTTCTATGTTGAAGGCATTTCCTTTTAACTTTTTTAACCATTGTTTTTTTCATATTTATGTAAATATCACTCTTCTTTATTTTTATTTTATAATTAAAATAAATATTGTCAACTATGTATTTCATTCCCTTTGGTTATATTGTAGTTGTTTTTATTTTTTTTAAAGGGTATTCAATTTTAAATTTAAATTAATATTTATTTTATAAAAAAAATCTTAAATTAATATATATTATTTTATTGAAAAAATGACAAATAAAATAATAATTACTAGATTAATTTAAACATAAATTTAAATTAATAAAAACAAATATACTATATAAGGTCAAACCATATCAAATTAATTATGGAGTAATGAATAATCGTAAGGCCATTCATTTAACATTATGTAAATTTAAGACACTCTCAAGTAGAAATCCTACAAAATAAACACCTTTATCCGAGTATTTCCATATATCCTAAACAATATTCTTACAAAAAAAAGAAAAAAAAATGTTTATCTAAAGATGTTGAATATTTGCAATTTCGGACATCTAAAGATTTCGGTTATCGGCATTCTAAAAAAACAAACAGTCCCTAAGATCTCTTTTCTTGAGTTGTGTTTTGGGAGTCTTTTAAGCGAGTTTGATTGTTTTCTAACTCTTTGTTATAATTTTTGTGATTATGTTTTGATTGTATCTTGACCGAAAAACTGGCAATAATAATAATAATAATAATAATAATAATAATAATAATAATAAACAACTTCAACCCTAAGTAAAAAGGTTTTCCAACATGATTAAAAGATTTATAATAATTAAGTCTAACACAAGTGGTAGATATCCTTCACAAGAACAACACCCATAATACTATAAAAGGAACAAAAGAAGAAAGTTTCAACAAGCAAAAACATTTTCACCTTCCAATTATTACTCCCCCTATTTTTTGCTCATATATGGATTTGTATGAACAAACATCCAAAACTTTTCAACACAACTACCAAAACCATGACAGCAGAGATCGATACAAGTTGTACCATCACTACACTTTCTTTTTTAAAAGTACTTTACATACTTCGACTTTTTGTGACATGCTTTTAAGAAAAATACTCGTATGCTCTTTGGACGGTAATTATCTCTGTACATTTTAGAGAGCTCTTCAATAAGAAGCTGTCAAGTGACAGTTTTGTATTTTTCTCAAAAAATATTTTTAAAACTTTTTTTTCCTTTGTGTGTATAAAAATAAGGAGTATGAGATTAAGTTCAGCCTAGGTTACACTTAATCATTGCTCTAAAATTAATAGGTTTTTTAACTTTCAATTTTTATCCTTAATGTTCTATAAAATCGATGAACCTAGTAGACACAATTAATAATTAATTGAAAATTTAGTTTCATATTATACATAAAACCATTTTTGCATATTTGTCTGATATATTTATTTAATTTTAAAAATATATTAATAAAAGTGGTTTTAAAATAGTTAAAATTAGTCTTTTATGTTTAAAATCATTATGAAACATATCTATTCATTCAAACTCAATTTAATTTTTATTTTACACTCTTAAACACGATTACTATATAGTCAAAATTATTATTGTAATTTTGACCGTTTCAAAATAACCTCGCATATGAAAACATGCTTATTTATCATCATAATTTTTTATGATAGAATTCTAATATATACATTGTACCTATTATAATGTTTAGTAATTTTAAAAGAAAAATATCTAACATTTAAAATATCATTTTCAAAGTCAAGATAAGGAAGAATATTCAACTCAAAATTTTCACAAGAGTCTATGCCATGGATAAGAATAAAAATGTCTTTTGGGAAGTTCTTCTCCAACTTTTGCTCTTGTTTCACTTTAAAAGTTATCTTATTGATTCAATATAAAATAGTAATTTAATGAAACATAAAATGATACTTCTTTAATAAATAAATAAGAAAAAATAATTTTTAATCTTAAAATATGTAAATAGTGTAGAAAAGGAAACATGATAAAAGTTATTCCTGTTTTTATGCATGCCATGGCATATGATTGATTATAGAATATTATATTCCAACAATTGGCCGAGTTTGAATTGGACATCCACTTGAATTCACAAACTCAACGTTTCTTCATTATATTACTATTTAGTCCATAATAAAACCAAGCTTTTAGATTACCTATCTAAATATGGTTTAAGAAATAAATTATGCCCACTAGTTATATTACAGATGAATGCAGTCTACATATAGTTGTCCAATAACTAGCAATATTTATATATATAAAAAAAAATAATTAACTTCTTTCATCAAAGAAAAGAAAAACATGTCATTGGGTACAACTTAATCATTTCTCATATTATACATCATCAAAGTAAAAATTTATGGGCAATGATTAGGCGCAACCTTTTTGATACATAGTTGAAAAAAAAATCATTTAAAAAATAATCACATGACAAATTTTTATTAGGTGCAGTTTGAGATGCATAATAGATAGTGCAATCCAAGCTATACTCAAATTTTTTTCGAACCCATATAACTAAGCTAGTATATCATACTTAAAAGCATTTTTAGTTAGGATGGTTTAATTTGAAACTAAAGTCGTGGGTTCATTTTAGAATATTTAGAGTTTTATCATTTTTTTTATTTTTTATTTTTCTAATGGATTGATGTGTTTTCTAAGGGGAAAGAGCTAGTTTCTTTAAAAGTTTAAATTATTCACATTGGATAATAAAAATCTCAAAATACTCTTGATTATTGAAAAATTTAAAGAATGATTTTAATAAATTAAAAGTCCATCTTTTAAAAATGAATTAAGGACTACCAAATAAATCTGAGATCCATGCCCCATGGAAAAAAAGAAAAAAAAAAAAGAAACTTCGTAATTCCTCCTGCGTTCACAATTTGCATTAAAAAAATTTATTTATATACAAACAAATTGTTTATATGGTATATTGTTAGACTTCAAATAATATTAAAATTTATTAATTTTTTTTCTTTGTAGGTTAAAAGATGGAAGTACGAAGATAGGAAAATTTCTAATACTCATATAGTACTATACTCCATATATTCATACTATAAATTTTCTTTTTTGAATATCAGTAGGTACTATCATATTTATAAAAACGCGTTAAGGTGATATCCAATATAAAGAAAGAAATTTAGGGATTGCCTGAATTTTTTATGTACGTCAACTTTGGTTTGGGCTTTTCAGCACATCAACAAAAACAACATATCAATTCCAATTTGAACTGCTAAGAAATATCTGGCCTCCAAGGAATTCTGAGTTACAACTTAGAAGCTTTAATATTAAATTATATTATTGATCAGTTTCGATTAGCCGCCACAGCCATAAAGTTATTACGTCCCCATCATTTGTGTCTATAAATACACATAAATTTCCATTTCTTTCTTATAACTCAAACCCCTCTCTTTCTTTCTCTCTCTGTGGACGCGTTTACAAATAGGATTAAAATTGGATTAATTTGATTTTCTCTAAAGTTCTTTAGTCTGATTAATTCTTCCCTCTTCCTCCGCCGGACCGCTGCGACCTTCTTCTTCCCGGAACTCAACTTCAGGTTAGCTATCTCAGTTTTGTTTTTTTAATTTTTGAAATTTGGTTTTGGTTGAGAATTAATTAAGTTGAGATAATAATAAACAAATAAATAAATAAAAGTGAAAGGAGGAATTAGGAAATTACATATTGTAGGGAAGAAGAAGAAGAAGAAAGGGGGCGGTGGGTACTGCGTAAGGTTTATCTGAGTAATGAGTTTGAGTTGCGTCCTTTCTGGCATTCTCTTCTGCCAATCTCAACACACTTAACGTAACATCTTTTTCTTCTTTTTTTTTTTTCTCTCTCCACTTCTAAATTCTCTTCTTTTGAATAAATAAATTATAAAAGAAAACTTAGAAATATAATGAAAGGATTGTTTTTAAATATAAAAAATAAACCAAAATATCACCGACAAAATATAATATTTTGTTATTATTTATAAATATTTTTAATTAATTTATCCAATAAAAATCTATTCTATTGTATTTTTTTAAAAAAATATAATTATTTTTATTCTTTTATAAAGAAGATGTATGGAATAAGTTGTGCCTAATTATTGCACTTTTAAAATTCTTACATGCATTTCACACATCAAATTGTCGAATTATCATTTGTTTAAATGATAATTTTCTTTTTGAAGTATTTTAATTTTTTTTCTCTTTTATGTGAGATGAGAATGAAGTATATTGAAATGAGTGAAGTTACTCTTTTCGTATAAATATATAAAAAGAGAAAATTTTATTAAGTTTTAAAGGTTAAATTTTTAAAATGTGTTATGATTTTAACCTTGTTTTAAATATTGTTAAAGAAAATTTTCTTATACATTCAATAGATTATGATGCATGAGTATGGTTTAAAAGAAATTATAGAGAAAAACAACATTGAAATTTGTTATAAATGATTTTGAATTTTAGTAAAATTATTTAATAGATAATTATGCCATTGGTCAATTTATTGTATGGAATTTAATTTCATTGAACTAATGAGTTTAAGATGCGTTTTCTTTAGGAATTGTGATTACACAACTTTGTTTCTTTCTTTAATTAAAAATAGAACATTTTTATCTCTACCTTTTGGTGATCCTTTTTTAATTTTATTCATTTCAATTCCTTGGTGGTCTCCTAACTCTCCTCGAAAGATTTTTTTTTTTTTTTCTTTTTCTTTTTTGGACAACGCGTATTAGTTGTGATCAAGATAAACACTATACCATTATTCTTTTTGTTAAATTTATACAATACAAATATATCTTTTTTATTTTTCTATAATATTTGAATAAATAATCTATACACGAATAACTGGGTCAAAGCCTCTAGTTTCAAAATTAAGTTCGTGGTCTGTAAAATATTTTAGAATTTTGGAGATTGAAATAGAATAACTCAACTAAAAAGTTTGGGACGAAAATAGAAAAATCATAAAAATTAATGAAATTGAAACCAAATCTTTTCTTTTATTGGGTCTGGAATGTATTTTAAAATCATAAAGAATTGTAGTGTATATATATATATATATTTGCTAAAGCATTAAAATTTGACGATTTCAAATTAGAAAATACTATTTTTTAAAAATAAATAAATAAATAAACAAGATCAAATTTATGTGTATTTTTGGAGTTTTGTATAGATGAGTTGAGTTAAAAGTTTGTGCTGAAATGAATTTTGAGTAGCTTGTATAACACAAAGCTTTGCATGTTGTCACTGTTGTTAGAAGAAGAAGATAGAAAAGAGAGAATTTAGAGAGAGCATAGGCCATAGAAGTAGAGGAAGAAAAAAAATATGAAAAGAATCACAAAACCTTATATTTATTTTTAGGTTAATTTATAAAATAAATTTTTTTTATTAGACAAGTGTCCAAAGAAGGTGTAAATTATTTTGTTTGATATGCTTGGGGAGATTTAGTATTGGTAGGGCAGGCAGTCCTAAAATTCCGCGGAATGCGAACAACAACAAGGCTTTTAATTCCCGTTTGGGATCCCAGAAAAATGTTGTTAAACTGGGTTTCAATTCTCAATTCCCAGCTATTTAAATAAAATTAATGTAAAGCTTGAGTTAATTAATTATGTTACTTAGGATATGAATATGAATTAATTTTGGAAGTCACACAGAAGAAAATCATCCATCGATGGGGTTGTTGTCACTATTGGAGGTGGCATTAATGCCCAATTTACAAGTCCTTCTCATTTGTTTAGTCGGAGCCTTCTTGGCCACTGATTATTGCAATCTTCTTCCTGTTCACGCTCGAACCTCTCTCAACAAGGTATTTTCTTTTTTTCTTTTTTTCTTTTTTCTCATAATATAATTACTTTAATCCTAATTTTTTTTTTTTTTTTTTTTTTTTTTTTTTTTTTTCAGATTGTGTTTACTGTTTTTACTCCTTGTCTCATGTTTGCAAATTTGGCCAAAACAGTCACCTTTCAAGACATTGTTTCATGGTAATTTTAATTTAATTTATGTCCTTTGTCTTTTTTGTGAAAATTAAAATGGAATTTATATATATATATATATATATATATAGGTGGTTCATGCCGGTGAACATTGGTCTTACCTTTCTATTTGGAGGAATTTTGGGATGGATGGTTGTTAAAATATTAAAACCCAAACCATATCTTGAAGGCCTTGTCATTGCAGCTTCTTCTTCTGGTTGGTTTTTCTTGATTATAAATTCCTTTTCTATTGTTTGTTTGTAAATAATTTATTAATATTAATATTAATGAATTTAGGGAACTTGGGAAACCTTCTTCTCATTATCATTCCTGCCATTTGTAACGAGGATGGTAGTCCTTTCGGTGACCGTGACACTTGTACTTCTCTCGGACTCTCTTATGCTTCCTTCTCCATGGCGGTAAATAACTTATTTACCTATTTCAATTTAATATATAGTATAGTTTTATATTATATGTATGTTGAAATTAATATATTGGTCAACTTTCAGCTAGGTGGGTTTTACTTGTGGACTTATACTTACCAGCTTGTGAAAACCTCGTCCATGCGATTGAAAGCACTTGAAGTTGAAGAATCAGAGGAGAAATTGAAAGCACCCAACCATACCTCCAATGGGGACCTGCAAGCTCACCTTCTTCCTGTTTCACTCTCATCGGCCACCGATCCCCTACTGGAAAAGGTAACTACTTCAAAATTACACAACATTTTGGGTGAGTTTTCTTCTCATTCGCTGCCTGTCACATGTTGTATATTCTTTATAAGATAGATGAGTTACACTTTTCATTACCAATTAGTTTTGAGATGAAACTTATACTATCTAATATGATATCAAAGTTCGTAAAGTCTAAACGAGTATTTGGTCTAATAAAAAGAATTTGAAAATCTAATTAGGAATGGTGAACTCAAAAAGGACATCATCTTAAAGGGGTATGTCAAGGATCTCACATTAAAACAATCAATGGACCTCACACTCTTTATAAGATAAATAGACTACTCTTCTTATTGTCGATTACTTAGTTTCGAGATGGATCCCATACTATCTAATATTCTATTAGAGCCATAAAACCTAAATGGGTACTCAATCCAATAAAAAGAAATTAAGATACAATCACACTTAAAAGAGGCACTGCAGAGACATGTTGAGGATTTACATTGAAACAATGAAAATCACCCTCTTTATAAGATAGATGATTAACTATTATTCTTATTGCCAATTAATTTTGTGGTGGAACTCGGAATAACACGTTTGATCTGATTCGATTTGAATGGCAGGTCGAATCCCAAGAAGAAGCGGCCAGCTTAGAGAAACAGGAATCATCCTCCATTTGGACTAAAACACTTGAATTTATGCATAGCATTATTGAAGAATTGATGGCCCCTCCATCATTAGGAGCTGTAAGTAAATATAAATAACAATCCCTTGTTTTTACTTTTATATAACAAACTAATAATCAATTATTAAGAATTAACATTATTTATGATCATCATTAGATTGTGGGGTTCATTTTTGGAGCTGTGACATGGCTTAGAAATCTTGTAGTTGGAGACAATGCTCCATTTAGAGTAATCCAAGATTCTGTTCAACTACTTGGGTATGTATATATCTATGCATTGTTTATTGTTTTCAATATAAAAAAGATTTTTTAATTTATTTTTGTATATATGTTAATTGTTATGTTCAGAAATGGGACGATTCCTTGTACTACTTTAATATTAGGTGGCAATCTCATTCAAGGATTGCGGTCGTCAAAGGTGAAAGCAAGCACGATCATTGGAGTGATTGGAGTTAGGTATTTTGCGTTGCCAGCAATTGGAATTTTGGTAGTGAAAGCGGCCAACGCATTAGGGTTCTTGGCGCCGGACCCTCTTTACCATTTCTTGTTGATGATTCAGTACACAACACCACCGGCTATGGCCATTGGCACAATGACTCAGTTGTTTGGTGTGGGTCAAGAAGAATGCTCTGTTATTATGCTTTGGACTTATTTAGCTGCTGCTCTTTCTCTTGCTCTTTGGTCTGCCGCTTTCATGTGGATCTTGTCTTGATTTCTTCTTCTTTTATTCTTTTTGTAAAATCTAGTTAATTATTTTTGCTTTTTGCCGACCCATTTTAATGTGTATCCAAAAATATAAAAGGAAAATAGATGATAAAGAATAGATCTTTCAATATTCATTCAACCATATATGTTATGCATACAAAAAGTTGAAACATTGTTTGAGCACCATTTTCTTAATTCCTTGGAAATCAACTTTGGAGGGAGCATTCAATAGTACTCATATGATTTTCTCTCAAAATACAAAATAAAATATCCAAAGTATCACCATCAATGCAAGATCTTCTTTGAAGAGGTGTGTAGTCCAAGGTTTTTTCTTTATGAACATGAAGTTACTCAACAACCAACGAGTATATTATTACCTATGCTAGAAATAAGATAACAAAACAAAGATTGTTTCAAGTACAATTTGACTGGAAAACAAGTATCCTAGATAGACCCTCTATTTAATATTGTCATATTGTTTCTCTCAAGTTGTCTTGTTTTTCTCATGTTGGCTTAATTTTTTTTTTTAAAAAATATCTTTACCGACAATAACATAGCTCAATTGGTCATGATAAATGAAGGTAGTATGACGTAGAATAGAAAATTTTTCGCCATGATATTAGTCGTTGGCTTTGTATTGAACTGCGAAAAAAAAAAACAAAAATATCTACCTTATATCTATATTAAAAATTTACAATCTTCTAAGTTATATTTTATAGGTTAAATTATAAATTCAATTAATGAAGTTTGGGAGTTTGTGTTTATTTGATTCTTCAAATTTTTAAATTATAAAATCAGTCTTTTGAGTTTTCGATTTCTTTAAATAAAAAAATCTATTAGGTAGAGAATTGAAAGTTTAAGATTCTATTAAACATAAAATTCAAATTTTTTATCTAATAGGTCAACTACATTTTATATTATTTGAATATTTAAAGACTTTTTTTTAAAATAAATTTGAAAGTTTAGGAATCAAATGAATACAAACTTGAAAGTTGGATATATAACTCAAACTTGTAATAGATCAATTAATATATATATATATATATATATATATATATATATATATATATATATATATATATATATAAAATTTATAGAGACTTGTTGGAAACAAAAATTGAAAGTTTAAAGACCTATTATACATTTTTGAAAGTTCAGAGATTAAATAGTTACGAGCTTCAAAGTTCACAAACTAAACTTATCTTTTAACCTATGCGTGTGTGTGTATATATATATATAAAGATGAAAAAAAAATCCAATTTTGACTCTAAACTTGTTTGTCGAACCCACATAAACGACAATTTTTACTATTGATTCCATTATCTTTTTGAACTCCAATGCTATTTTTCTTTAAAATTTTCTCAATTTCATATGGTGTATATATTTTATAATTCAACCTATGAGAGACTTTTTGCAACAATGTTTCACCTTTTGAAGTTGAAGGTTATGATAGTAATATTTGGCTGAGTTTAAGGTTCAATAGAATGAAAGGGTAAGTTGTAACGACCTGATCCTTTAAGAACTAACACGTCGCTACTTCATGCATGACCCTTTAGCAAAAACGTTGGGACTAAGAGACACAGTTTGGTACACTTTAACTAAACTCGATCAATTTATAAAACGACTGAATTTCTTGATAGATTATTTAAATAAAGTGCATTAGCGGGGTACTCCTTAAATAGATAGGCAAGGTTTCAAGAAAGAAAATCCGAACACAACGATAACAAGGCAATTAAGTAACAGTCCAATACATGCAAATGCTACTACCCTACAACTCCAGTACACTATACCCTAGGCTACGGTGTGGAAGCAGTGTGACGGTCCCATAGTACGATCACGAATTTCCTCGGCCATGCGCCGGACCATCATTGCCTGAGAGAAAAACAAAAGAAAAGGGTGAGCAATTAAGCTCAGTAAGGGGCCACTACTGGGCCTAGCTATCACCTTATCTGTCGTGTGCACCCGTGTACCCGACATAGGCATAAGCATAGGAAGCGACCCGAGGATACGCAGTGTTACATTTACATCATAAGCATAAGTGGTGATCCCGAGGAACACCCTTCATAGCGTAGTACATTAGGGGTACGGGACATGACAAGTGAGGTAACCTATAACATGTCATAGCATATCTAGTTCATTGCTCACAGAGGCACAGACACATGATCATGCGTACATTACATACGAGTTTTAACCTTAGCATATCGAAACAGTCATAGAAACCAACATCGAGGCAAAAGTTACACAGCGGCATTCAATAGTTTAATAGCACAATTTGACATTCAGGCGTCACTTAAAGCCCGATAGTAAGTCCCTTACTTGCGAGACTTAGCGAGATTGAACGATACCGCGCAAGACAAAGAGACTCAGCGCGACTGAGCGACTCTCCTACACTGCGGCAGTGTGTTGCGAAAATTGTATCGATGCGTCGCGGAGAGGGCTGAGGCGACGCGGCGATGAAGACTATGACGACACGGTGAAGAGCGGGTTGTGACGATGCGGCAATGGGCTAATGGCGCTGTGATGGACTAATGATGTGGCGCTGGGCAATGATGCGGCGACAAACTACTGATGCGGTAATGAACTACTGATGCGACGACGGACTACTGATGCGGTAGCGAACTACTGATGCGGCGACGGACTACTGATGTAGTAGTGGACTACTGATCCGGTAGTGGACTAATGATGCGGCGATGAGTGCTGATGACTGTGGTGATGAGTACTGCGATGACAGCACAGTGGGGGCTGGAGAAGACGGCGACAATGACGGCTGAAGGTGACGGTGGAAATGAGGGCTGAAGGAGTTGTGCGAAAATGGCTGCCGAAGAGGGATTGGCCTTTTGTTTTCCTCCTTTCCCCTTCTCCCTTTCTCTTAAAAACGCCCCGCGGTCAAAACTCACCCGGGGATCTTTCCTCAACCGAACGCTGACTTCTCCTATTAACCAACTCCTAACCCCACTTCACACTCCCACAGCCTGCAAAAATTCTTATTATCATTTTTTTAAAAAATAAATGCGAGAAAAGTGGTTTACCTAGTTTTGGTGTCACACCCCCTACCCGGCTACTCTACCCAACCCGAGAAGAGATGTGAAGACAGCAAGCATCACCCTTTTTGTGACATTCACTACCTAATTGTACCTGAATAACCTATGAGACTATAACATACATATTCACTTACAAATCCAGAACCATAAAGACCTGTATTATTACAATTAAACTTTCAACATATTTACCACATATTTGCACAATAACCCGTCTCACATCCCAACTATTATGTAATTAGGTCTACATGCCACCTATACAAGGTTATATACACGTACAATAACTCAAATGTGTCTTTTTCTTTTCCTGATATCTCGAAGCTTAGGCAAGGCGAGCTGGAGTACGCTAAGCACCAGGAACGTCTTCGCTACCTGGGAGGAAAAGAAAACATGGAAAGCGTGAGCTAAAAGCCCCGTGAGTGACTAATTTTGTAAAACCATCTTTTGTTCGGAAACAGGCATGTTACAATCGTTATAACACCATATACGTAAACGTAATTCAAATAATCATTTTTGTAAAATCATAATTTTCAACAACGTAATCAAATCACATATGTTCATGCCAAAATGATCGTACACGAAATCAGTTCGTTCTCAAAACTTTCCCTTAGTCAGGGCGGAGCAAGACTCAACGCACTCGACATCGAAAACATCCTTAGTTGAGGCAGAGTAAGACTCAACGCACTCAACGTCGATAACAACCTTAGTTGGGGTAGAGCAAGACTCAACACACCCAACGTCACAACCTCTATGTGCACATAGAAATATGCGGGTTGCCAAGTACCTTTTACGAGTCCATCAGTACTGGGTCCCGAGGAAACTCACATGCCTTCTCATGTCCTTCAGCATTGAGCCTCCTCTAAAACATTTTAGAAACCAGTATTTTACGTAAATAGTTCACATGAATGTCTTTCATGAAAAATCAGATATTTCACGATAAACAACATTTCACAACATGCCATTCAACATCTTATAGAAAACGGATAAAACATGCCTTGTGAACAATATCATCAAACATCATGCTTTTCAAGAAAACAATTCATCTCAAAGGCATATCTCATAAGAAAACCAAACTAAACATTTTCAATAAACTTCGTTTTCAAAGAAAGAAAAGTGTCACTCATAACTTGTCCTTAGGCCCTGAGCGGATTATATGGCTTTCCGAGCTCTTATTGGCCTGTAAATACACATTCCTCAGGTTATGTTTTTCTTAAACTTCTTTTACATGATCGTTAAATGTGCATACTTAAACTCTAATCATGATTCATCATTGAGACTCCCTTTTTTTCTAAAATAAACATAATAAGCGAGATTCTATGTCACTAGTGAGATTACCACCAAGATTTCACCTTACTAGCGAGATTACTAGCGAAATTACACAACAGGTACACGGCACTAGCGACATCAGAATAAGCGAGACTAGCGAGATTACCTGAGGAGCGACGCTGAGTAAGAGTCAGCGAGATTTGTGAGACAAAAACCTCCTCTGCACTACCAGCGAGTTTTGTCTCACTACTCACGCTCCAATTTCTCAACGATACCAGCTTCCTAACGACACCCGATAGCAGAGTTTCCTCCTTTTCTTTTTGTTCTAACTTCTGTCAGTTCAAAGTCATATTTCCAGCCAGATTTAGAACTTCTTTCCTTCTACAAACTTGTAGAGAAACATGTTTTCTAGCTTACCTCAAATTTTCGTGGCTTAACTCGTCCTTGTTCGTTAGATATTGCAAGATTTCTTTGCGCTACTCCAGATTGCATAGAAATTTTATATCAGTAACTTCCAGCTAAAAGTTTACATGTTTCTATTCCATTCCAACTCAGGCATCCTTCATAAAAGTTGTTCAAAATTGAGTTAACTTACTAAATTTAAAATTTCAGCCCAAAATTCGATCTCTTCAGCTCGATATTCACCAAACACCAAACCTGGTTCAAACTGTGCGATTGCTGATGAAGCTTCTGTTTCAGCTTCAGTTTTACCATGAAACCGTCCAAAACCTTGCACGAATTTTCCCTAGAACTCTTCTTCAACCTCTCCATGACGTGCGAAAGATAGCATAGAAATGAGTTTGAAAATGAAGAGAAATAAGTCGGCAAAGTTTTCCCCTTCAATAAAAGTTAATAACCGACTTCTCCCCTTCCTTATCTTCTCTTCTTTTTTTTCTTTTAATTTTCCTTTTTTTTTTTTTTGTCTTCTTTCCCCTTTGTTTTCCTCTTCCTTCTTTTTTTTTTTTTTAATTTAATTTACAAAATGAGATCATTAACATTAATTCGCTTTAAGCTTTTGAACGTGCTTACAAATTAGGTGCTTACATTTGGGCCATTACACTATCCCCTCCTTAGCGAACTTTCGTCCCCGAAAGTCCTAATCCTGGAAGAACTCAGGGTACCTTGATCTCATTTCATCCTCTCGCTCCCATGTTTGCTTCATTGAAACCGTGGTTCTGCCATAATACCATCACTAGTGCTATTTCCTTATTGCACAAGGTTTTCACTTCCTTTGCCAAGATTTTGATGGGTTCCTCCTCGTAGCTCAGGTCTTCCCTCAATTGTAATGGTTCATAGTCCACTATGTGAGAAGGGTCGGTGGCATACTTCCTCAGTATAGAGACGTGAAACACACTGGGGACTGCGTCGAGAGACAGTGGTAATGTCAACCGGTAAGCCATGGGGCCAATTCGTTCCAAAATCTCAAACGACCCTATGAAACGGGGTCTTAGTTTCCCCTTCCTGCCGAACCTCAAGACGCCTTTCAACGGGGCCACTTTAAGAACATATGATCTGCCACATCGAACTCTAGCTCCCTGCGCCTGTTGTCAGCGTAACTCTTCTGCCTGCTCTGCGGGAACTGCACGCGCAGTCTGATTTTTTGGATAGCTTCGTTTGACATCTAAACCAACTCTGGTCCTAGCAATCTCCACTCTCCCACTTCGTCCCAGCAGACTGGAGATTTGCAACGTTTTCTGTACAATGCTTCGAATGGTGCCATGCCAATGGTAGCCTGGTAGCTGTTGTTGTAGGCAAATTTCATGAGGTGCAAGTAGGAGTCCCAACTTCCTGGGAAATCCTAAGCATAAGCACGCAACATGTCCTCCAATGTTTGATTTAATCGTTTCGTCTGGCCATCGGTCTGCAGATGGAAGGCTGTACTAAAATCCAAACTAGTGCCCAAAGCCGCCTGGAGGCTTTTCCAAAATTTAGAAGTGAACCGCGGGTCCCTGTCGGATACTATGGAGATTGGCACCCCTTGCAACCTTACCACCTCCTTCAGGTAGATCTGCACCCACTTACTCACCGAAAAGGTGGGCTTGCCTAGGAAGAAGTATGCAGACTTTGTGAGTCTGTCAACTATGACCCAAATCACTGTATGGCCTAACATCGTCCTTGGTAAACCTCCCACGAAATCTATAGATACGTTCTCCCACTTCCACTCTGGAACACTTAGGTAGGGGCTGTAGTCCTGCTGGCTTCTGTCTCAGGGACTTCACTTGCTGGCACACCAAGCATTTACTGACATATTCCGCCACTTCCTTTTTCATATTATGCCACCAATGGTAGCGTTTCAGGTCCTGATACATCTTAGTGCTATTGGGGTGAATCGAGAAGGGAGAGTTGTGAGCTTCTGACAACAGTTGGTTCTTAAGTCCACCGCTTGCTGGCACACACAAACGCCCCTGGAAAGATAGGCCGTTATCCGTCGATAACGAGAATTCGCCGCCTTGACCGGCCACTAACTAGTTAACCTTCTCAACGAGGTAGGGGTCACTTTGATGAGCGTTAATGAGCCTCTGCCTTAGGGTTGGCTGGAAGGTCAACTGCGACAATTGCGAGGTGACTTCCCCAATAGAGACAGCAATACTCGCCTGCTCAAATTTCTTATACAACGGAGACTGCCTAGTGATCAGAGCTGCCAAATGCACCGCTTTCCTACTAAAAGCATCTACAACCAGATTTGCCTTGCCGGGGTGGTACAAGATTTCCACATCATAATCCTTTACGAGCTCCAACCATCTCCGCTGTCTCATGTTCAACTCCTTCTGAGTGAAGAAGTACTTTAGGCTCTTATGGTCCGTGAAGATTTGTATCTTTTCACCATACAAATAGTGTCGCCAAATTTTTAGAGCAAACACCACCACCGCCAACTCTAAGTCATGAGTGAGGTACTTTTGTTCATGGGTTTTTAGCTGGCGGGAGGCATAGGCCACCACCTTGCCATGTTGCATCAACACGCAACCCAATCCCTCTTGGAGGCATCACTGTAAACCACAAAACCTCCCAGCCTAGCTGGTACTATAAGTACTGGTGCAGAGACCAGCTTCTGTTTAAGATCTTGGAAACCCTCCTCACAAGCTTTACTCCACACAAAAGGAGCACCCTTCCTTGTCAATTGTGTTAGCGGTGCAACGATGCGCGAAAAGTCCTTAACGAAACGACAGTAATAGCCTGCCAAGCCTAGGAAACTGCGCACCTTGGTAACTGTCGTAGGACGGAGCCAGTAGTAATCGCCTCGATCTTTGTAGGGTCTACCGAGACTCCGCCCTTCGACACCACGTGTCCTAGAAAGGACACCTGCTTCAGCCAAAATTCACACTTCAAAAACTTAGCGTACAACTTGTTGGCTCGCAAAGTTTCCAATACTTGGCACAAATGCACCTCGTGCTCAACCTCGGTTCGCGAGTACACCAAAATGTCGTCAATGAATACAATTACGAAGGTGTCAAGGAAATCCTCAAACACATGATTCATTAGGTCCATGAATGCTGCCGGGGCATTTGTCAAGCCAAACGACATCACTACAAACTCGTAATGTCCATATCTAGAATGGAAGGCTGTTTTTGGGATATCGCTGTCTTTGATCCTTAGCTGGTGATAACCGGACCGAAGGTCAATTTTTTAGAAAACTGTGGATCCTTGCAATTGGTCGAACAAGTCGTCTATCCTCGGGAGCGGGTACCTATTCTTGATAGTGACTTTATTCAATTCTCTATAGTCGATGCAAAGGCGCATCATCCCATCCTTCTTCTTCACAAACAGAACGGGTGCGCCCTAAGGTGACACGCTAGGGCGAATGAAACCTTTATCCAACAATTCCTACAATTGGGTCTTGAGCTCCTTCAACTCTGCTGGAGCCATTCTATAAGCAACCTTCGAGATAGGCATCGTACCCGACTCCAACTCAATCGCAAAGTCTATCTCCTGATGCTGAGGCAAACCTGGGAGATCCTCAGGAAAAACATCAGGGTAGTCTCTCACTACTAGTTCTGAAGTCAAGGAAATCTCCGCTTCTCTGGTGTCTACTACACTTGCTAGAATACTCCAGGTCCCTTGGTCCAGTAGTTTACTAGCCTTCAACGCTGAGATTACCTTCGGCAAGACCACGGTCCCTGACCCTTTAAATCTAAAGCTCACCGTAGAAGGAGGATTGAAGACCACCTCCTTACGGGAACAGTCGATGCTAGCGTGGTTAGCAGCCAGCCAGTCCATACCCAAAATAACGTCGAAATCCCTCATATTTAAAACTAGTAGGGTCACCTCGAGAGCACGGTTCGCTATTTCTATCTGGCATGCCCTCACCTTCTCATTTGCTAACATGATTTCCCCAGACGGGGTGGATACTAATAATACGTAATGCAATGGCTCTACCTCTAACATGACATGCTTTACAAATACTGACGATATAAATGAATGAGAAGAGCCATAATTAAATAACACCAAGGCAAGGTGCCCTAAAACGGGAAGTGTACCTGTCACCACCGTACCTGACTTTTCTGCCTCCTGCCGGGTGGTAGAGAAGACCCGGCCTTGATGTTGCTGCCGGTTTGGACCCCCAAGGTGAGGGTGCATGGGCTGGCCCTTGCCTCTAGAAAGCTGCATTCCTGGGCATTGCTCCGCGGTGTGGCCCTCCTACTTGCACCTGAAACAAGTCCCAGTGCCGATCAGACAGCGCCCCCAGTGGCGCTTCCCACAGTTCTTATATACGGGCTGGTCCCTCCAGACTCCTCCTACCTCAATAGCCAATTGCTTATAATGACTAAAGGGCCTATCCGAATGCGAAGCCACTTGCGGGGCCTCGGGTGCCTTCTCATCTGCCTTTCGCTTCTGGACCATCGAGATTCCTGCCATCAAAGACCTCTAGTACTCCTCACCTTCTCAGGTGTCCGCATCGATTCTGACTGCTGCTCGAAATGTTGCGTCATGAGTCTTGAGGTCTTGAGAATAGACCAAGCCTCCGAATCCGACCTTCAGGCCTTGAACAAACCTCTGCACCCTGGTTTTCTCCGTGGGCACCATCTCTGGCGCGAAATGGGACAGTTTGTCCAATTCTTCTTCGTACTCTTCCACTGTCATCGCTCCCTGCTTCAGGCTCAGAAACTCTGCCTGCTTGTTGAACCGTGTATTCGCTGACAAGTACTTCTCATAAAACCGCTCCTTGAACTGGTCCCATGTTGCTAGGCCATCTCAGGTGTCTATCATTCTCTCGGCTGAGCGCCACCATATCTCAGCATTATCCGTCAGCATAAAGACGGCACACTGGAGCTTCTGTTCTTCGAGGCATTTCATGTAGCGGAAAATTGTCTCGATCAAGGACAGCCACATTTCTGCCTTTGTAGGGTCCTTCAGCGACCCATCAAAGGTACGAGGGTTAAATTTTCGAAAGTCTCTCACATGCTTCCCTTCTATTGACCAATCATGGCCATTCTGGTTCTAAGGCTGAGGTGGGGGTACTACTGCTGGTGGGGTTAGTATTTGCTGAGACCGTACAAACTGAGCAAAGTGCTTATCCATCATATCATTCATCCGGCCCAGTACTGTGGTTGTAACGGCTTCTCCAATTTCCGCCGCCAGAGCTGTAAACTCGGATGAGATGGCAGAAGGGTTCGCTCCCTAGCTAGCCTCGGCCATGCTCCCTACTCGACTCCTTGCCCGAGTCCTCTGCCACCCCACGCTGGAAGGGTCCCTCACTGGAGGGTCCTCGCCTGTCGTTGGAGGAGCAGGGCCCATATTCATCAATATATATATATACTATGATTGTTATTCTTATACATATGCAGGCCTAGATTTTTTTTTTTTGTATAGAGGGAGCATACCTGGCGATGACGAGGAATCCGTTACTACCATGGGACACTCTTGACTTATATAATAAGTCAATCTACAGAACCTACAACTGGGGCTCTGATACCAACTGTAACGACCTGACCCTTTAAGAACTAACACGTCGCTACTTCATGCATGACCCTTTAGTAAAAAAGTTGGGACTAAGAGACACAGTTTGGTACACTTTAACTAAACTCGGTCAATTTATAAAACGACTAAACTTCTTGATAGATTATTTAAATAAACTGCATTAGCGGAGTACCCCTTAAATAGATAGGCAAGGTTTCAAGAAAGAAAATCCGAACACAACTGTAACAAGGCAATTAAGTAACAGTCCAATACATGCAAATGCTACTACCCTACAACTCCAGTACACTATACCCTAGGTTGCAGTGTGGAAGCAGTGTGACGGTCCCATAGTACGATCACAGATTTCCTCGGCCATGCGCCGGACCACCATGCTCCTTGCCTGAGAGAAAAACAAAAGAAAAGGGTGAGCAATTAAGCTCAGTAAGGGGCCACTACTGGGCCTAGCTATCACCTTATCTGTCGTGTGCACCCGTGTACCCAGCATAGGCATAAGCATAGGAAGCGACCCGAGGGTACGCAGTGTTACATTTACATCATAAGCATAAGTGGTGATCCCGAAGGACACCCTTCATAGCATAGTACATTAGGGGTATGGGACACGACAAGTGAGGTAACCTAGAACATGTCATAGCATATCTAGTTCATTGCAGAGTTTCACAGAGGCACAGACACATTATCATGCGTACATTACATACGAGTTTAACCTTAGCATATCGAAACCGTCATAGAAACCAACATCAAGGCAAAAGTTACACAGCGACATTCAATAGTTTAATAGCACAATTTGACATTTAGACGTCACTTAAAACCCGATAGTAAGTTCCTTACCTGCGAGACTGAGCGATATCGCGCGAGACAATGAGACTCAGCGATACCTCGCGATATAGATAGACTGAGCGACTCCCCTACATTGCGGTAGTATGCTGCAAAAACTGTGTTGACGCGTCCCGGAGAGGGCTGAGGCGACGCGGCGATGAAGACTATGACGACACGGTGAAGAGCGGGCTGTGGCGATGCGGCGATGGGTTGATGGTGCGGCGATGGACTAATGATGCGACGCTGGGCAATGATGCGGCGACGAACTACTGATGCGGCGCTGGACTAATGATGCGGCAATGAACTACTGATGCGGCATGGACTACTGATGGGGTAACGAACGCCCTGCGGTCAAAACTCACCCGTGGATCTTTCCTCAACCGAACGCCGACTTCTCCTATTGACCAACTCCCAACCCCACTTCACGCTCCCACCGCCTGCAAAAATTCTTATTATCATTTTTTTATATAAATAAATGCGAGAAAAGTAGTTTACCTAGTTTTGGGCCGTTACATAAGTTTTGGATTAAAATGATAAAAATGGGTTTAGAGTCTAAATAAATTTTTCTTTTTTAGGAAAAAAAAAAAACTGATCAAGTATGGTAGTTTTGACAATTACTCCATTAAACTTTTTATTTTAAAAATTAAGTTTAATTGTATAAAATATAACGTTTATATAAGTTTGAGAGTTAAATTTTTATTATTTGTGAGTTCAATTTCTATAATTATTGTAAGTTTGATAGTAATACTTGTAGAAGTTTAATTGAAAATTTGAGTTGTAATTGCAATTACTGTCATGGTTAGGTGTTTACTTTGGAAGGAAAAAAAAAAAAAAGAAAAGAAAGAAAAAGCACTTGGACCGACATGTCGTCCGTGCTAGCACCGTCTTGGCACCGGGTTCATAATTACGGCGGTATGCTTTGAATCCGACATTCGGCACGGCCATTTTCTCATTCACTGCGGCGGAGCACAGTCGTCTCATGAAGAGGTTGGCTTTTGACTGAGAACGGGTTAGGCCTCGGAACCATCGGCATATGTGCCTGAACCGCCACATCAGAAAGAGAGTCCGGCGGTGGATGCTGCGCTAACATGTGAGCATAGCTTTTGGGATTTTGACAGAAATAGAGCAAAATTGTAGTTAAAGAAGTCTTTTATGTAGGATTTTTTTAAGGTTAGTTTCGTTAAGAACTCGTTGCTTTTCATGAAGCAAGAAAGCAAACCGAATATAATCTTCATTGGCATGTTTGTTAACTTTCGATTTTGCGGAAATGCCCAGTTCTTTGGCTATTGTCGCTTTCGCAATTGCCCTGTTTCTGAAAACCTGTTGAAAGGGAGCTGACGCTAAACTGTTCATAATTTATGAAAAAAGAGTGTTGTAAATCGAATATGAGGACCTCGGAAATTGCGGAATGAATTTATGTTGAAAAGGGCATTGAATTGGTTGTCTAGTTTGTTTTGTTTCGCGCCTTACTTTATCTCCAAGCCGAAATTCAATCTTCACATGCTTCCAAGTCCATGATTTGTCTAAGGGACTGGGAAGGCTGAGTTTGTCTCAAGTGATGTACAACAAAGTTAGAAATTCAAGTTCTGTAGTCAAGTTTTGCGTCATTTGTCCACTTGCTCTCACCATTGGAACTACTTTCTGAAAAAGCAGTACAATTAATGTATTAAGTTTTGGTGAAAATAATGAACTACTTATCTTTCTATTTATATGCTAATTTACCTCCTATTCTTCTTCTTTGTCATGTTTCCCATTTGATGTTTTTACTTATTGATGCACTGTAATGGTAGATGGGGACTATCAAGCCCCTGCCGAAGTCTGTTCGTAGTTCTGTGCGTGCTGGCGTTATTTTGTATGATGTCATGAAGGTTGTGGAAGAGCTTGTTTATAATAGCTTGGATGCTGGTGCGTCGAAGGTATGGCGTCTAATCATCCATTGTATGATATTGTTCTATGCCAAGACATGGGGTCACTTACTCGCCCAAGTAGTAAATGTGATGTGTTTTATTACTAATTATGAATGTTATGGTAAGTTAATCCAGTCGGGAGTGTACAGAATATTGATGCTAGATATACATCAATCTTGCTCCTAAAACAATCACAAGTAGTGCACTATGAATTAGAGCCTGCCATCCTATGAAGCACAGATACAGATACGGATACGCGATTCAAATACGATAGGATATGACAATATGTCAAATTTTTAAATACTAAGATATGGATACGTTGAGGATACATTTCTTTAATTAGAAAACTAGGATATATGTAAGTTAAGCATACATATACATATATTAAATGTAATACACTAAAAAACATAAAATGTCAAGTTATTGACTATAGTACAAAATACAATACAAAAAGCAACATCAGAGATATTGAAATACAATAGAAAAAGTTGGTGGTGCCCTAGAGTAAGATTAATCAAAGAAGAAGAAGATTAGAGGGAGAAGTACGAAGATAAACGAAAAACTTCTTTATTGAATTGTTGAAGATATTCAAGTGGGTTATTTTTTGTGTCAAGTGTGGAGATGAAGATTAGATGATTCTAAGGATTTGATTTTTTTATGTTTTTTCATTTAGTCTTGAGATGGAAAAGATTAGATAAGCTGTTCTTTATAAGGTCCCATTGTGTCCCCTTCACGTATTTGAAAGGGGATACATATAGGAACAGATACGCCAAATCGCGTATCAGATACGTATCTGAAAATTGGGAAGTATCTGAGATTATCGGTATCTGATACGTATTCAATGCCGATTCTCTACCTCACATGAAGTATCTATGCTTCATAGTTGCCATGAAATCATAGTTTATTCTTAGTCATCCCTCACTGAGCACATTTCTTCCCTTCTACAAAGCAAAACTACTCCTTTGTGGTTGATTGATTCCCTTTACAAAGAGAATAAATTTGGTTATTGAACTTGGTTTATTTTACATCCCTAAATTTTTGTTTTTGGTAATAAGAAGTTATTTTTGCTTTTAATCTCACATCTCTTTTGACCAATGGGAGAAGTCTCTTGTAACTCTGTGGGCTTGGGCTTTTGCCCTCCTTTTGTAAATTTCATACATCAACTAAATTTATTTCTTATCAACCAGACCCATCTCTAAAGGTCTTAGTTAGGGATATTAGTATATTATTAGTAAGAGCATATCAGTAATTCACTAGGAAGGTTGTTAGGGTTTTCGGTTATAAATAGATTGAGTGGGTTGGGAGCAAGGGAGGTTTGATTTTAGTGAGAATTTCCAATGTGGAAATTTGGGAGGTAGACAACCCTCTCAAAAGGCTATTAGTATATTGTAACTACCCTTACATTGCATTATATATTTCTATGTTTTATTGTTCTTGTATTTCTCTGTGTTTTTTTGTTGTTCTTGTTGGGTGTAACGCTGTCAAATTGAGCGAACTAAGGAATGATGATTTGACATGAGCACCAAATTGTAGGTTAGGCAGATACAATAAGAGTGACCAGATCGAAAAATTTCGTTTAATATGTAATTGTGTATTCACTGGTTTGCCTTAATGAATATTTTAGCTTGTATACCTTGATATTATCTTGCTACTTTGTTTCTTTGCATCATGTTGAGTGAAATCATTACGTGGTAGTTATATTGACTTATAGATCACCAACATAAAGTTTTAAGGACGTAATTAGAACTTTTCAAAACTTCAAAAACTAAATAGAAACAACCATCAAAGTTTAGGGACTAAATTTGTTATCTTACCAAATAAAATTATGTATATGTGTTTGTTTGTGTGTATTTATATATAATTTTCTTGTAATTTGCCCACCTTAATGTATCTTACTAACAATCTATTGTATCGATTTATGTCTTTTCCAGATTTTAATTTTCATTGGCATCGGGACATCCTATGTCAAAGTAGTGGATGATGGTTTGTGATTTTCTCAGTATGCTACTTGTTACTTTACTTTTCTATATCAGGCTTCACACTGATACAGTGAATTTGTTATATTCTTATAGGATCTGGTATTACTCGGGATGGGTTAGTCTTGCTAGGAGAAAGATATGGTAAAAATCTCAGCATTCTTCTTTATGTACTGCGTATCTTTACTTCATTATCATTTTCCTGGTTTTATTTTGGAATCCAGAATTAAATTGATAGGCTTGGGCTTGCAGGATGGGGATGGTGTTAATAAGTGTTATAATTGGATGGGTTAGATAATGATTACTTAGCTTTGATTGAGTGGAACATACTGAAGGGCAATAAACCAACAAATCTCTTTGAGTATTAACTCCAATGATATTTCTGAAAATCTATTAGTTTTTTCAACTAACAGAAATGGTGCAAAAAAGGGCTGAATCTGCTAATGTATTTCACTGCTGTCTCTTGGAAGCGGTGAAAGGATGTTTTGATGTGATTATCTTATAGACAACCAATGAAAAGTTGAACTCTAACAAAGGAAATGGACATGTTAGCAAGCTCACAAAGATTTAGTAGATTTGGATTTACTACCTTGGTGTGTTTATGTTGTACTTTTCAATGACTTTATGCAGTGACATCAAAATTTCATGATCTCATCGACATGGATACCAAAGGTGGAACGTTTGGCTTTCGAGGAGAGGCATTGGCTTCCATTTCAGATGTATCGTTGGTGGAGATCATAACTAGAGCATGTGGGAGGGCAAATGGATATCGTAAAGTCTTAAAGGTACAGAAGGTTACAGCTATTTAATTATGGAGCCATATATGCAAAGTTTCATGTTTTGTTGTTATTTAAAGTAATTAACTTTTATTCTGTTTGTTACAGGGTTGCAAATGCTTGTATCTTGGAATTGACGATGATATGGAAGATGTTGGCACTACTGGTGAGTGGTAACAGTTTCATCATCTCTCAGTCACATTATATTGCAAAAATTTGCTTAGCATGCTTTAAGACCTTGCAAGTGCTTGTATCTACAGGGGCAGAGAGAGATTTTTATGGGGTGGGGCAATAGTTTACATTCTAAACACACACACACTAGATAATCTTTTGATGGGCAAATTAGAGAGAGAACTTTGAAATCTCAACCTTTTTTCCTTTTAATCTAAGACAAACAAAGGGTCTCTAATCAGCTCCTAGGTATTTGGGTATTTGGGTATCTGGATATATATATGTATACATATATTTCCTTCTCTGCTCCATCCTTTTGTATCTGGACTCGAGTAATTGATTTTGGGGTCTGCTTTTGTAATTGTACTTTTGATTTAGTTTTTCTGTTCTGATCATTAACCTCATGAAACACATTGATGTGGTAAATCGTAACGGTATGGAACACTGGTGTGGTAAAGCGTAATTTTATGGACGTAGATCCAATTTTGGCTGTTTTAAAAATTTTGTAGTTATCCTTTCAGTTATCTGATCCGTTGTTGTGAAGTATATATGGGTCCAAAAAATTACCATCATATATTGGTAAGAAATAGTGTTTGATTGTATGATTTGTACCTTGGCGTAGTGTATTGATTAGCCACCCATTATAATCAATACAAGGAGGGAAAACAAATGTGGGGAGTTTAGTATGGTGATGGGCTGATGGATGTGTCTTTTAGTAGTTTGATATGCTCTTGGATGGTAGCAAGGCAACTATTGGTGCCACGAACTTTCTGTTGAACTAGACCAGCACTGAAAAAATAAATGAAACTATATGCATCTTATTATGGTGTATATCCTTACTAATTATACCCCAAATACTTCTAAACATTCATGCCATTTGCAATTACTTACAACTGGAAAAATAATATTTTCTCCTTGTTATATCCTATTCTTGCAAATACTTCTGAAGGCCATTACTGGATCAGGGTTCCTATCTTTTTCTTTTGTAGTTATTGTTCGAGATCTGTTTTACAACCAACCAGTTCGAAGGAAACATATGCAGTCCAGGTTTTAATTTCTTAGATTTAAAATTTTTTTTTTTGTATAATAAACAATTTTTTTTTAGTGAAAAGGAGAATTTAAGAGTTGACCTATGGATAAGGAAAATTCTTATGACGAGAAAGAAGATAATAGATTGCAATCATAGTTTAAGAAAGCTGAAAAGGCAAAAGGAAACATCCAGGGCCTTGTGGGAATGAAGTTTAAAGTATCTGTTTTAAGGAACAAAAAATACTTGCCACCTCAGAGTTAGTGATGCACACATCGGTAGTATGTTCTTAAGAAATAGAAATCAAACAACAATATGTTATTACTTTCAGAGATTTTTAAAATTATTTCTTCTAACTATCATGGGTTGACCTAGTAGTAAAAAGTAGACATAGTCTCAATAAATGGCTAAGAGGTCATGGGCTCAATACATGGTGGCTACCTACCTAGGATTTAACATCCTACGAGTTTCCTTGACACCTAAATGTTGTAGGTTCAGGCGAGTTGTCCCGTGAGATTAGTTGAGGTGCGGGTAAGCTGGCTTGGACGCTTATGGATATAAAAATATATATATATATATATTTCTTCTATATTTGTTAATACAAAGATAACTACCAGTTTTAGGTGTTCAGTGCCTCAATTTTTATATTTAAAATTACTTAATGAAATATATAATTTTTTTTTCACATAAATTATAATTTATTCTATTTTGATACTTTTAGTATAATTGTTCTCAAAATGTAAGTTCTTAAAACACTTTCTTAACTCAAATGTGGACCTTTAACATTTTAGTTGTGTAAAATGAAATATTATATTGCATTTTACGGACACGTGAAATTTCATTTTGCATAACGGAACTCGAAGCCCCAAGAAGGTCTTGCATGCAGTCAAGAAATGTGTAGTTCGAACTGCCCTCGTACATTCTAAAGTTTCCTTCAAAATTGTAGATAGTGAAAGGTATATCCATGTCAATCCAGGTTGAAATATGTAAAATTTTTATGTTAGTTTTTTCACAAATTTATTTCTCTGATGTAGTGAGAGTATCCTTCTTTTCACGGATCCCTCTCCTTCTCCTTTATCACTTTTGAGAAGTGGGTTTGGTAGTGAGGTTTCCAGGTCTCTCCATGAATTAAAAATCGGTGATGGGGACTTAAAGCTTTCTGGCTATATATGGCGTCCATTTGATAGTTTCAGTATCAAGGTATAATTATTTTCTTGATGACAAAAGAAGGCTAACTGCGGTTTGATATTTCATTATTTTTTATAAGTTGTTTCTGTGGCAGGCTGTTCAATATGTCTGTATCCACACCATTCTGTGTATTCTTTAAATCTATGGTTGGCGGATAGGATTCAGTATTTTATGAAATTGTTTGGACCTCAGCAAGGACAGATATTAACAGGCGATTCATTTGCAAGGGCCAAATTCATAAATTACTTAATCAACTGGCCAGTAGATTTATGAGCCTGGATCTGCAGATTGACCATGTCTTTCACAGAAGGAAGAGAAGCAGGTCTGAAGCAAATCCTGCTTATGTTTTAAATTTAGAGTGCCCTGGATCTTTCTACGACCTAACATTCGAATCATCCAAGACCATTGCGCAATTTAAGGTAATTCTTGTTCTCCAAACACTAGTTCATTTGTTTATCTTCTGTTCCTTTATTTGGTATGGAATACTTTTGTTTTATCACATTTTAATGGTTTGATAGGATTCTTTCCGTAGATTCTTGTAACCAACCCCTTCTGATTTCCTTCTGTTTTCATTTCTGAAGGACTGGACCCTAGTACTTACCTTCATTGAAGAGGCCATTCAACAATTTTGGAAAGAAAAATATAATTGTGGTATGCAGTTAGCCATGTCTTTGTCACTGTAGTGATTGTTCATAAACACTGTTACAAGTTTTGTTTTGCACTTGCAGGAAAATCTTTGGCCCATACAAGTCCCATAGTTGGAGACCGGCTGTTGAAGGATGAAGATAACATGATTTCAACAAAATCAAGTACTTTTAAGTTGAACTTTCGTCTCTAATCTCACTTTGATTTATGAAATGATTTGGTCTTATATATGCTGCTTGAGTTGCCCATACTGCCCCCCTAACAAAATGGTTAAGGTGAAAATGCCCCATTTATTATCTACACAGCACACTTCCCCAACAAAAGTATATGCATACCGTGCAAACTTGCAGTGTAAAAATTACCTGGTTCAATTTTTGTTTCAGAGAATATTCTATCTGTGAAGAAAAGCAGAATGCAAAGCTGTCAGACTTCCCTTATTGATTCGTTTTCACCATCAGTCATGCCCATGGAACATGATGACATCTTGTCCCGTAGGCTGCGTGACAAAAAGACACGTGAGAGTTTGCACACAAGTTCAATTGAATTGGATGACAGTGACCAACAAGCTAGGATGCAATTTAGTAACCAAGCCGACCATCTCTCAAAATCATGGGATACTGCCCTGACAAAATGCTTGACTACAGCTGTCCAAAGCAATGACAGTTACCAATCGGTACCTGAAAACTTTTTTGTATCTGAAGACTCCTTTTTGGATAGAAGACTGAATTCTCCCGAAGGATGTGATGGCATTATGGAGGACAATATCGTCTGTTCAGATTTGAAAGGTCAATCATCTAAAATGCATATCAATATGATCACTGGGTCTGCCGAAAGTACACCATCTTCTTCCTTTCATGAATTTAGCTATGATGACTATATCTTCACGGGTAACAAACCCTCAGTTAGGGGATGCTCCTCAAGGAGCAGTTTTAGACTTGAGAGTACTTCAATTCCTGGTGATGAATCGTACGTTCAAAAGGATGTCATCGAAAGAACCCTAATGCGAGGAATGCCTGATGATGAAGTTGATATTCTAAAGCTTGATGCTTACATCGAGGATTCTGATTTTTGTGCCGGAACCTCCTTGAATGCTGAGGTATGCTCTCTGACCCTTATTACTTATTAGAGCTAACAATTTATGAATTTCTCATGATATAAACTTTCTATCTAAAATTATTTGATCTAATTTGTATACCCTCATGGCATTTGGACAAGCACGTGCAGAAGTTTTTGTCAAGTTATCAGACCAGAAATTCCCCAAAAGGTCACGTGACTTTGAATTCCATATTAGCCACAGAATGGGATGTTGATTGCTTCAGTGTTAGGGATGAGGTTGAAAGGAGCTGGAGATCTAGAGATAGGACACCCTTCAAGGATTTAGTGGATGATGACGAAAAGGGCTGCAAATTTGATTTTGATATCATGTTGAGTAGTTCCAACAAAAAGAATCACATATCAAGCTGTATTGATAGTACACTGATAATTGATGATGTTTTTGATACAAGAGAAGACCTTAGTACCTTCCTTAAAAAATCTAATCATTTTAAACATTCATCTCCTATGAGTCCAGATACGCTTTTCTGTCAGAAGTATTTTCTCAATTGGAGATTGCCTGGAAGAGATTGTGAAAAGGCTTATGAAAGCTCAGAGCTTAAGTGTGAACATCAAGCTTTGAAACAGAAGTATTTTTCTGTTGAAAGGCCTAGAAGAGGCAAATCAGCTCCACCTTTTTACAAAAGAAAGACTAATTTCTATTGCCTGGACCAAAGAAAGGCAGAAATGCCTAATGCCACTAGTTTCTATTGCCTGAACGAAAGAAAAGCTGATAAGTCTAGTGCCACTAATTTCTATTGCATAGACCAAGGGAAAGTTGAAAATCTTAAGGCATCGGTCTTCCTTGACAGCCCACCTCATTTAGGTATTTTCATTTAAAGAGTCATAAACTGTAAGATGTCACTGATGAAATACTAATGTTGTAGCTACTGCCTGGTACATACAGAACTAGGCGAGCTGAGAGATTCCCAACAGTTCTCTGGTACTAGTAATCAATATGTTAAGCCATTTCCTGTTGATGACTTATTGATGGGAACCAGGTAGAGAGCCAAACCTTGCCCCTATCAATTTAAAATTGAAGATTTTTATTAGAATATAAAACACCTTTTCCTCACTTCCAGATCTTCCAGAACAGATACAATGAAGATGCCTGCTATTATGGGAAATAATGATGAGAAACAAGGAGAGGTTTCCAAGCAGTCCCAGTCCAATGTTAAGGTTACTGAAAGTTCTATAGGTATACCATGCATACAAAACTGATTATTTATTTGTTCTTATGAATTTGGAAAATGAAATTTCAATATTTAGACTGAGAAATAATATTTCAGTGCTTTTTATAGTTAGCATATTAGTGAAATTTTTTAATATCCTCCAATACTATTTGAATGGGATAGTTTTGGCCCTATTACACCTCCAGAATTATGTTCAAAGGAAACTCAAGAGTCCTCCGATTTATGGATCAAATGGAAAAATTGCTGTCCAACTACAGTTAAGTTTGAAACTTAATTTGTTTTCTTTAGCTTGATATGAGGCTTTGTTTATTTATTTGAGTAATATTTAATAGTTTTTCCTTAATGATTTCAGAGAAATGAGGATTCACATGCTTTTGACGATGAAGTTGGTATACTTGATATCTCTTCAGGGTTCCTATCTCTTGCTAGCAATTTCTTAGTTCCTGAATCCATCGATAAAAATTTCCTTGAAGATGCGAAAGTTCTTCTACAGCTAGATAAGAAATTCATTCCAGTTGTTTCTGGTGGAATACTGGCTGTTATTGATCAGGTTAGTTCAATCCCTTTAGGTTCGTTCACTTCAGGTGGTGCTCTGTTCTCTGTTTCTATTTATTTATAATTTATTTTTGTCTTTTTTTATTAATTAATTTTGTCTTGGGTCTACTAGGTGGTTTTAAGTGAAAAACAATTTTGTTTTCTTTATTCATGTTAATGGTCACTGAAATTCATCAGTAGCCGTTCCTATATCAACTTCTAACTAAAAATTTGTTATGTTTTCAAGATGGAAGAAAGTTGGTTTTTGCAATGATTGGATGAAAGTCCTGTTAGATCATAGATGTCCTATTGTCGATGTAGACAAATTTTGGCAGGATTAAAGGGTTGAAATTGGTTGGCAAGCGCTCAATACTAACCCTTGATCTTATTTTGTATTAACTAGTTTCTTCTTCTCAACCCATGTTTTATTCTTTATTATATTGTGATAAAATCATGGGTCTCTCTCCTCTCTCACCTCTTTCCCTTCCTCTCCCTTCTCTCCAAACTCACCTCCCCAACCCATCCACTACTCAAAGCCTGGATTTCCCAACCATGACTCTGCCCCATAATCCCCTCCACAACCTTTCACCATGACCCGTGCAAAGTAGCCCAGACAAATTACAGTGGAAAGGAGGACCTTCTTGATTGAAATAGACCCATCCTCCTGTGGCACAAAAGCGCGTCTTTCTGAGCAAACAAAAGACAAATCTTTCTCCATCTCGCTCCATTGGAGTATCCATTGTTGGTTAACAGAGGCAATCAACACCCTTCTTGTGGTCCCCCCGAACCAAAAGTTCTTCAAAGAAACAAGAGTTGATGATAAAGTAATCTGCCTTGAAAGAATCGCTAGTAAGAGAGCCTTCTTTGTAGAGTTAGTTAAGTTCAACTACAGTGGGGGAAAGAGTTGGATCATTATTCCATTTGGAGAACAAAGGAAAGGATGGAAAGCTTTCATTGGCCTCACCACCTTTTATAACTCTGAAGGCCAACAACCTACCTACAAGGAAGCTTTTCTTAAAGATAAAGAGAAAGAAAAGTCATACTCTGTCAAGAAAGAGAAAGCGTCCAGCAAAAACCCATTGATTGCTCAACCTCCCATCATAAAGGAGAACCTTTCAGTCACAGAGCATACGTCCTCCTTGATTGGTTTCGACACCAATAACATCATTGTGATCATTTGGAAGAATTTTCATGATAAATGGTACAAAATTCTCAAAGCTCTCCAAGCTGAAGTCACGACATATGGCTCCCTTGCCCCTCTCCAACCCAACAATGGTTTTTTGTGTTGCGAAGACCTTGTACAAGCTAGAATCCTGGAAAGTTACAAAGGATGGCTAGAAGTTGGACCTTTCCAGTTTCTCTTCTCATCATGGAGTCAAGTTGAACACTACACCAATCTTTTTGTTCCATCGTAGGGGTATGGATTGAAGTTTGGGCCTTCCTATTGATAAATGGGATTTGGAAACCTTCGACCACATTGGAGATGCTTGCGGAGGTTTATTGGAAGTGGCAAAGAAACCCTTTACAGGATGGATTTAATGGAAATTAGTCTTAAAGTCAAACAAAACCACACAAGTTTCCTCCCAGCTAAGGCCGATCTCCCATCTTCATCTTCCACGGGAACATCAGTTTAGATAGACCCTTTTTTAATGGAGATTTCCACATTGGTGTCATTGTCGGAATCCATGGCTCCGAGCCAAACTTCTAGTGAAGAACGTGTTTATCGAGATTGCATCCAAAAAGTCGATTGTTTACCAAAAAGTACAAGATCATTTACAACTTAGTTTGGAGCTTATTCTGGGTGCCATCAATATTACTAATCATTTAGAGCGCTAAATGTCTTATATATTTATTTGACCTTCCTGGTGTCTCATGTGTCATTAACATGTTAAGTCTCCAACCCACCTATTAATGCAATGCCATTTTGCTGTCGGTTTCTGGAATATTGTATTGGATGCCTTTGGATGGTCCATATTATGCCCTAATACTATTTTTGATCTTCTGGCTTCTTTAATGGTGGGTCATCCTTTTGGTGGTACCAAGAAGATGATTTGGTTTGCCTTGTTGTGTGCTTTCTTTTGGACTCTGTGGGGAGAAAGAAATGGACAACTTTTTCAAGACTCTTTTTCCACTTTTGACAAATTTATGGATTTGATTTTTTCTACTGTTTTTTTCTAGGTGCAAAATGAATGACCATTTCAAACCTTATAGCTTATCTTTTTTAGTTACCTATTGGTGATCTCTTCTGTAATCACCTTCAGGTGTTAAGGGTGTTCCTATGATTTCATGTATCAATTTTTACTGAAAATATCAAAAGGTATAAGATCCGTACCTTAGGTGATTTAGTCTTTTCGGTCCTTTGGAGGATTAAGGTTCTTTGGAAAGTGAGATTCTTTACCTGGCAAGTTTTACATAGTTGTGTGAATATGATGGATAGTCTCACCAAGAAGATTCCCTCGCTCATTAGGCCATTCTACTGTTTCCTTTTTCGGAAGGCAGAGGAAGATCTGGGTCTTATTCTTTGGTGCTGCGAGTTTGCTAGTTCTATTTAGGAGCGTTTTCTTTATATGTTTGGCTTTTCGCTTGCTCGCCAGAAGGATGCTAGTGCTATGATCGAGGAGTTCATTCTCAATCCGCCTCAGGGGAGAAGGTTCGCTTTTTGTGGTTTGATAGGGTGTGTGTGATCTTGTGGGTTTTGTGGGGTGAGTGGAATAGTAGGATTTTTAGAGGGATGGACAAGGACCCTAGTGAGGTTTGATCCCTTGTCTGCTTTCATGTTTTTTTGTGGACATCAGTTTTGAGGACCTTTTGTAACTATTCTATAGGTTTTATTTTGCATAGTTGGAGCTCCTCCCAGTAGGGGTTGGAGTTTTTTGTGGGTGGGGTTTTCTTGTATGCCTGTGTATACTTTCATTTTTTCTCAATGAAGGTCGTTATTTTATTAAAAAAAAATAAAATACATTTTTTCTCAATGAAGGTCGTTATTTTTATTTAAAAAAAATAAAATACAAGATCCGTATGCTAGAGAAGTGAAAAGGTCAACCAATCAAAATCAACCATCCAATTGACCTACCCCGACATTGCTTCCACAACTAAACATCCTCCTCGTACTTCCTCTGACAAAGCCCCATCCTCGGTGGACTCCATGTATGCACCCCTCTTCCTCTGCCAGCTTAGATTTACTCCCTCAATTTATACAAAGTTTTATTACCTGACGTCTCTTCCAGTGTGAAAACAACAAAGGTGCTCATTAAGATTATTGGAACGAGGAAAAATTAAGTGTGAAGCCTTTGGCTTAGAAGGAATCTTTTGTGGTCTTAGAGTTGGAAGAATGGACATTGCTTACCAAAGAAGTTGGATGAGATTGCCCTCGGTCAAAATTAAGATTATTTTTGCTAGAATTTAGACAAATTGGTTTCTTTCTTTTGTAAGTCTACTGCCTCCAATCTTTTTACTAGCCCTGCTAAATTGGAAAATAAGATCATATCTTTGATTTGGAAAGAAGAGACTACAAAGGAAATTAGGTGTTCCCTTTGGTGTTTTGCTTGCAGAAGGCTCGATACTGGTGATAGAATTCAGAAGGCAAATCCTATTCTTCAAATCCCTCCCAAAATATGCCTCAATTATTGTGCTGGAGAGGATAACATGGACCACCTTTCTGTTCACTGTAGCTGGGTTATCAGATTTGATTTTGGGTTCTGGTGATCCCCAAGGACCTGTTACTTTACTTCATGAAACACTGTAGCTGGTGGCCAAGGGCAGGCTTGAGTGATTTGTAAGAATGCTTGGAGATCTCCTATGATCTTCCTGGATCAAAAGAAACAATAGGATTATCCATTTATCCCTTTGCCCCCACTTTTTTTCTGTCTGACAAGTACATGCATTTTTATCATTTGGAGACCATATACGGGGTATATGCCTTTTAGTTGGAACGTTCTTCATAAGTTGCTTTTCCGATTCAGTCTTTCTTGTTAATTTAGATTTGAAGTGTTTTCTCTTTTTGGTCTCATTCTATGGTGTGTTTATCTGCTCTTTTCTTGGTACAACCTTTTGTCCTCTTGAAAGTTCATGGAAGTTTCAGTCTATATTTTTCTTTATTATTATTACTATTATTATTTCTAATAAGGTTGTCTATGTGCATTTCCATCCATTGCTTGGGTACAACACACTCATGCCTTGTGATTCCTTTTACACTCTATATACAATATATGTGTAAACCAATTGACAAGTCTTCTACGTGCATGGGATGGGAAAATAATGTTGAAATGGTGCTTTTCTACAGCATGCTGCAGATGAAAGAATCCGACTTGAAGATCTTCGTCGAAAGGTAATCATGATTTGTTTGATGAACTAGTTCTATGTGATTTCTAATAAGGCCATATATACACAGCTGTTGTCTGGTGAAGCAAAGACTACAGCCTATCTGGATGCTGAACACGAACTGGTAAATTTATGATTGCTGTTTTCTGGTCTTAATTTGTCATGCTTGGATTTGAAGAATATATATTTATCCTGCTGTTTGTTCACTACAGGTGCTGCCAGAGATTGGTTACCAGTTGTTGTACAACTATGCCGATCAGGTTAAAGAGTGGGGTTGGATCTGTAATATTCATGCTCAAGATTCAAAATCCTTCCGAAGGTATCCTGTATGACTCCCTAGAACCTTCTAAATTGTACTTTTCCCCTGTCAAAATATATGTTTCGTTTCGTCCTAATCTCTGGCTATGCTAAGCTAGAAAACAACTTAGCATGCTAAAGAGAGGAAAGGGCAAGAACACCTGATCCATCATGAAATCTATGAATTTTCATTGGTAAACTAGGCGAAGACTGCCTAAGGTAGTTTCTTTCAATTTTGATTAAAAAGAGAACTTGAGAAATAAGGGGTTTGTCTGATTTGTCAGTACCGCTTGCCAAATTAATATTTGGTTGTCTGTGCAGCAATTTGAACATCTTACACAAGCAGGAAACAGTCATCACGCTAGTGGCAGTTAATCACCATCTTCCTTGCTTCTATTATTATTACATTCAAATTTAACCATGCGAAGTTGCGAACTGTAATAAAGCATTTATTTTGTGCTTGAAATTTGTACCAAATTTTTTTTTTGTTAGAATTCTGATTCATGTGTTCTTATTATATTTTTATATAAACATTCATGTGTATGATATAATAGGTACCCTGCATATTAGGGGTTAATTTATCTGATGTAGATCTTCTGGAGTTTCTTCATCAGGTAACTGAGGACCTTGTGTTTTAATACAAATTTTAGTTGTTTCATCCAGATATTAATTTCATTTAGCTGTTATATTGTTCCCTAAACACCTGAATAATTTTACGAATGTTGCTAAGTGTGCATATATAAGCTTGCTGAGATGTTTTTTATTTTTATTATTTTGGATTGAAAGCTTGCTGATACAGATGGCTCATCAACAATGCCACCATCCGTACTTCGAGTTCTTAATTCAAAGGCCTGTAGAGGTACATGCATAAACTTGTGTAATATGTACAAATACCATGGATCATGGGACATTAGATACTGCATAGATGAGGTTGACTTAAGCTTTTCCGGACAATATTCATGGGCTTATCTTTTATTTATTTATTTATTTTTGGAAAAAAGATATGATGCTTTTCATTAAGGGAATGAAAAGAGACTAATGCTAAAAAATACAAGGATACATGAAACAAAGATAAACGCAGAAATAAACAAACAAATACAACAAAAAACCAAAATACCAACATACTTATAAAGTAGTGATGAAAGCATTTTAGCGACTATATTTATGCTGAACTGAGAACCCTTCAAATTCCTTGGAAAGAGAAATCTAAGTGGAAGACTCGATATGAGCCAAATCAAAACGAGCACAAGCAGCTTAACTTCTTGAGCCGAATTTTGAAAAATACATTGATTTCTTTCTAGCTGAAGCTAAAAAAGAATGTCCTTCACAACATTAACCCAAATTAAATAAGCTTTTGAATTCTATCAAATGCCACAAAGAAGTTGAAGCACATTTGCACCAGAGAAAACCCAACGAATGGAGAAAGCATCAAATAACAAAAACCAGCAGCTTTGCGAATAAAAAACTCAAAGAAGATGTGGTTGAGATATTCTCCTTCCTCGAAAAATAAGGAGCACAGTGATGGTAAAAGACGCTGTGACGACAGTATTTCTGCAAAATTTCAGCCGAATTGAGACTACCATTTAACATGATCCAAATGAGTATATTGGTTTTCTTTGGACTTGAGACTACCATTTAACGTTTAACATGATGTAAAATTTCAGCCAAATGAGTACAACTCATTGTCAATAATTGTTGAAGAAGCCAAGTGAGAAGATAAGGATTTCACTTAAAACAATCTTGAAGATTCAAGAGCCTGAAACCGAGCATCATCGCATGTTCTTAAGGGAAAGGAAGAGAGGTCGTAAAGAAGACTTTGAAATTCCACCACTTCTTCATCCTTCAAGAGTCCTGAAAATAATATTCCAAGAAGATGTTGAGACATCTCAATAAGAAGAAACTGCCTTGCTTGTATTAACATCTATGGCGAATAATCTTGTGAAGCTACCGTTAAGAATAGTATCACAAAGCCAAGGATCCTTTCAAAATGAAACACAGGTACCATTTCCAACTTTGTAAATAGCAAGGCTTTCTACCTTTTTCCAAGCTTTGGATAGGCTAACCCACGGCCTCTGAAGGCTAGACAACCCATTGCTTTTTGTATGCCAAACAAACACATTGGAACCATGAATGCGAATAATAACTCGCCTCCAAAGTGCATTAGGTTCTTTTATAAATCTCCAACCCCATTTGGCGAGAAGGGCTTGGTTCCTGAGATGAAAAGCTCCAATACCAAGCCCTCCATGAGTTTTAGCTTTTGACACTAAATCCCATATAACTAGGTGATTGATCTTGCTATGTTCCTTCCGAGAAAAATTTCTGCATCAACCATTCAAGCTCCATACTAACAGAAGAAGGCATAAGAAAAATTGACATGTAGTAAGTAGGAATATTAGTCAAAACCAAGCTTGCACAAAGCCAAGTGACCTCCCTCTGAAAGTGTTCATAGTTCAATTTTCTTCTGAAAATTTGTCAATTAAAGGCTGCTAAAAAGTAACACGTTTGGGATAACCACTAAGAGGTAAAGCCAAGATAAAGAAAAGGCAATGATTCCACCTTGCAATTAAGCCTTGAAGAAGATTGAAGAAGATTGGTTTCATCCACACTTTTCCCAATTAAAGGGGATTTCTCCCAATTGATCTTTTGCACAGAGAGCCACTGAAAGAAATCAATAGTCTTTAGAAGAACTTCAAACATTCAATCGTCATACTTGCAAAACAGCAAAATGTCATCTGTGAATTGCAAAATTGGCATATGAATGTTATCTCTTCCAACCATTAACCCTTCATAGACGAGCAAAGGCATTTTCAACCAAGGCACTAAAAGGAAAGGGGAAAGAGATCCCCTTGTCATATACCTCCGAGATGCAAAAATTTGACCTCTTGGTCTACCTTTAATGAAGACTGAAAACTTAGGATCTCAAATGCACCATTGAATCCACTAAATCCACTTGGAATGAAACCTTTGTATTGCAATACTTCCTCCAGCATATCCCAATCCACACAGTCAAAAACTTTTCCAATATCTAGCTCCAAAGTCACTTTGGTAATATCTAGCTCCAAAAGGATGGGATCTATATTTGTATTCCTTCTAGGAACACACTTTGGTAATGAAATAATAGAAGATATTACCTCTTTTAATCTTTCTGCAATAACCTTCGCTTCGATTTTGTAAATGTAAAGTCATCGAGTCTAGGGGCTTTATTATTGCCAAGATATTTTACACAGCATTCCAAATTTCTTCATTCGAAAATGGTCTAAATAATTTGGCATTTTGTACAGTAGAAATTCTGCTCCACAGTGAGTTGTTCGGAAAAAGATTATAACCCGGGCTTTTATTATATAAGGAAGAAAAAGTCGGATGATTTCTTCTTCAATCTCTCTATGAGTCAACAAAGAAGTCCCATCTGAAGCCTACTACTTAGATATTAGAGATTTCCTGTTGCCGACAACATTTCGTGATAAAAAACTTGTATTCTCATCCTTCTTTAAGCGAAGAAATTTTGCATTTTTGGAGAGAATTTCTGTCGTCAGTCATATATGAAGACAAGAGTTCAGTTTGTGCCAAACAACGAGAATTTAATTCTTGCAGAGACAAAGATTCTCTTCTACTTTACTATCCCATGAAGCAATTGCTGTCAAGAGTCTTTTCTTTCAACTTCTGATTTGCTTCATAAACAGAAAACCACATCTTTAGAAAAGCCTTTAAATTTCTGAGTTCGGTGTTGAGTACATAGCCAGGCCAACCACTAGAACAATCTTGCGCCAAAGCATTCTCAATAAGCTTTCCACAATCAGATCATAGAAATTTAGATTTACACAAATCAGATTATAGACATTTTTATACTCTACCATGGTAACCATCTACCTAGAATTTAATATCATGAATTTCCTTGGCATCTAAATATTATAGGGCTAGGTGGGTTGTCCCGTAAGATTGGTTGAAATGCATGCTAGTTATAGTTGACCACGCTCATGAATGTTTTTTTTTTTTTTTTAAACAAATGATGAAGAAAATACTGCCATCAACTAGTGTCTCACTTCTTTGGAGCTAGATCGATCTAAGTCTTCAAACTATTTGATGCACTTCCCTGCTTGTCTCATTTCCGAGCCTAGGGAAAACAACATTCTGTTGACTGCTAGTGCCCATGCGTGTATTTTCATTTTCATGTGGATCTTTCACTGAAAACTCTTCCTTTGATAATTGTTTGATCAGGTGCAATTATGTTTGGAGACTCTTTGTTACCTTCAGAGTGCTCCCTCATTGTTGAAGAACTGAAGCAGACTTCTCTGTGTTTCCAAGTGAGTGAATCATTTTCGAGTCTGTTTTCAGTGACAAAATTCAATATATTTTTTTCTCCCTTCACCCGCTCTTTGAGGGGTGGGAGGAGGAAATGATGACTTGACGAGTAAGTGTAAATGTACAGTGCGCCCATGGAAGACCAACGACGGTACCTCTTGTGAACTTGGAGGCATTGCATAAGCAGATAAAGGAGCTGGAAATACTGGGCAAAAGTGGTTCAAATGGAACGTGGAATGGTCTGGGACGACACAAGCTGAGCATAGAAAGGATGTTGCAACGCTTGGGTTCGGCCGAAGGTTTATAGTACTCTTGGGAAATGCTGCCTTTTCATAGGCCGGAGTAGTAGCACTGTTAGATCATGTATAGAACCAGAAGTCGATGATGATGATTTGTCAAAAAGAGCAGTGTTTCTGTAGTTTAGGGTTTCCTTGGAGTTTTGGTTGTAATTCTTGCAATAAACAGTTATCTGCCCTCCATTTAAATAAATTCTTTTGCAATATGGTGAATAAAGCTAAATGCATATATGTTTCTTAAAAGATTACTGAACGAATTGGCTGATTTGATTTGGTTTTCTTGAAATTGCATTGTCAAAATCGGTTATTGCCATAATTTCTGGAGGAAGACAAAACAAAAGGGAAAACCCTCCCTGTTGATTTTTCGAATTTTTGGAATTTTTTTTGATGTTTGGAGGGACTTTATTTCCTAATATTTAAGAAGCCTTAGTTTTCAAGCATAAAAATGGGGCATGTAATGACGACCATGATTAATAGTAATAATCTGAAAAGTATACAAAAATGAATTTAATTAGAATTAGCACATAAGCTCAGACAACTTAAAGTTTGAAGAATAGGCTCTTTTTATATAGATATTTCAAAAAACAATGCATAAGTAATTATAAAAATGGCCTAAAGAAGTTCATTTCTAAAAAATTGAGAACTAAAAATAAAAATAGTCCCAACAACGGTTTAACATTTTACAACTAAATTTGTTTACTAATGTTTAACTATTCCACTGATAAGTGAATGTATTCTTTAAAAAGGAAAAACACAACAAAACAGTGAGTAATAACAAACTTAAATGTTTGAAAATAGAAAAAGGAAATAGGGAAATCTAAGAATTCTTGTTATAAGCTGGTTCCAACTCTCAACTCTCCTTTGTAGGCTCAAAATGTTTTCAAATGGGACCATAATGGCACCATGTACCTGAGATAAATTTAAACAGAAATTAATGGAAGAGAAAAAGATGAAAGTTACTACTAAAATGAATACATTTACATACATGACTAAAGGTAGAATTTGAGTTGGCAAATTCACATGACACACAGGAGCTACTTATGAACAAGCATCTCCATTTTTATCATCACCAGTAGCAGTACATAAAGCCTTCCAGATAGGAACCAGAATTTTCACCGGTGGACGTAATTCCTAGAAAGGGAAGAATATTTTTCAACCCGCATTAACAACAAAATGTAATGCACAGTCCTCACAGAAATGTTGACCTCACTGTCTTTATCAGTGTAGTTTAGATTATACAGAGGATGGATTATAGAAATTTGGGCCCAATTGGTAACCTTTTAGTTTTTGAAAACTAGGCTTCTACTCATTCCACACCTAAATTTCTTGTTTTGCCATCTACTTTCTGTCAATGCATTTAAAAACCAAACCAAGTTTTAAAAACTAAAAAAGTAGTTTTATTTTAGTTTTTTCTTTTTTCTCTTTTGAAGTTTGGCTAACTCAACTATTTTACCTACGAAAGATGAAAATCATAGTAAAAAATGGAGAGGAAATATGCATAATCTTAAAGAAAACAAATGGTTACTAAATAGGGGCTTAGGTTTACATAATCTAGGTTTGGATTATCCAAATAAATAGATTATAGAATCATTGCATTTGTATAAGAGGTGGGGATGCAATGCAAGCCTAACTTGTGAGCAAAACAATAATTTATTCTACATTTTCTTTCTTCTTCATTACTGCAATATCATTATCATACATGGCTCAAGGGATAGGCCAGGACATTTTAAATCAACAATAAAATTACCTTGAAAACCAACAATAGTTCGTCTTCCCCTTGTATAATCAAAGACAGGCTCCAGTAACAAGTAACAGGAGTGAGGCATTCAAGGAGAACTGGTTTTAAAATTTTATCAACAGGCATAAACCGACGGATGACTTTTCCACTACAATAAGAGACAAAGCAGTAAGCACCTGCAATAGTAATCCGCAAAGGATGGCCGTGTTGAAGGATAAAGGTTTAAGATAGTCATAGTCTCAATAATTGACGAACTAAGGGTATCCGCTACCTAACCTCAGAGGACTACCAAATAAAAAATAACAAACATCAATGGCCATTGGCCTATGTTATATACGATGCCTTGAAAAGGAAGTTCCTCTCAACGAAATAACTCAGGGAAAAGTTACCTTCGAAAGTGAGTTTCAAGTTGGACTCCAAAATTTGGCATAACCATAACAGACTCTGCACATTTAGAGGATCCTCATCCGTCAAAAGGATATGATAACAACACGAATTCAAATTTCAGATTCAGGAAGCATGCGGTACACAACATTGCATTATAATATATGAGGCTTTCCCAATCTTTCACCTTTCTCAACCGTTCCCTTGAACAACTTCTTGCCAAAGAATACATTCAATACCAAGCACCATAACGCGACAAAGATCGACTGTCCCTGTTAAACTCAAAGTCAATGACAATGCACTGAAAAGAACTTCAACAGATTTTCAAGAATGCTGTTCAAATATCAAAAGTAAACCTATCTATTGATACAATTACTTCAGTTTATGTAAATATTTCAGCAGTTCGGCTCAATCATATCAATGAACTAAGGAATTCTTTAGTGGAAGGTTTTCTTAACAATAGATCCAAATAAAGGACACAGGCAATAATTACAACAGTTGAATGAAGAGACCTGCAATGGAATTAGTATATTTAGACCTCAAGGACTCATATGTACAAACCATAGAACAGAACCCACTCAAGGAAGGTCGTGGAATCCAACTGATAATCAGAAGCCACAAAATTGAACAATTGAACAGTAAATAACAATTACAAACATACTCCGGAAACAAGAAGCAAAAATGCAGGGTGTGAAAAGAAACAGACAGAATCCCATCAAATCTTTAGAATGAGTTTCATCCTTATTCTTAGCCAAATTCCAAAAACAAATATAGAAACTACCTTTTTCTAGTTTTCAAAAATTATCTTGGTTTTTTAAAACAGTAGATTACATGGCAAAGAAACTCATAGGTACAAGTAGTATTTATAGGCTTAATTTTCAAGAACTAAAACTCATATAGTAATCAAACGAGGCATAACAAATTACCTTGAGTAGGAAAAAACAGAACGCAAGGGCTGCAAAAAAGCAGAAGAGGAAACCCTTTTCACGACTCCTATTCCTAAGAACAACAACGTGGTGGACATCAACTGCTTCAGATGGCCATTTACTGTCGGAAAAGTACCCATATCTCCAATCCGTAATGGAAAACTTGTCCATTTGGCATTCTTCAACCTTTTCCCTTCAATTTTGCGAGAAAATAAGCATTACTCTGAGAGAATTTTCACATCAGGAGCAGCCTACAAACCAACATTCACAAGTGCAAAGATTAGTTTGGCTGCTTCAACACCTTCAAACCAAACCCCAAAATGTTTAAGGAAGAAGATATGAGGAATGATCCATATTATCGTGGAATTTGAGAATTCTAAAAAGAAAGAAGTTGAAATTGATCTGTGTTTGAGCATAAATATTCGATATACAATGGTCTGACCTGAAGAAGATTGAGCTAATAGCTACTATCGCACTTCACTGCACTAGTGATGGCTGGATCAGAGAGCCGTCTTAGACCGCCAACTCCTCCGGTTCCCGCCTCGCCACCGGTGTAATCGAGAATTGTATGTAGTTCCACCGCCGGTGGGAAATGGACAACCAAGTCACGTTCCAGTTTCATCAATGGGCCGAGCCTCATGCCCAACTAACCTTAACGCGCTCTTTGGGCTTTAGACTGGACCACGCCATAGTTCACCCCACCTTTTTTTTTTTTTCAATTTATTTTCTTTTAAATAATTATTTTTGATGGCATAGGCAGCAACATTTTAAAAGAATTTCAATTATAATAAAATCTATTAGTGATAAACACAAATGATATATCAGTTATAGACTCTTAAAGTTGTATCTAAATTTTGTTATATCTACAAAATTCTTTTGTGTTATATTATATATGTTAATATTTTGGATTTAATTGCTATATTTGCAATTATCTTTTTTTTTTAATTAACTTTAAATATTAAATACTTAAAGTAACATCTGCTTGAAGAAAAAAGAGTAGACTTATTAAAATTTTAATATTTTTTTTGAAGTACAGCGCATTAAATTTTTATACATGTAATGTAAATATATACTATATATAAAATGAGCTATAAAGGGAGAATCTTTCCTTTCCTTTTTTTACCCTTGCAATATTAGTAAATGTCGATTCTGCCATTTGTTGATAGAATGTGACTATTTGAATATATGTGTCTTTTAAGCCATTTTCCACTTTGTTGACAAGACGTGACAATTCAAATGTAAGCATCTTTAACCTCGATAGGTGCAATTGATATTGATGAGATGTGCTTGTTTAGGTGGAGATGGTAACATATCGAAAAGATGCATCCATTTGTGTATGGGTACGATCCATGTGTAAACTCGTAAAAGTTATATCAAAATTTGAAATATCAAAAGAAACAGACTTCTAAAAAAAATGGAAAATTGTTTAAAATGACTAAAAAAAAAACTTTTCTATAACTAGCCTCTTTCTAAAAGCTTGCTTGTTATTAACCTTTATGACATGTGAAATACTATTTTTACCCTCAATATATCAAATACGTCGCATTCTCCTCTATTTCCTATGTCACTTTTGCTCTTTTTCTTTCAACAACCCAAAAACGAAAAATCAATATAATTTAAAAGTAGAGATACTTCAACATTTTGCTCAATTTCTAAGCATAGCTGGAAAGAACACAGAAAAAGGTATAAAAGCGAGTGGTCATTTAGCTAAAACGAAGTTGTATCGACGAAGATATGACAAAAAAAAATTATCGTCGCACAGAAAAGGTGTGCAATCGCTAATGTCATGATGCACGATCGCTGACATCATGGTATGCGATCATTGACGTCCTGGTGTGCAATCATTGACAACATGGTACGCGATCACTAACTACAAGTGCGCGGTCACTTTGCAATTTTGTTTTTATCACATCTTCAATGATACAACTTCGTTTTAGCTGAATAGTCACTCGTTTTTATACGTTTTTTCGTGTTATTTTCAACTATGCTTATAAATTGAGAAAAATATTGAAGCATCTTTACTTTTAAATAACATTGAATTTTCGTTTTGTGGTTGTTGAAAGGGGAGAGCCAGAGGGACATAGGAAATACAGAAAAGGGTGAAGTATTTAATATTGAAGTTAAAAATGGTATTTTACATACTGAAAGAGTCAATAGCAAACAAATTTTTAGAGAGAAGTATAGAAAAGTTTTTTTCTTTTTCAATCATTTTAAACAATTTCTCAACAAAAAAAAAAAAATTACATAACAAAATTTATTCTATATACCTAACCCTATTTTAATTAATTTTTTTTGTGTAAAAGTTCTTATTCAAGCAAACATAAACAATTTAAAAGGCGCACTCGAAATCGACTAAGGTTTGTTGGGTAATCAAGTAATTTTTTATTTTTTTATTTTTAAAAAATAAAATCTATTTTCTCTCAAATTTTTAACATATGTTTTACATTTTTATTAAAGAAGAGAGTTGAATTCTTAGCCAAATTCCAGATTTAAAAAACAAAGTCTTACAAAATAAGAAATTTAGAGTTGGAATAATATTTATAGGCTTAATTTTAAAAAATCGAATGATTACCAAACATGGCCAAAACAATTGAATTACATGATCAATCCAAATCAATAATAAAAGTACCAAACCTAAAATGTTGAAAGTTCAAGTTCAAGTTCAATGATAAAATGTTGAAACCACCTAAAAAACCGTTTTATTAAACAAAGTGTTTTCTATACATAAAGCCTAAATAAATAGATCCAATCACACAATTGTAAACTTTTATGGTTTCTTACATAAATAACTTCATGGGATATTATTTTATACAAAATTTTGGCATAATTTACTTTTAAGCTTTTCTTACCATACATATTTCCAAAGAAGTTTCTCGTGGTTATGAATTTCCTAAAACAATCCTTTTCAAAACCTGCACAAGCAAGGAAAGTTTCTCCAAGAATTCAAAAAATATTCCCCTCATAAACGAAAGCAAAAATCAGCAAGTTTCAAAGAAGAAAACGTTAGATTTGATATGTATAACACAATATATTCGATATATATTTGAATTATCTAAAAGTACAAGATGGTATAGTTGATAAGTGTATGAACAAGACACTTTGTACAATATATCATTTTATATATCAAGCACTATATGCGATGTATATTTACATTTTCCAGTGTATTTGTAAATAAATCATGGCATATGTTATGCATATTTACATGTTTCAATATATTTCAAATCTCAATGGAGAGTTGGTCGATTTTCAGTTAAAAATGTAGAACAAAATAAATGAAATCTCCTAAAATAAAAGAAACGCTTATTTGAAATGTTCTACGTTAAATGAATATTAGCCAAGACTAATAAATAACAAAAACAATATCAAAATTTGAAAATGGTGAAAATAAAGAAAGAATTAAATATTTTGAAAAATTTTGAAATAACAGTGAAAATGCTAAATTGGTCCAAATTTAAAGTTAAAAATTTTATTTAATGAAATAATTCAAAATTTAGGACATGAATGAAATATTTGGTATAGAAAGGATTGAAGCCTAAGGTTAAATTTGATGAACTACATTCTTATACTATATCCGAAAAATAATATGGCATTGAAGTTTCAATGCATTTAGGACATTAACGAAATATATGGTCTCTGAACTTCAAAATGTTACACTATATACAAAAATATAACCTTTTTCAGGCCACAAATACCCTGGAAACTTGTTCCCCTATTAAAGCTTAGGGTTAAATTTGATTAGCTACCTTTCTTCTCTTGATGGGAGATGTCATGAGATGTGGTAGAGGAAGGATTGAGCTTTACAAAAAAAAAAAAAAAAAAAAAAAAAAAAAAAAAACTATTCCTTGACTTTTTTTCTCCTTAAAAAAAATGATGATTGGGCTGCACCTAATAAAAAAAGAATTTATCACATGACAATTTTTTATTAAACAATTATCTGGTCGGACTGCAAAGATAGATTGGCAACACCTAAGTTTTTCTCTTTTCTAAAATATCTTAATTAATTTTTTTCCAAAAATCCAATCTAAGTATTAATTTCCTACAATTAATCTCGATTAAATCTATACAAACAATCACCATTTAAAGGTAGGTTACGTTGGAGTTTTTTTTCATATAAATAAAATAAGTGGTAAGCACGTAATATATATGAGCTACTAAAGGTATTATCTAGCCAAGAAAAAAAAAAGAAAATGTTAAATTCAAAAATATTGAAATCATAAAGCTATTATTTGTTTGTTTTTCTTAGTTTCTTTTAATCTTGAAAATAGTAATATAGCTTCTTTTCTTCTTTTTTTTTTTTTTAACCTAAACATAATTCTTAAATTGTTCAAACATTATTCTTAAATTGTTCCAACATTATTCTTAAATTGTTTTCAAATAGTAAAATGAACTAGCTTATTTATAAATATAATATAATGTCATTGTCTATCAGTGATAAAAATTAATAGATGTCAATTAATCAAATTAATAGATGTCAATCAATCTCTATCAATGTTAGACAAGAATAAATTAATATATTAATATTTTGCTATATTTAAAAATATTCAAAAAATTTATCATTTAAAATAAATATCATAATTAATATTATTTATAGGAAAATTGACAAAGTATATCTGTACGCACATAGCCTTCTATGGCAACATATTTAATGCTACATTTTTACTCACGAGAAAAACACATATCCAATTACTTTATTGCCATTTAAAACTTAAATCATTTATATCAATTAGAAATAATTAAAAACTAAATATTTGGTAGACAATATAATATTAAACTTACCTTCATATATCCGTTTAAGTTTTTAGATCCGTTGTTATTTAAGAATAAATCAAAATATTGATCAATCTAAGCATAACTCAATTAGTTAAAGATATTTATCTTCAACCAAAATTGTTTATATCTTTCATTTTATTTTTATCAAGAAAAAAAAATAATTTGTATTTTCATAAATAAAATCATCAAATTTTAGTATACCATTCTCAGATTGAATTTTTAGAAACACGTTATAACTAAAAACTACATGGTAAGATCTTTAAAATGTTTTCAAAAAGTTGAGAAGTTTGTTTACCTATATATATATATATATATATATTTTGGTTGAAATTTTTTTTACCTATTTTTGTTATTGGCTTGTTTTTATTATTTAAACAGTGTAAAGCTGACTAATGGGGTAAGACAATTATTTAGACAGGAAATTTCATGGATGTTTTTCCTTAAACGGCTATTAAACATCAATGAAAATAACAAAATACCATTTTTCTACCAAAGTTGTTGAAACAAACATTTTTTTCCCATAGCCACTAGGTTTGGGTATAATTTTCATTTCGTTTCTAGCTTTTCAAATATTACGCTTTTAGTTTTTAAATTTTAACTTTGATTTCAATTTAGGTCTAGGTTTCAAAATGTTACACTTTTATCGTTTAAGTTTTGACTTTGATTTCAATTTAGTTTTAAGTTCCAAAATACTCACTTTTCCGTCTTGTCTTTTAATTATTTTAAAATAATTTTGATAGTGATGAAAAATAGTTATAACTCTTTTGTTTCTTTTAAACTAATTAATAGACATTACGAAAAGTCAATATTTAGTTAAAAATTGAGGTTAAAAGTGTAAATCTTCACCTCGTAATTTTTGTACTAAAAAGTTTAAATACAAATCAAACCAAATAACAAAATGTCGAAACCACGAGAATCACACAAAGAACTTATCATCACTAAAATAAATTAGGTTAAAATATCATTATGGTCACGTCCAAAATTGAACAAGGTACAATGACTAAAATGATATTTTAACCAATAAATTAATATAGCCCCAAGAATAACTAGTTCCCAAATATTAAAAGGAAAAAAAAAAAAACTGTACATATAAGTTCATTGCACTGTATCGCCAAGTGATAGAAGTTTATCACGGTTTATCGCTGACAAATAGTAAAAAAAAAAATTATATTTATAAATATTTTAGCTCATTTTGCTAAATTTAAAAATAACTCTCAATTTTATTGACGAAAATGAAATAAAAATTTTCCCAAAAAGGAATGTAGCTAATATTTGACAAATTATGTATTTGCACATAGCCTTTTATGGTAACCTAACTAATACCAAAATACATCAGAGGAAAAAAGAAATCTAATTTACTTCAGGTCGATCTAAAATAATTTTTTCTGGAAAGAAAAGCTAATATGAACATAAATCAATTCACTTAAAATTGGTATTAATCTCGACCAAAAGAATGTAGTTCAAATTTTCTAATAATAGGGTTGAAATTTGAAAAAAAAAGTTTATGTCCAACTTCTGCAATTGAACTCGTTGAATTTATTAATTTTCAATTTTTAAAATGTGAAAAAAAAAATACAGCACTGCAACGTTGGAAAATGTTTTATTTAAATATAACTGTTTTAGACATAATTGCATGCATTCAAATATTACTTCATTTACTTATATATTTTATTCTTCAATTCATTAACTATAAGAATCTTTTTAAATATAACATAAGAAATTAAAATATTTATAAATAATATAGTAAAATTTCACTGTCTATCTGGGATAAATCGTGATATACTATTATTTATATCACGATAGACACAGATAGTTGCAATGTATCGCAGATAGATTGTGTATTTTGCTATTAGTTGTAAATATTTTTAGTAATTTTAACATTTAAGATAATTTTATTTAACTATATGATTTTTTTATGCATGGTATTTCGTGCTTCCATGGACATTGGAATTTGGAAAAAATTATTCCTCACAATAAAAATCAAGTATGTGATTTTACTCAAACAAGTAATAAAATTTGTAATATTATTTGTAGAGCAATTAAAAAAAAAAAAAAACCTCTGCACTAATATTTCTTATTTTCCAAAATGTCAAATTAAAAGATTTCAAAATGAAGGAAAATGTTGAACATGTAAATGAAGAATTGAAGATCTTGAAAAAATGATGAAGAGGTAAATTTTTGAACCTCATATTTATTCATATTATTCACCATTTAGTATATATAGTTGCTATTTGTTATAAATAACGTATTTTAAAATTATTTTTCTTATAAAATGATTTTTTATTACTTTTACTATACTTTTTAAAAGCAAATTGTAATAAATAATAATAATTGTTTATGTGAACCGGCTTAGTGCTATTAGCATGCACTCTATTCCTAGAGGTTGGAGGTTCAATCTTCTACTCCTTGTACTAAAAAAATACAAACGATTTTTGTTTGTGTTATAATAGTCTTTATTTGGGTGTAGACTATTTTAGTTTTAGTAAAAAATAGTAAACACGTTGTAAATACCACTATTATATTTGGAGTCTTTAACATAGAGTGGGATATCATCAACTTCAAGTTGGGTCCAAACACTTCCTAATTAATTACAATTTCAATATTTCCTATGTGTAGAACGTGTTCTTTTAGTAGTAACAAAATATCATAGTCCATAATAAATTAAAAAAACATACAAGCAGATTTTGTATAGGAGTGGCAAAATGAATCGACTCGACCTATTTATGGAAGTCGTATAAGTTTTGTAGTGGGAGTCGATTTAAAATCGTAAATTTTCAAATTTAGGCTCCGAAGTTTATATTGATTTGATTTTTTCTTTTTTAATTTTATCAGAATTAATAATAGGGGGAGAGAGGTTGTATAACTCAAAAATCAAACATTATTGCATTATATTTACCTGGTGTATACACTAATTTTACATCATTTTCTTTCAATTACCAAATGCTCCAACATTTCACTACAAAATACATACATAAGATCATTTCTTCAATTACCAAATGCTCTAAGATTTCACTATAAATACATCCATAACCCTGAGAAGAAAGACACTACCCAGCAATAGTGATCTCTTGCTTCTTGAATAATCCTCCCTTTTCCTCTATTCTCAATTCTTTCATTTCCTTCATCATCTCTTGCCATGGAGAAGAACACCAACGCCAATGCCAATGTCAACGCCAATATGGCTTCGGAGACCTCTCCCGACCAACGCCACGGCAGAGAAAGGTCTCCAATGGCGGCTTCTCCACCACCACCTGCTCGCAACGACGACGTTAATAACCCTACTCCCAACGTCGTCATTGAACTCCCGTCCTCCATGGTAGTGGCGGCCCCAGAAAGCGCTACAACAGGCGACGTAAGACGGCGCCAAACTGTAGATGCCACCCTGCTCGACGTTGGAACTTCGTCACATCAACCTGTCGGAGGCAGTTCCGACGCCGAGCAGGGGAAAAAAAGAGGGCGAGGAGACGGGGGAGAGCAGCAGCAGCAGGTGAAAGCTGCAAAAAAAAAGGGAGAGCTGACGGAGGTTCCAAAAGGTGAGCCAAGATGTGCAACTTGCAATAAAGTGTTCAAATCGTGGAAAGCACTTTTTGGACACTTGAGGTCTCACCCGGAACGGACCTACCGTGGGGCTCTTCCGCCGCCAACCGCCGCAGAACTCGATATTCGCCGGTGTCAGCAGCAGCTCGCTTCCACTTTGCTCACAGTGGCTCAGCAAGTGGCAGCGTCCAGAAGAGGGCTGGATATTGATCTCAACCAACCCTCCACTGCTGACGACGGTGACTCGCCAGAGAAGACCGGCGGTGTCGGGTTCGATTTGAACGTCGAGCCACCGCCGGAGAGTGACGACGAGAAGTGAGTAGCGGCGGGGCGGATGTATATAATAATATCCAGAAATAACATCGACACATATTTGTATAATTATATGAATAAATGAATCCAATTTTTTGCGCCACCATTTGAAAGCTTCTTCATTTCCGCGCCTTCGTATTTTGTTTCTCATGCATGCATGTTGAAGATACTGAACTGCCAGCGCCTGCATTTGGAAAATAATCTCTCACCGTCTTAATTAATTAACTAAAACACACACTATATAATATAAATATATATTATGCCCCATCTGTGAAAAAAATACATCTCAACAATATTTTATACTTAATAAAATTAAAATAAGATCCAAATCCATCCTACAATGGTTTGTAATATATATTTTGTTGAACAACACTACTCTTCGTGTGTGGAGACGGAAAGAAGTTGAGAAAAATGATTATTCACTGCAATATAATCATTTTCTGTAAGAAAAACATTTTTGAAGGGAGAATATTAAAATTTTTAGAAATTTTGTTAAATATTTTGAAATTTTAATATCAGAAATAAAAATTCATGACATTATTTAAGTTAAGCTTAATGGTTTTTATTGAAGGTTTAAATTTTGTTCTTCGTGCCAACCTAAGTTGCACAACTAGTTAAGTAATTGTCACTTTGAATAGTATTAAATTTTCATCAACATGTTGATATTTCTATCAATACTTTTATGTTTTTATGAGTTCGACATCGACATGAGGTGTGAAGTGATATTTTTATTGTATTGTAAAAGAATCCATGAAACACAAAAAATAAGCATTAAAATGACAATAATATAAATAATAGACATGTTAACTTGTTTGAATATCATAAAATATTTATTTACTAATTTAAATTTATTTTTTGAATTTTTTGTTTTTATAATTTTTCCAGAAATATCAATCGATATCAACAATATATCGATATATTTTCATTGAAATTTTCGTAAAATTAAAAATTTCGATGCTTACATCAACATCAACATTTTAAACCTTGCTTCAATCAAAATTTTAAAAAAAAAATTACCTAGATAAAATATAGAAAAAAAAAAACAAAAAAACAAAAATTAAGAAAGAAGAAACTCACATATATCATTGACGGTTATAAGCCCTATCAATCGATAATAGGTTTCTCCGTCTTCCAAACCAAAAACACCGTTGAAATGGAAGACGAGGGTCACTCTCAATTCTTAATTCTTCACATTTATGTTTTGCGAGTGACGAATATTAACATCGGCATGTCTCTTCTTATATAATAGCCGATTCGTGTGTTTGATAAGGTAATCTAATTAATACTAATCGATGTTTCGAAGATTTATTTTAAAATCTACGATTTAGATTTGGCATTGCTATATAAAGAAATGCACATTAAATTTTAACAACTAAATTTTGTTGAATCCTCGAACAATATTAGTTGGAATTCGAATCTAATAAAAAAAAATCGAAATCAAACGTCGAAAACTATATATATGGTAAATTTTGTTAGGTTGCTTTAATAGTAGTTTTTACATTTTCTCACTCATTATTCATATATATATGTATGAACATTGACTAAGTATCTATATCATGATGGTTAAATAGATCAATTCATAATTGGCAAATTTGTAACTCCAATTCATACGAAATAATGCATGCCAAGGGAAATCAAACCACGAGATAGTTTTGTTATATTCAAATATTTATTCTAGGCCTAAATATATAGATATAGGGACAAAAATAATTAGAGGTGGCTCCCCAATTGTTGTATATATATATATAGTTTTTATTTGCAATGAGAGAAAGTTTCTCTTGACACTATTGTTTGCATCCGCAGAAGTGCACTTATGCTTACACAATTGTGTTTAAGTGTCGACAGAAACATAGCGAAAAAAAAAAAAACAAAAAAAAAAAAAAAAA